>CM052441.1:76666829-76695788 GCA_028533085.1 Varecia variegata | reverse complement strand
TTGTGCATGTCTGATATGTACCAGACACTGTGGAGCATGGCATAGCATTGGGGAATTCACCCCAAAACGTATCTGAGCCACCAGCATAGCCATCACAAAGAGGTCGGCCACACGTACATGTGGTGCACGTAATCAGGCGTCTCAGGCCTTCATTTAGAGCCATTTTATACTTAAGACAAAATTCTGGTCTCAGACTCTGCTTTGAACTGAGACAAGGGTGTCTTCTAACAGGTGACACGGAGGAAAGGGCTGCTTTTGATAAGGAAGGAGGTAGGAAACAAGAAAGGTTGCAAGAGCTCAAAATCTTACCATTATGTTGCTTCACAAGATGAAGGCAAATAACATGAAAACTTCAGTAAACTGTGAGATGATTATGATTAGGCATAGTACAGCAGTTGATGCTCTCAATGCAGAATACTGCATCACGAGGAACATGGTGTATTTTTCTGTTTATTCCCTGCGTTAATAAGTGTAAACAGGCAGATTCCTGGGCCCCACTCCAGACCTACTGAATCAGAATTTCTGTGTGGGGCCTAGGAATCTTCATTTTGGAACAAATGTAGATACCTATGGATTTGTAAACACAATTTGTAGAGTGTTGGTTTTGAAAACATAACTGGTAAAGTTTTAGAAAGGCTCTGCTTAAAGTGGTGTCTTTGCTAACTAGAGAATACTTCTGCCCCAAACTACTCTTTTGGAATCATGTAGTTAGTTGCAGTTTGATATTAAAGCTGTATATCTTTTTTTGAGTGTCCATCTGGTGTGTATCTGTGGTTGTTTTGGGGCAACTATGTAAAACTGATTATTAAACAATGTCATCACCAACATTAGGGCTATCATGGTGATACATTGTTGTATGGTGTTGTAATGAGTTTGTGTAAAGGCCTTCACAAGATTTTCTTGGCTTTCTTCCCCACTGCCGGTGTATATTGTACTTGTTTTTAACTTTTAAGCATGTGGGGTAGATGGTGGGGTTGGATTTTATCCTGCTTCTTTCTTCACTGTCAACCTGAAGTATGTTTGATAACAGGATTCTATAGCTCTTTAGGTCAAGTACTTGAGGTTCTTCCTGAAGCTTTGTATGTTTGTGACCGGTATTTTTATTGATTATGTTTGAGGGAAATAAAAGGAATGACACACTTTATGAAGAATCGTCCAGCTGAGATTTAAAAGTAGTCTTCTAATTTAAATTTTATTGTGAATGTGGAGAATTGGTTCTGTCTTTGGATCGAGAATAAGGAATGTACAATCAATGTATATTCAACTTGATACAACCTCTTGTATTTATCCCTGTTCCCAAATAAAGATCCAAAGATTTGACAGCTCCGAATAGAGAAGTGAACTATATGCTTTAAGTGCAATCACAATACTAGTAGTAACCTGTTAAAAATTTTGCCTTTGCCTTTTGGTGGTACCACTTAAATGACAATTAATGGTGGCTTAATTCTGTTTTAAAATACATTCAGAGGCACAGTCTTCTCCTTTCTTTAACCTAGTCCTATTGCGTGACTCCTCCAAGTAGTGCTTAGGCCATGCAAATGAAAAACAGTTCTATTCTTGAGTTCTTCAGGTACAAAAAGAGCATTATGATATCCCTTTTTGATTTACTGTGGTTTGGATATCTTAGCTCTTATTAATCTAATTTTCCTACCTTTAATCCACATGGTGGCATAGCAGTTACTTTGTGATTTGCCAAATACAGAGCCTGAAACTAAACACAGTGTGCTGAAGTAAAGGAATAGTATAGATGTGGAGGTGCAAAAATGAGCCTTTTCATTTATGTTTTATTGAAATATAACATATAGAAGTACAGATTCAAAAGTATATTGTTTAATCAGTTTTTGCAAAGTCAATCACCTGTGTAAACAGCACCTAAATCAAGAAACAGAATGTTACCCTAACAACAATTTTTCATTTACGTCTGTTACTCACATTTTCTGTTGAGCTTTTATTCAACTATCATCTTTATGTCTTTATATGAAACTACAGATATTTTATCTGATTTACTTCTAAAAAGCTATTTTAGCTAATAGTTGATGATGTGATTGTTCAACAAAACTTCTGAGGGAACCTGTCATAATCTTGATAGCACAGGACAGTCAAGATTATCGATATGGTGTGGAATTGTTGACAGCGTGGGAATAGTCAAGGAAATCAAGGTAGAATTTTATATAACTTTAGGAGCACATAAGTAAAGTATTAATACTGTAGCTGCAGTAGAAGGCAGTCAGACAAAAAAATGGGGGTGTCTTTTGGCTGGATATCCTGGGGCTTTAATTTGTTCACTAAATAAAAGTAGTGTTGAGGCTCATAATATGAAACGCCATGATTTAAGTACCTTAGAGCTACTAAGATTAATTGGAAATACATCCTACTTTTAAGTATCAGTATTTCGGTGTGGATGATGAGATAGCAGATGAGAAGTATGTAAATAGTTCTTCTAGATAGTAGAAAGTTCTTTTATAAAAAGTACATAGTGTTATAGAAAAAGGGCATAAGACTTGCAGTTTATCATTCTGCTGCAAGTAGCAGTTAGTATTTGTATGTGTTTAAAAGGGCATTTTGAGTAGCAGAAACTTCCTTGTTTCAAAGTGTTTCAAAGTGGGAAAGCAGAGTGGGTTATGTATAGTTCTGGAAGATAACGTGTTTTTTAAGTAGGAGCGGGAAGGATGTGCCAGATGGTATAGATCTTTAATGCTGGACTAAATTTGAACCATAAAGTAGTCAGTTAGGAACCATTTGAAATGTTTGAGCTGGGCAGGACCACAGAAGTAAAGTACGTCCCTTACTTCCCTAGATAGGAAAAAAACATGAGTTATTTAGGGGTTTAGATTAGGTTTTTGGATTTATGTTCAAATCCATATCCTTTGTTTTGGAGAGTTCTTTGTAGTAAACTACTTTTTTTTTTAATAGACCCTATTTGGTGTACTGGTATCTCCTTCCAGTTAGTAGGAAATTGGTGTTTTGGCTTTGAGAATTAGTTTTCTAAATAACAGGAATGAAAGCTTTTTATTTCTTTAAAATTTATTTTTTAAACTTAGAATATTAATTCAATTGTGTTCCTAAACTGTCTTGCCATGCTTGCGCATGTGCCTGTGCCCCTAAATTGTGTGACATTGGAATCTTTGATTTTTTGTTGTTGGTACAAGAGGGGAGGAGAATGATTATTTACTAGTTGATGGATAGAGCAAATTCAAATAAAATCCCTTGTAATTGGAGGACCACATGCATTTATATTTGTTAAAGATACAATTTTTTTGTTTTTTCTTTATTTGTATTATGTAAACATTACTTCTTTTGACGAATTGGTAACTTATTGTTGGTCAGCATTAAGAAATATTCAGAGGTGGGGGCAGTGGCAGGCAGTCCTTTTTCTCTTATGGAAGGAAGAGAAAATGTGTTATCTCATAAACTTAGGTAATAATCATTGATTTGAAAATAGTATTTATACTTTTAACTACCTCAGAATTATAGTGACCACAGAGCCAATTATGTGTTTAGAAACCCAAGTTTATCTCATTCAGTTTTTTCATCTGTTAAATGGGAAAATAGTAATATTAATAATTCATATCTTACCTTGTAAAGCAGTTAGGGGAATTAAATGAAATAATGTACACGAAAAGCTTAGCACAATGAATGGTACAGGGCTCAAGTAAATGTTATTGATTAGTAGTAAAATAAATGGTGTACTAAATGTTTTCATTCCTTAAATTCATTATAGTGAAAGTTTTTTCATATCCACTGTGAAAATCAGCTGAAGTGCACAGCTAAAGATTACTTATGGATAAGTAATCTTTTCCTTTGAGGTACTTATCTTTTCTTATTTTTCCACTCAGTCTATTTGCCTTTTTGGTGATCTCTAACATGGCTTCCGTTCTCATTCTACCATTCTGTCACTTACAACTCAGTAATTATTTGTGGAGTGAATGAATAAATGTTCTAAATGACTTTTGCTTTTTCTCAGTTTTAGATTTTCTATCCTGATTCTTTTTTATTCTTAGTGTGTATCGTGGAGTTGTTCTTTTGTAGTTCAAAAATGGTTGCTTATCAGTCTGTTGATTTACCACAGTAGTAAATTTATGGTAGTCTTGTCTCATCTGTCCATATTCCTGCCCTTTCTGCTATTTCTGCAGCTACTTTTTAATCATATTTGTGACCGATTTCCTTATCATTACGCTTTTTCCTGCCCATTTTCCTTTTTGCCTCGTGTCCTGTCACCTTCCTTATCTCCCTCTTTTCTTTACCTACTCTCTGTTTATGGGAACTCTGCCCCTCCTTCTGTGTATTTCTAGTTACCTGAAGGTTTTCTTGGTTTTCAATTTCTCTGGGCCTGTAATAGAGGTTCCTTAATGAACATTTCTTGAAGAGAGTAAACTAAAGTGATTGTATCAGCGTGAAAAGCTGTTACATTTTTATTTCCTTTACATTCTTCTGGGTTGAACATAGGATTTTGACAATCTTAGTAATAGGGGTAGTTTTTATTCTTAAGATAGGTGATTTAGCTCTATCTGAGCAGAGTATCTGTTTCCCTGTTCCTTTTTTTATTTCCATCTTTATAGATTGAACAAAAATCCTGATACCTTTATTACAGATCCCTGCCCAGAAGTTTTGCCCTCTGGTTTTATCTTGGTGTCTAGATCACTACCCCTAAAGGATAGCAATTTCCTGGTTGGACAGAAGTCATAGCCTAGGGGAGAAAGAAGCTATCTTTTAGACTGGATGGCTCTTCTAGGGAAGGGGATCATTGATTAGGTCTTAGCTTTTGCCCCTTATAGTCAACTTTCCCCATCCTAAGAAATCTTTCCCTCAGCCATATCTCTTCTCCTGTGTTCCTTTCTCTTCATTTTCAACATACTAGATTTCCTGAAAGAATAATCTTTGCTAATAGCCTTTTCAACCTCATTCTCCACTTAATTTTTTAGAGCCTGGCTTCTATGCTCACTACTTTCTTGAAAATTGCTCTCTCAAAGGCATCTTAAAATGTCTGGTTGCCAAATTTGGTAGCATTTTCTTGGTGCTCATTGTTTTTGGTCACATTTGGCATTGACAGCTTTTTGTTGAGGCAATGTCATAGTTTCAGTTTAGTTCTAGAGTTTTGTAGTCATCTAGGGAAACAACTCCCAAATCTGTATTTCCAGGTATGTTCATACTCCCAGATTACAGGCCTGGATTTCCAGTTGTCTGCTAGATACCTACTGTGTACCACTGATGCTTAAGCTCATTATGTCCAAAAGAATATTAGCTTTGTTTCTGTATTCCAAATTTATACTAATGGTATTAGTATTCTAGTCACTCGAGTTTCAAACCTCTGAGACCACTGTGGCTCCTTGGTTTTGTTGTTTTTTAGTAGCCAGTCTTTTAGTTTTCCATTTTACCCATATTGTCTTGTATATGTATTACCGTAGTCTTCTTGCCATCACCGCTATTAGTTCTTCATTATTATGTATCTGTATTGATTAGTTATCCAACTTTCCCCATTCTCCATACTCTTCTGGGTGATTAAGCTTCTTGAAGCACAGCTCTCATAATGTTATTCTTATCTTAGTATTATTTATTGGTTTTTTTTTTCCTGTTGAATAAAATCTAGGCTTTTAAGCCTGACATTGAAGGCCTGGTTTATGAGGAAATCAGCATGGATGGATGGAAAGAAAGAATGGAGAAGATTATTGACTCTGTAGGGGTGGGAGATGAAGCCAAACTATTAGTCAGAGAACTCCATGTTTTGAGCTTGGATATTGTATCAGACTGTTGATAGCCAGCCCAGCTGAAAAGAATTGGGTAATAATATCTGTGTCCTTGTAGCACTGTTCCTGTATTAATTTGCCTTCCTAAGCAATTCATGTGGCCCTAGTACTCTACAGGGGTTAGGGTCTTCCTTTTAGGCCTTAATATTTCTTATTTCTGAATGTTTTTTTTTCTGGTTATTTTCCATAAGCCTTCCTCTTCAGAGAAATTCTTGCCAGTCTCAACCAAAAAAAATACTAATTGCTTTAAATGCTAGTTTGGTTTGAATAAATGTTCATGACTAGTAAATTTGCTCAATTCTTTTATAGGAAGGACCATTAAGACCTGTTCTTGAATACATTGATCTGGTCAGCAGTGATGATGAAGAGCCTAGCACCTCTCATAGTCATGTAAGTACATTACATTTGATTTGCATTTCTTTACTTGTATCGGTTAATAGATACTCTCTTAAGAGAGTTATCAAATCAATGATGACTGTGTTTAGGAGCTATAGTGCTTTAGAGAATGGCCCATTTCTGTTAGAATGGGCATAATAGATAGTCTAAGCAGTCCTTTGCTCAGAACATCTACTTCCAATTTTGTTCCTCTTCTTTGAGAATGATAGGATAACTTTTACGCCTTAAAGGTGTTATCTGATAAAAGCGAAATGGAACAAAAACTGCAGGCTTTTTGGCTCCTCTTTTGTTTTTCCTTTCCTATACTCTCCTCAGGTACCCTATAGACTTGGTTCCTTTTCATCCAGAACCATGTGGCCACAGAAAATTTGTTTTATCTTCGAAGAAATGATATGTAATGATCCTTTAGGAAATGGAATGTGGGGAAGGGTTTATAGGTGATGTATTACTTCAGTGACCATCCTTTTAACCTCCTCTTTCACCCCACATATTTGGAGTTATTTATCTCACCTTACTGGTTATAGGTTTGACCCTTAAACTAGTACTTACCTTACTCAGAGAATTGAACTAGTTGAGCCCTTTGTAGCAATCTTGCTTCTCATTTGTCTTTGCCTTAGCCCAAACTTCTGTTGATGGGCTGTTTTCGTGTTGGATTAACACACTGACTGCCATACTGGGGAAAAAAAATTTTTCCTTGGGGCCACGGTGTTTTGTTATGAAAATAGAATAAAAACTTTGAAAACAAAACAATCCTTTCTAATTTAATGAAAAATTTGTTATTGACTTCTATTCATTTAATCCATGATTTTAGAATTAAATTGCCAATATTAATTATAACAATAAGAACATGAAAAGAACAAAAGTCATTCTAGAAAAAAGACACCTGCACCGGAATGTTTATAGCAGCACAATTCACAATTGCAAAGATGTGGAAACAACCCAAATGCCCATCAATTCATGAATGGATTAGTAAAATGTGGTATATGTATACTATGGAGTATTACTCAGCTATAAGAAATAACGGTGATATAGAATCTCTTTTGTTCTCCTGGAGAGAGCTGGAACCCATTCTATTAAGTGAAGTATCCCAGGAATGGAAAAATAAACACCACATGTACTCACCAGCAAATTGGTTTCCCTGATCGTCACCTAAGTGCACATTTGGGAATAACACCAATTGGGTATCGGACAGAGATGGGGAGTGGGGGGAGGGGATGGGTGTATACCTACATGATGAGTGACTCGGGGGGATGGGGGGGGGCATGGGCAATATACATAATCTGAACTTTTGTACCCCCATAATAAGCTGAAATTAAAAAAAAAAAGAACATGAACAAGATTTTCACAAACCAACTGCAGGGTTTTTGCCTAGGTTTTGCTTCATGAGGCCCTGAGCTCAAAACTAGCATGAGTTAAATACAACTCATATGGCAGTTAATGTGTTAAAGAACTCCTGGCTCTTGTTCAAGGTGGATAGAGAGCTTCTTGCTTAATGATATAGGGGATTGAGATATGGACATGGAATCAAAATATTTGGATTTGAGTCCCAGCTTTACTGTTTATTAATTCTGTGACTTTGGATAAATTAACCTTTTAACTTCAGTTTTTTAATCAAATAAGAATAATACCTACCTCACAGGGTTGTTGTGAGGATGAAATGAGGTAACAAATATGTAAGTTCCTTAATAACTACAAACTATGAAGTAGGACTGTAAAACTTGAAAGTTTTGTTATTCATGGAGAGTGAATGACAGAATTTTTAAAGGGATTTAAAAATGAGTTTTAGATATTTTTTTCCTCTTAGTGGAATTTTCTTTAAGTTCTCTCTGCCATCACTAGCATCCGCTTGTTGACATACATATGTTGAATGGAATTTTTTGCTTTTATTAATTGTTATTACCAGTAGTTTCACCACCTTGTTCTTATCCTAGCATGGGACCAAACAGCAGGCCAGGATAGCACTACTTGAACTGAGCTTATTTTTACTTTCTCCTTTTTCATAAACAGAGTCCCAGACCAATGCCAGTAGTTGATATTGGGTCTTTGGGGTAATGAAGCTTGTGGATTTGACTTCTGTGATTGCTTTGCTGACCTTTAATGGATTGCATCATTCACTGTTAATTATAATAATTTAAAAATTGAGTTCTACTTACTGGACATGCATCTCTGCACTTGAAAATTAACATATTAAAAGCATATTTTTTTTCTTCCTTGGTTTTCTTGTTCATGTGGATAACCCAGAGAATGCCTGAATCTAAGGTGCCATCCTCTGAGAATCATCGTCCAGAAATGTGCTCTAGCTGCAGTGTTCCTCTTCCCATTGGAGACAGCAGCTCCTCCTCTGGGAGTTGCTCCAGCAGTCCACAAAGGATAGTTTCTCACCCTTCCTCTGTTGAGAACCCATTGGAGAACCAGAAAAATGGTCAAAATAATTCAGATATTAAGATTTCTGAGACAGAGACACTTAAATCATCACAAAATTATCAGACACTGCCTTCATCTCCACTTCTGGTCCCCCAAGAATCTTTGACCTCTTATGAGGTCAAGGAGGATTTACCTGTAGAATCTTCTTCAGCTTCACAGAATGGACAGGATGCCATCCTCTATCTCCAGACACAAGTGGCTGAGATGTCCCGAGTGATACGTGATCTGCAGTCCAGGAGCTGTTTTAGATTTCATCATTCTAGGCCAAGTAAGAACTCTTCAGTTCCTTGGGACATCTCTACCTCTAAGGAAGAAAATTTATCCACAATTGAAGAAGAAACAGATTGCAAATCTCCATCAGCTGATGACAGAGGGCAGCCAGCTGATCCCAGCCAGTCTAGTTTCACAGGTCTTTTGAAGAGAATGGAACAAAGAGGTGTTATAAAGAGGGTGACATTACAATCTGAAGCAGAATCATGTGAAGGGAAGCCTGATTGTGTGACCTCTAAAAAACGATTGGTTCCTCCATTGCATCCTCTTCTGAGAATTGCCACCACTGAGGTTTTTAAAGACCCTGCTGATTGCCATCCTTCTTCCTTCATGGGACATAGGGTATATCCTGTGGCCAAGGACACCTCTCCTTTTCAACCAAATCCACCAGCTGAGGGCCCCATTGTAGAAGCATTAGAACACAGTAAACGAGGAAACACAACATCCCCTCTAGATTCTACCTCAAAAGAAATGGAGGTCATGGGTTGTAGGTTTTACCATGCTGCCTCCATTGCAGCCAGAGCTGCTAGCTACATGGCCTATATGACTCAATATCAACGTAAACTCTGGGAAGACATGGAAGATCTGGTCCATGACCCAGAGTTTGATCGTGGAAAAGCAAGATGTATAATATCCGATGGTATGGATGCAGGCCTTTGGCAGCTTTGTACAACTAGGGACATAATGGACTCTGTAGTCAGAGTTATGGCCATGGCAATAGACTACAGAAGGCAGGCCTGGCTCCGACTTACATCTCTCACTAAGAAAACCCAGGAGAAGATCTCACACTTGCCCTTTGATGGTACATCTCTTTTTGGACAAGACGTGAAAGCTGTTATTGCAGAAGAAAACAGTATAAAAGAAAATGACTATAAAGATCACAATAAATACTATAACCAGCATCGATATTTTTATGGTCATGATCAGAAAGCACATTATCACAATAGGGGATACTCTAGAGGGGATTGGTACAAACCCCGAAACCACCCTTATAGATACAGAAAGAAGGGAGAGTCTCCAGAACGCCATGGGTACAAGAATTAATAACCTGTTCATGTTCAGCAGAGTAGTCATCCAAGATCCTAACTGTTTTACTTGTTCATTCACAAACAGGATATGTAGGTAGGAGGTTATCTCAAAAACTGAATGCATGTCTGGAATGATCACAGCTGGTATTTGAATTCTAGACTTTTGGAATGAAGTATATGATAAAAAGACTTGCAGTTTCTTGGCCAAGTGAGCAGTGGAGACTTTCTTGTAAGGAGAGTTGGACAAAGGTTTGTTCATTATTTCTGGTCCAAAATAAGTCCAGAGGAGGACACTCAGGAATCTGAATCCTCTTGTGATTAAAGAAAAATATATAGGTTTGTTCCTCAGGAAAATCTTATTGGCAAACTGAGGGACTGACAGATGCTGGATCTAGAAATAACCTACTACTGGATCTCTGTTTGCTAAGACCAGAGGTAAATCCTTCAATTTTTAGGTCATCAGTGCTTCCTTGTTCTGGCTTCAGCTTCACAGATCTTCACAAAATGACAAATCTGTTAATCTCTTTATGTCAAGGTGATCAGCTCACCAAGAGTTCATACTATCAAGCTCTGTGAGACTTCAGAATCAGCCATGAGGCTTTGTGTCAACTGGAATTCAAATAAAATTTTGCCAAATCCAGTTTGCTTCCACTGAGAATGGCTAGACGTCACAGGTCTATTGTGGACACCAGCTGGAAAAAGACTTTCCTACTTGTGACATCTCTGTAGAAATTTTCACAGCAACTGTCCTCATCAAAAATCTGATGGGCCACCATACCGTCACCACTCATGAAGCTACATGTGAGAGAATTCTTTGTTGTCATCAATCCTAATAATCTTTGACCGGTCAAGCTCATGTATCAACAAGCTGTGAGACCCAGTGATGGTAGTCTCTTGCAGTGACCTGGGCCTTTCACCAAGATGGCCTTCTGAAACCTACCTTCTTAAACAGTTAATTCTTTTGAGCTTGATAATGCATCATACTCTAAATACAAAAAAGATATGCACATCAGTGCCCTGGAAATAAAGGATGTTATTCACACCATCCAGGCATGCAAATCTGAACTGGAAAGAATTCCAAACATGCCTGACAATCTGGTCCCCTTATTGTAATAAATAGGGTGCCATCAATCTAGATTTTGTTGCAAAATCTTTAAGATTTAAAACATAACTGTGGATGTAGTGAAGAGAACAAGCCACATAGTTCAGTTTCTGGATATCTGTTCAATGATGATTATCCATCAATGATTCCTTGAAAGGTTGAAATCAAGACTTCAGTGACATGTTCTTGGTTAATTAGTCAGACTCTTAACATAAGAGACGGCTTATCTTTTTGCTCTCAATTGGTTCCAATAATAGTTTTCCATCATACTGGAACTGGCAGCAGATACCTCAATTATATATCCTGCAGTATCTTCTCTTTAATCTCAAGGTAGTGGCTGTATGGTATATCAGCCCTTAGATCCTTGTCTTTACAGCATGACTTCAGAAATGGAGAAAATGTCAAGTTTGAGGGGTCTGAATACATCACCTAGTAGTATTTGCCTGACAGCCAAAAAAAATTTTTTTTAATTGACAATTAATTCTGTAACTTCTGCCTTTTTTCATCTGCTTGATCAAGGTGTTTTGAGTATACTGTTAGTGTAATATAGCACTGTTGTAGGGTTTATGTGGTTTCTGTTCTTGCTGTAGTTCTTGCACAGTGGTGATTGATGTTTTCCCTTGTGCCCCATTTTTTAATAGTTTATTAGAAGCTCATTCCTTCTCCCCATCATAACCATATCCTGCACTCTTTTAAATCTACTTTTCTTCCTCTTTCTATTTGTGCTATAGAGGTTGAAGGCACAAATTTCCTTCCTTGGAAGAAGTTATTTTATATTGTCAGATAATTTAAGGGTACTATATTGGTCCTATTTGTCCTATTTGTAGATTGAACCTGAACTAGTCTTGATAAAGGAGATAATTTTGCAAATTTAGCCAAGTCATATCTAGAGGTAATATTTACCTTATTTTTCTATATTTTACACAAAATTTTATTTCCACTTCTTTGGGTCCATGCCAATGCTCTACAAAATGTCTTTCAAACTAACTCTAGAAGATATCAGTTACCTGAAAAGAGCAAAGGCCTAAGAAATCATACATAGATTTTTGTAGCTCATAATATGTACTGCACCAATCAAGCAGTATCATGTGCCCTTGACATTGGCACACTAGTTTTCTCTACTGGACTATCCAGTAGAGAACTCCACGGATAAAGAGACCTTGGAAAAATTTTATGTGGCTGCACGTAAGTGTTCCCAACTAGCTAAGGCAACTTCAAACTCTTCCTACTTTTCCATTTCTTCCCTTTACCTTCCCTGAATTAGATGCTATGTCACAAACTTGGTGATTTTTGAAATACCCTTATTCTCTAAAAAGTAAGCCAAAATAAATGATGCTTGTAAACGTGATTCTCTGAAACTACTTTGGCACATCTGCTTAACATATTCCTCTTCCCCTACTTTTAAATTGTGGTTAAAACACATAAAACTTAGTACCTTGACCATTTTTAAGTGTACAGTACCGTTAACTGTATTCACTTTGTTGTGCAGCTCCTGTCTTAAATATTTCTAAGACAACATTACTATTCTCTTTTCCTCTTGTGATGCTTATGTTGCTCAATAATGAAGTAAAAATAACATTGCTTAACTACTCTAATTGATATGCCCAAGCATCTCCAGAGAATTCGGTTTTCTTGAAAGTAAAAAGGTATTGGAAAATCATCAAATTGGTGACCAAGTAGTTAATGTCTGAAAGGATTTGACAGTTGAGTAAGGATGGGGGCAGAACGCAGTAGAGTGGGAACAATTTGTAGCTATAGATTAGTTTCTTGATTACAGAAGAAACAATATCCATAACATGTTTATTTTTCATTATTTTAAAATCTTTCTCTGGCATACTTGAATGATGATGGTGTTATAAAACTGAAAGTGGGGACTTGGTCTGAGTATGGAACTCATAATTAGAGAATTAATATTGTACCTGCCACATGCAGAGGCTGCGACAAAACTCTCTATTAGACCAATCTCTGATGTTTAAATACCTCTAGGTTTTCTAGGAGGCATTGGAATAATTGCAAGTTTAATGATTTGGTATTCTCAAAAGGCATGTGTCTAATGATCCTTTTTCTTCAAAATGTTATTTCTTGACTAGACATAAAATGTATATGGAGACAATATGATTTCTTTTAGTTACTATGTATAGAGAAATACAGTTTCCATTAATTGTTATATGAAGTGCCTTTTTAAATTTCTCACTTTTGTTTAAAAGTTAAATTTGATGTCTTGCATATATTGTTGGTGGTATTTATGTGACTTCTGTACTGTGGTTTAATCATGTAGTTTGTTACTTTATCATCTGTATGATTGCACTATCTAAATGTACTCTCCTTCTGAATGTTAATTTGTTTATGGCACTGTTGATTTATTTCAGAAGGTTGTAGAGTATAACTCCCTCCCCCTTATTTAATTAACTTCACAGTAGTTCTTTTTAGTTATTAGTAATTGGCCTAGTTTTCTGGGCATTAAAGCAGTTTTTTTTCCTATTTGTATGTAGGTTTTCTGATTGAGTCATTTGTCTCTTACCTAACCTTGTTCTTAGCCGTGGTAACACAACTTATATTTGATAAGTAGATGTGTTTACTTGGTTAGAAGAAGCAAGGACATTTAAAAAAAAAAAAAGCAGTATATTTGCTGACACTTTATTGTTTTTTTTTTAAAGACTGTGTGACAGTCCTTCTCGGTATAATTATATTTAAACCTTTTTTTTTTAACTGTGTGGCAGCTTCTTTATCAGTATAATTCCATTTATTAGCCCTCAAAATGATATTTTGAGGGGAGCATAAACTCTTTCAGGCTACTTGGATACTATTTAGTACTCTATATTAGTACTATACTAATAATTTACTGAATGATACCTAAGTGACCTGATTGATAATGTCCTTAAGGGCCCGATACATCCAGGAAAACCTCTCAGGTACTGTAAACAAGGAGGTTGAAAAAGACACATTCCAGAATCCCTTTTAGCTGTAAAACTGCATACTGATATGGATGAACATAGAGTTCAGTGGCATTCATTATTCTTAAAGATGCAATTAATTGACTGGGATTCTGATGAAGGTTTAAAATTATAGATTAGATCTTTGTAGAAATAGTTTAAAGATTGCAATAACTGAAAACTTTTCTTTTTTTTAATGTGAGGCGTATTTTGTCCCAGTCTTGCACTATTTAGGTTTCCTTTTAAAATTTACCATTCTATACTTAATGTTAGTGGCTAGTCCAATAATTGATGGTCACATCTGTATGCATCTTATGCATGTTATTCAATTGGCCAGATCCATTCTATGTGTTTTTTTATTAGTGGATACACAAACCAATCAGTCTTCATTTTTTACTTAAGAAAATATATAGGTAGCAGTTATCAGTAAACTGATGATGATTACTGTATTGAATGCAAATCTTTTTGTTATTTTTCCAGATATAAATGAGTTTTGTAAACCATTAAAACTATTCTTTTATGGAATTTCCCTTTTTGGATGAATGATGAGAATATCGTTTTATTAAATCTTATTTCTCTTATTAGGGATATTTTTGTACTTCTTTGTCTTTTCATTTGCTTGATTTTATTGTACTGGAAACTTTTTTTATAGTAGTGTTTGGTACCATTGAGATATCTATTACTGGAAATTTTGTTTGCTTCGGTGGGATATATCTGGAATTGATCACAGTCCAACCATGTCCTTTTGATGTTGTTAGCATATGAGTTATTTTATTCTTTGTATTAATATTTTCTTCCCCTTTATACACCCCCTCTTTCTAAAAGGATGTCTGATCTTCCCCTAATCTCTTTGATTATAGATTATATTTTTTATTCTACCAGTGTATACTAGCCAGGATTTTGATGTGGTTTTGTATTTGTGTATTCAAATACCATGTCTTAAGCATTATTGTAAGAGATTTTCTAGTTTTTCCTAATGTTCTTTTTTAAAAAAATGCAGCCAGTTTAGTCTCTCAAACTATACTTTCATCAGTTTGTAATGTCTTATTTAATGGTAGTATTATTTTCTCATTTCTACATATTCTTTACACAAATGTATTCTTACATGTAGTTTATGGTCAGATGCATCTTATAAAAATTTTGAAGCCCATCACCATGGACTTGCTAGAGCTATAGTACAGCTCTAATACATTGTATCTTAAAGTTAGCAATTTTCTCTAGGTTTTAAGGACTTTACTGGTTTTGTCGAAGTAACTGTTTCGGATGGTCTGTTGGATATTCTGATGCTTTGTCAAGAATTCAACAAGATTTCTCAGGTTGTCTGTACTTTCTTTTAGGACTTTGGAGATCTTTCGAGTTGTATTTTTTTCTAGTATTCTGAGTATATTTGTTGGTAGAGTGAAAGTAAATGTTTATATTTGGTGATGTTTTAAAAAATTCTATTTTGACCATAAATGCTTCAAGTATTATTGTGTTATAGGTGCAATTGTCCTTTTATAAGACTTTCACATGCTATTTTTCCCCATAAGCTATCACATGCTTTCTGTTTAATGACCCATAATAGTGGCTCTATCACAGCATTCAATTTTAAGGGCTACAATTAGACCTCTTGTTAACTTCCACTTTTATCTGTGGTGGTATGTTTTCACACTATCTTGATTTATCATGTAGTAATATGTTAAATAACTATCATGTTTGTGGTCCCTTGATACCTCTTTTACTTGGCAAGGCAACAGTGATGTGGATGATAGAACAAAAACATTTTCCCAAGTCACTAAACACAGTTTCAAGTTACCAATTCCGTTTTTTAACATATTTAATTTACTAAACTTCCTGCTGTTAGATATGCAACCCATTCCTTTCTGCCTTAGGTAGAATATAGTTGATAGATAAGTAGTCTCATTTAGACTCTTAGCACAGAGTTACCTGTGTATTGATCTTTCTTTAATTGCTTATAACAGTTCCTATATACATTGATGGGTCTTGCAAGCATCTTGATAGCCTTGTGTCTATCTTCTTCCTGTCTAGAAGGCAGTAGAAGAAAGAATCTACATTTATGGAGCCTATATGTACTAGCTCAGTGCTAGTTGCAAGCTACTCTCGAAATAGAAATTCAGCCTTATTTTGCAGATGAGGAGGTGAAACTGAAGTCAATAAACAACTTGCTCAGGTGGTATAACTGAGCTTTAAATATAGATTTCCTCCAAAGTCTCAATTCAGCATTGTACTAGGCTGTCCGTGTATTTTTCAAAGGCCCCACTCAAGTCTTACCTCTATGATAAACTAATTTTACATACACTAATTTTTTTCTTTTCTGTACTTTGTGTTTATGCTATACTCTCACCCTCTTGGTACTTGATGTTGTATATTAACTAATTCCTGGTTATTACATTTGTCACATCAGGAGCCCTATTTTCTTCTCTCATTGAGGGTTTTACTGTACTGGATTATTCTTGATTCATAGTCATTGCTTTCTGTTTCCATTCGTTTTCAGCACTGATTGTTTTAAGTCAATCTTACTGTTTTTTTCTTTGTTCTACATTTTTTGTTTGCTACACTCATTCTGTTTCAGTTATACACTTAAGTTTTTTTTACTGGCATCTTGAGGATATTGGCTTACTAAAAGGAAGATGGAATGGTGCAAAGCACATAGTATTTGAATTCCAAAGGCCTTGATTTCAGTATTACCAAGTCACTTATTCTCTGAGCCTCCGTTTTCCTACTCTCAAATAAGATAATATCCAAAAGTACTTTGAAAACACTAAAGCCCAATATAGATTTCCTTTTTTCAGTAATTGTGCTGTTTCTGTTCACATTTGTAGATTTCCTATAACTGTGGGATGGTATTGGATATAGATAGATACATAAATTTTCAAATGTATTTAATAGCATGTAAATGTTCATTTCATGCCAGGGATCATGTTTGCCTTGTTTATAATTTTTTAAGACATATACAAGCCTCACAATGAACTAAGTCATTGAAAGACGCATTTAAAGTAAAATAGTCTCTTTTCTCAAGTATAAGCTAAGAAATGCTCATAATAAACAATAAGAAAATAATAAAAGAAAATGTAGAATGAAGACCTAGAGTGTGTAACTATGTGTATATGATTTTTGATGGATGGCATGTTGTCATTTTATAGCTATGTTGGAAACAATCTTTTCATTTGTCAAACATCTTTTTCAATATCTGCTGTGTGCCAGCAGGCACTGAGAAAGGTGTGGGAATACTGAGAGTTAATGAGAGATGGTATATTCTCTTAAGAGAAACAAATACCAATACAGTGAAATAACTGTCCTGTTTAGAAGAATGCTTGTGGAGATGCTGGAACAAGAGAGGGCCATTTAGAGGGGTCAGGAAGGCTTTTCTTACTTAAAAAGGGCTTGAGCGGAGTTTTGGAGGATGATTAGGGAAAAATTAGTTGGCCTGGTAGAGAAACAGGAACCAGACATTCAGGTGAATCCTTGTGAGGAATATCATGAGGTGTGTCTGGTTTTAGAATTATAAGGAGTATCCTTTAGGTGAGACAAATGAAGGTGATTAAGCAGAATAAAGAGGATAAGTTACCTGTGAATATGTATTGGTTCCTGCATATTCGAAGTATACTAAGTTTGTATAGCCATTACTTGTAAGGTTATAGAAGTAGTCTGTCTAGAGATTGATTTGTATTTGTCCATTATGGACATCTAGAACAATTTTTTTTCCTGAACTAAGCCCAAGGAGGACTCCTAACAGTGCACCTCTGGCCCCAGGGCAGCTCCCAGTGATGACAAATAACTGAGGCACTGGTAGAGAAGAACTTTGAGGATAAACAGGGTAATGCCCCTGAAGTAGAATGTGGCATCCCATCTTAGGTATATGATTGCATACTTAAGGGTCACCTTCGGGCAGGTGTCTTCAGTGTAGATAAATGTGGCTAATTTCCCTGTATAGTGACTTACAGATAATTTCTGGGTGGACTTGGGGAAAATGAAGATTCTTATAAAAATGTTGCTTCATTGGCGTTTGGAGGTGTTGTATTAAAGAAGGAACTGTGAACCTGTGCTAGTGGTATCTCTGGCAGCCCCAAAACACATTTTGTCAACCTCCTGTTTGTTTTTCTCTTAAGTTTCTTGCCTTGTTGTTGTTGCTGCTTTCACTTTTTGTCTTCTCTACAGTTCATCCTTTTTTTTTTTTTTCCTATGCCAGAGGTAGAGCGGAGACGCTCAGGGTTAAAAAGTAACTCCCCTTTGCTTTGTCACAACTTCATATTCAGAGATGCTGTATTTTAAAATTCTGTTAAGTTTCAAAGTTGCATAACTTTTTTTTTTGGTCCTGTACCGAAGGAGGATCAAAGTTGTTTTCCTAGAAGAAGATTTTTATAGAAATAGATATTGGCAATTTACCCAAAAGAAAATACAGGAAGACTCTTATTTAACAGGTTTGGTGGTACTAGCCTTCTTAACTGAATAAAGTACTTTACAGAATGGGGTATATCTGTATGTATGTTTTAAAATTTGTTCATATAAAGCAGATGTTCTGTGTACTTTGTATTTGTAAACAACCGGTTGGGGTGGGAAGGAGATTGCTTTGTAAAAAGAGTTTCCTGGTTCCAAAGCTTTGCTGCTGGAGATGGTAAATAAATATTGTACTGCTTTGCTGTGTTAATCTCTTCTGCTTTATCTGTATTTGGATATAAAATTCTTGAGAAAATTGTTGCTTTTCAAAGTGTTATTTGGGATGTGGTTTGAGTTATAAGTTGGGCAGAGGGGAATTTCTGGTAAATATGACTCTGGGGTGTGCAAATTGCAGACCAAACTGTAGACCAAAGCTTTAGGATGGGCAATAATAAGCAGGCTTTGAAATTGAGTTGTATGAAGTAATTCATTTGTTTCAGAAATTTTCTTCAAACCAAATGCACTAGTCAGATGGATAATGTGATGATTTGCAAAGTTAATTCATTGCACTTTTGCAGTTGGTGGCTCCTTTGAGCTTTCTTTGAACTTTGGGGTTCCTTACATAGAAGATAAAGATAATGGAGGAAATAGTCATCCACCAGTTGGTGCCCCTCTGGCTAATCAGTGCCAGCTGACACAGGGAGATATAACAACAAATAAACCTCTCCCTTGGATTGTTCTATGTATCCCTCTCCTTATTCTTCACACTTCTCCCTCCTACAAATTTTATCTTTCCCTTATAACTGGCTTTTACAGTAGCCAGAAGTTCCTTTGGTGAGTCAGATAGGAAACTGGGTTGTTGTGGTCACTTCTTTGGGTAATAACTATTTTTGTACCGTACTTTCCTCCTAGCTTATATCATCTTGTGTGGTAGATAAAGCAGAATTATTCCATTTTACAGAGGTCCAGAAGACTGTATTCATATTCCATAAAAGTAATTGTGTAGAAAATGCAAAATTTAATCTTTTTTGTTAGTTACTAAAGAACTAAAGTGCTTTTTAGAGATTAGTAGTAATGATTTAAAAATACAAATTGCTTGTTCATCATTAAAAAGCCACAAACTAATAGTGCCACAAGCTATGACAAAATGATTTCTTCTGCAAGGTCCTGCTTTTAAATATTGTATTCTAGAAATTGCTATGCAAAAACAATCACTCCTTTAATTCTACATTTCCTTTGAGTTTATTTTGGCAAATACTTCTAAATAACTGATATAGCTAGTTATGACAGTAAGAAGTGACTTCGAGGCTCAACTTTTGGGTGAGCTGGATGTATGAAGAGTAAAGTTGAAAGATCTGCCAGAATTTTAATATTTGAGGAAATATATTCATAGGACCTTCTTTAAAAAGTTTTTATAAAACAAATAGTTTAGGGTCAGTTTTATGGCACCTAGCTTCTTAAACCATAATATATTTCAAGATTAAGAGTGAATTGTTCAAGAAACAGGCATTTGTAGATGAATTTTAGAAGAAAGTTCATTTGGAAAGTGATTTATGTAAACATTCATCTGGGACTAGTCAAGTAGAAATTCACCTTATAGTAAAAATTTCTTTTGGTGCATAATTAGCTTTCTTTTGAACAAATCTGTTAAATTTACCTAAGAGAACTTATCTTTGTGATCAGAAAAGCTAAGAGTCTTGCTTTCTATATTTACATTCCACACAAATGGAATCAGCTGACAAGCTAACATTTTTAAGTTTCAACTTTTAATTTGACTAAGTGTACCTTGAATATTTTACATAAAATTAGTACATATACTTTGAGCTTTTTTAAAAAAAGTACTTGTCTAAGGAAAGAAAAATAACAAATTTATGTTTCAGCCAAAGTTTTGCTTTACAGTGGTAATGGTATTTGGCCTTAAATTTGTGTAAAAATATTTTCCCAGTAGTCATTAAGGCTGTTGAACTGAGAATCACTTGCCTTAATTACCAATTAATATGTTTTTGTTAGGTTTGGAATATCTATCAAACCCAATCATTATGCCTCTAGGGACAAAAATCTGAAAAAGTTAAATATAGTTTACTAATAGATTATGTTCCTTGTAGATACATTTCCATCTATGTTTATGCAGAATAGATATTAAACATAAGGCATAAATTAGTGGTTTAAACCAAGTCCATTATGTTCCCAAACAACAAAAGATTGATCTTTGTTTTTAACATTTTCTGGCTTTATACAGTCTTGTTCACTAATAATTAAAATTTTAACAATTTTATTACATATGCTGATTATAGAAAAATTAGAATATAGATATAAAAAAGGAAAAAACTCTCCAGACAAATAGCCACTATTTAATATTTTGATTTATAAACTTCTAGATTTTGCTTATAGATATTTACTGGATCATTTTCACTTAACAAATATAAGTGATAGGGAAAAGTCATTGAAATGTAAATTTAACATTATCACTTCCTTGATTAGTGGGATTTTGTGTCATGTTGTCATTGACTTGCCCGTTTAACGGTTTTGTGCACTTTATTTCATAGTAGATCACAGTATCACAGCAATGTTAATATATTTTTTGGCCATTCTTCCCAGAAAAGCAATTGTTAAATTTAACTGTTTCCAGGAAGACTTTATACATTAAACTTTATTAGTAAATGCCAGCATTAATTACTTTTCCTGAAAATTTTGTCTAAATAATGGGATTCTCATTGGATGTGACTCCTGGTCTTTTATGATTGGGTTTTGTGGATTATAACTCAGGATTTGTGAGTTCATGGTCTGAATTGGTTTCTATTGAAGTAGTTATTGGTCTGTAGCAAAAAGAGAAAAAAAGGACAGTGCAGCTAGTTTGTCAGAAGGCTAAATTTGTTTCGTATAGGAGACTACTAAGGGAAATGAGTGTTAGCCTCAGACTGTATCCTTATTCCTCTTATCAAATGATGTTAACCATAGATAGGTATTAGTTGCTTTTTAAAAAATAACCTTACTTGACAAAATAAGGGAACTTTATGTCAGGCTTTCCTTTACCTCCTCACCCCTAGTTATATTGACCTACAACTCCTGTTACTAGATGTCATAAGAAAGCCCTCTTCTTGCCCAAGTTACACCCTATTTCTAGACTTGGAATTTTTTCTGTAACTCAACCAAGCTACATTAATAGATGAAACATTGTTCTTTAGAACAAAAGAATTCTTTTACCTATATATGCTTAACATTCATGGACATGTGTACTCTGGTTTAACCAGTATTCTGAATCTTGCTGTCATTTCTAGGATACATCCCAAATTTGCTTTGTACATGTTTTACCTCAAGTTTTACATAAAAATGTAAAGAAGTATATTTTAGAATATAAGAATTTCATATTCTAAATCAGAATCTGCCTTTTAACAGCTTCTGGCTTTACAGCATCCTCCTTAATGCTGGGTAGTTCTGGGTATGGAAGAAAACTGATGCAGAGAGTGATCTAAAATATAGGCAAGTAGAGACACCCATATCCCCAGTATTTCTCCTAAGGCTTTCCTATGCTCCTCCCAAATAACTGAGTGGATAACACTGATAGCTTGTTCACTCTAAATATCAACTCTTCAATACTATGTATCTTATAAAGAAGTTAGCCCAGGGTGACCATAGCAAGTACTTCAAGTAGGATGACCCGGAGGATCCTATAGCTGCTAATATTGTAAATGAAATTTAAAGTCCCTTATTCTTATCATGGATTCAGAGCCAATTCAATTCTTGCTTCAGAAGTTACATATCTGAAAGCCTGACTTTTATTAGAAAAGCTCCAAAGACCTAAATGGTAATTCAAGCTATCAGCTTTGGGGGAGATGGCAAATTCAGCCTAAGGAGAGCAGTTCTGGAATTTTATTTTATGATTTCACATTAAATTACAGCTCAGCATTTTGGCACTAACAGAATGGTAGAAATTTCCCAATGCTACGAATTGAGTGGCCCCTTTAACCAGCAATCTTGACCTCTCAATCGATTTGTGATGGAAAAATATCATGACTATTCTGGTCTGCCTTATATACTTGTTTTTCCCCAGTTTAACAGAAAACATCTTTTTTTAATACAGCAGTTTTCTCATTTTTAAAGTGCTAACTTTAAAATGGCAAAGGTTCCAAATTGAAGCCCTTGTTTTTTCTAACTACCATTCCTTTTCCTCTACTCCTAGTCGATTGTCTCCCAAATCAACTTTCAATATTGACAGCCAGAGTTCCTTTTTTCTTTCTTTTTAAGAAGGTAGAAACTTTCTCCATGGAGGGGAAGAAGAAGGAGCCTAAACTCAATTCCAAAATGTCTTCTGTTTTCAGCATCAGGGCTTATGAGTCCTTTCAGCCCTTCAAAGTCATGAAAGATAATAAACAGATGAGCAGAATTAGTAGAATAACAGAAACATTCTTTTTATTGAGACATAACCATATACTGGTTGAGTATCCCGTATCTGGAATGCCTGGGATGAGAAGTGTTTTGGATTTCAGATTTTTTCTGGATTTTGGAATATTTACATTATGCTTACCAGTTGAGCATCCCTAATCTGAAATCGGAAATGCTCTAAGAGCATTTCCTTTGAGCATGATGTCAGTGCTCAAAAAGTCTTGGATTTGGAGCATTTTGGGTTTCAGATTTATGGGTTAGTAATGATCAATTTGTGGTTAAATAAAAGATAATGTAGGCTACTAATGGCTTAATATGAGGAAAATAATTTTAGTAAGTAATTTGATAATAGTACCAATAAGTTTACTTATTTAACCTTTAAAAGGTAATGGTAGGGCTGGAGATGAATTTTAGAATGAAGTTGAAGAGATCTAAACAAATTCTTAAATATTGTTTAAAGGGCTATATAACTAACCTTTCCTAGTGTTATGAATATGTTTTGGTAGCATATGAGTATGAGAAAGGGGTACAATTTTGATCACACACATTTTGTGACTAGTGGATGACTAAAAATTTTTTTTGATATATAATTGCTATGTTTCTGAGTTTAATTTTCATTTAGGTTTGCATCCAGATTATGTCAGTAATTTATAATATAAATTAGAGAATCATTAAGAATGCTTTATTTCAAGAAGAATAAATATTAAGTAAAGCTTTCCTGAATGCAGGTAACCTTAGAAATAATTCAAACTTGTTGTTTTATTGGGGACTAGGAAAGAGTAAAATGATAGTGGAAGCATCAATTCAAGGGTAGCTCTTCCTGAGTTAGGATTGCCTTAATTTATCTAAAACATGGCTTTCATCCCGTTCCCAGAATATTCACATTGTTGGTTGTGAACATGAGGAACTAGAGACAAAAAATTCCATTTCCTAGTTCATGTCTATTTTCAAATGAGACTGTGTATTTAATAATAAAATATTCATAATTTCTCCTTCCTGTCCCTTATATCATTGCTGTCTTTCATTTCAGATATACATAAGCATAAATGAGTATTTTTATGTGTATGTACAGGTTAAACATTCCTAATCAGAAATCAAAGTCCAAAGTGCTCTAATATCCAAAACTTTTGAGGGCTGACATGACACCACAAGTGGTAAATTCCATACCTGACCTCATGTGAGATGGGTTGCAGTGCAGGTGTACAACACCATTTATTCAGTGTCCCCAAGGGAAAAAAAGACCCTTCTGCCCCCTGCAGCTGCAGTATATCTTTTCACACATACACACACAACCTAGATTTCCCCCATGAAAGCATGTTCACAAAGAGTAATAAAATGGCACGAGTGTGGGCTGCACATGTCAATGGCAGATTCCCCCATGTTTCCCCACATGGGGCAAAGACCTACATGCATTATTCACTGGTTTTTTTTTTCAGTATGGTGTGGTGTGAAGATATTGTTGAAAATGTCAAAAAGGCCTGTAGATACCCCTGTGCATAACAGAGGTAAGAAAAAGAGGTCTCACATATGTTTATCTGTGGCACAGAAAGTCAAGCTGTTGGAGAAACTGAATAGCAGTGTAAGTGTGGAACATCTTACAGAAGTCTGTGGTGTTGGAACAACTACCATATATGACCTGAAGAAACAGAAGAATAGACTGTTGGAGTTCTGTGCTGAAAGTGATGAAGAGAAGTTAATGTAAAGTAGAACAACACTACATAAAGCTAAAAATAAAGATCTTAGTTGTGAGTGGATCTGTCAGCATTGGAGTGAACACATGCCACTTAATGGTATGCTGGTCATGTAACAAGTAACGATCTGTGATGATGAACTGAAAATTCAAGGGAACTATGAATATTCAACAGGCTGGTTGCAGAAATTTAAGACAAGAATTGAATTTTTAAAGATGTGTGGTGGTAAAGCATCTGCTGATCATGAGACAGAGAAATTCATTGACAAGTTTCCAAGGTCATTGCTGATGAAAATCGGATGCCAGAACAAGTCTATAATGCTAATGAAAAATCACTGTTTTGTTGTTATTGCCCCAGAAACAGCTGAGGAGATAGCTTCTACAGGAATGAAGGATGCCAAGTACAGAATAACTGTGCTGGGATGTACTAATGCAGCAAGCACACTTAAGTGTAAACTTGCTGTGCTGGGCAAAAGCCTCTGTCCTTGCTGTTTACAAGAATTCTTACCAGTCTCTTGTTAATGCTAACAGAAAGACAGGGATTACTAGGGACATCTTTTCTGATAGGTTTCACAAATATTTTGTACCAGTGGCTTGTATTCACTGCAAGAAAGCTGTATTGGATGAGAATTGCAAGATTTGTTATTCCTTGACAACTGTTCTGCTCATCCTCCAACTGAAATTCTTTTTTTTTTTTATTTCAAAGTATTACAGGGATACAAATATTTTTGGTTACATGGATCACTTTTACAATGCTTGAGTCATGGTTGTAAGTGTTCCATCACCTACATAGTGTTCGTTGTGCCCATTAAATAGGTTATGGCCCATCCCCTCCTCTTCCTTCCCCCCTGAAATTCTTACAAAAATAATGTTTATGCCATGTACTTTCCCCCAAATTTGATTCCATTAATTTAACCATGTGACCAGGGTATCCCTAGATTAATGAAAAGTAAATATCAAAACACCTTCTGGAACAGCATGCTAGCAGCAGTGAACAGAAGCATGGGTGTGGAAGGTATTCAAAAGGAGTTTAGCATGAATGATGCCATAGTGCTATTGCCA
This sequence comes from Varecia variegata, assembly GCA_028533085.1. Lineage (NCBI taxonomy): Eukaryota > Metazoa > Chordata > Mammalia > Primates > Lemuridae > Varecia > Varecia variegata. The sequence goes on along the minus strand of CM052441.1, from coordinate 76,670,379 downwards.
GTGCTTAGAACATAGTGACTAAAGACACAGTTGGACATGCCTGGCACAACCTCTGGCCTGCAACTATTCAGTGATGATGAACAAGGTGGTGACTTTGAAGGATTCTGTGTGTCAAGTGAGAAAAAAATGATGTCTGAAGTCCTTATGTATGCAAAAAAGATACCTTCAGGGTCTGTCAGTAAGCTGGAAAAAGTGAATTTTAGAGAGATTTTTTAACATTGATAATGAGGTTCCGGTTCATTCATTGAATGATGGTGAAATATTGACAATGGTTGCTAAGGTGATTGTGATAATAGTGATGATGAAGATGACATTAACACTGCATAAAAAGTATCTATAGGTGACATGGTAAAAATGTGTGATGGATTTAACCGAAGGACTAGTGCAGCCTGTATTCATAACAGAACAAGAAATCATGTCAGTTTATAAAATCAAAGACTTCTAAGTCAAAAACTGTTGTTAATGAGGCAGATGACTCTGGAGGAAATATTTTTAAAAAGCCATTTGGAAGAATGCCTCCTTATCCCTAGAGGACCCACTTTCTGGTTTCTCAACTGCTTCTGATGTTTCTTCTCACCTAAAAAAAAAAAAACCAACAGTGTATAGTAACCTTTTAATCAAAATACAGCATCATAAATAGAGACTGCCATTGTTTATTGTTGCTATTAACAGCTGATACAGGTGTTCTGGTGATGCTACTGTGCTTAATTGCCTTGAACACATTATTTTTCCATTGTATTAATGATATGTCATATTTTTTACTATTAAATACTTCTGTTTGAAAAACTGTAAGAAAATGTTTATTGGTAACATACAAATTCAGAGTTGGGAGTGATGGTGATGCCAGATAACCACAGATTGTCCACATGGGTGGCTGAGACAGTGACACCTTTGCTTTCCAGTGGTTTCATGTACACAAGCTTTCTTTCGTGTACAAAGTTACTAAAAATATCATGTAAAATTACCTTTAGGCTGTGTGTTTAAGATGTATAAGAAACATAAATGAATTTTGTTTTAGATTTGGGTCCCATGCCCAAGATATCTCATTATGTGTGTGCAGATATTCTAAAATCTAAAAAAATTCAAAATCCAAAACATTTCTGGTCCCAAGCATTTTAAACAAGGGATACTCAACACACACATGCACATATACACACATGTACAAACATAAGTATACATAATCAAATACATTGTTGCTATTGTTATTTTGTACAAACTGTTATCTGTTACGTCAATTGAGAATAAGAAAAAAGTTTTTCTTTTACATTTTACCTTTATTCTTTCCCTAGTGCCCTTCTTTATGTAGATCTGAGTTTCTGTTTCTTTCTTTTTTTTTTCTTTTTTTAAAGAGATGGGGTCTTGCTGTGTCTGTCGCCCACACTAGAGTGCAGTGCCATGGTCATAGTACACTATAACCTCGAACTTGTGGGCTCAAGGGGTCCTCCCGTCTCAGCCTCCTGAGTAGCTAGGACTACAGGCGTGCACCATCACATCCAGCTAATTTAAAAAATATTTTTTTTTGTAGAGACAGGGTCTCACTATGTTGCCCAGGCTGCTCTTAATCTTCTGGCCTCAAAAGATTCTCCCACCTTGGCCTCCTAAAGGGCTAGGATTAACAGGCATGAGCCATGTGCCCAGCCTCACATGGTTAAATTAATGAAGTCACATTTGGGGGAAAGTACATGGCATAAATATTATTTTTTATAAGAATTTCAAGGGGGAGGGAGGAGGGGGGATGGGCCATAACCCACTTAATGGGCACAATGGACACTATCTGGGTATGGGAACACTTATAACCGTGACTCAAGCATTATAAAAGTGATCCCTGTAACCAAAAATATTTGTACCCCCATAATACTTTGAAATAAAAAAATAAAATTTCAACTGGAGGATGAGGAGAATAGTTGTCAAAGAATAACAAATCTTGTACCCTTTATCATTTTCCTTTTCCCTAAACAACTTCTTTTAACATTTTTGCAAGGAAGGTAGACTAGCAACAAATTCTCTCAATTTTTGTTTGTCTGAGAAAGTCTTTATATCACCTTCACTTTTGAAGGATAATTTCATAGGATACAGAATACTAAACTGGCGGGTTTTTTTCTCTTAACACTTAAAATATTTTACTCCACTCTCTTCTTACTTACATGGTTTCTAAGGAGAAGTCAGATGTAATTCTTAACTTTGTTCTTCTCTAGATAAGGGGTTATTCCCGCTCCGGCTTCTTTTAAGATTTTTACTTTTATCTTTGATTTTTTGCAGTTTGAATATGATATGCATATATTTAGTTTCTTTGGTATTTATCCTGCTTGGTGTTCCCTGAGGTTCCTGGATCTATGGTTTGGGTCTGAAATTGACCTGGAGAAATTCTCAGTCATTATTGTTTCAAGCATTTCTTCCTTTCTTTCTTCTCCTACTGATATTCCATTACATGCATGTTACACCTTTTGTACTTGCCCCACATTTCTTGGATATTCTGTTCTGTTTTTTTCAGTCTTTTTTTTTCTCTTTTTCGGTTTTGAAAGTCTCTATTGACATACCTGCAAGCTCAGAGACTTTCCTTAGCTGTTTCCACTCTACTAATGAGCCTGTCAAAGGCATTCTTTGTTTCTGTTATTGTATTTTGATCTCTAGCATTTCTGTTTGATTCTTTCTTAGAATTTTCATTTCTCTGCTTACATTATCCATCTTTTGTTGCATGTCATCCACTTTAAAAGTCCTTAGCATATTAATCATAGTTGTTTTAAATTCATGGTCCAATATTTCCAGCATCCCTGCCTTGTCTGCGTCTGGTTCTGATGATTGCCCTGTCTCTTCAGACTGTTTTCTGCTTTTTTTTAAGTATGCTTTATAATTTTTTGTTGAAAGTTGGACATAGTGTACTGGGTAAAGGGAACTGTGGTAAATAGGGCATTAATGATGTAGTGGTAAGGTGTAGGGGGAGAGTAGAGGGATGTAGTCTATAGACCTGTGATTAGATCCCAGTCTTTAGGTGAATTTATGTCCCTGAACTGTGAACTTCACCAGTGCTTCTCAGTTTTCCCCCCACTTAGATGGGACAGGATGGCTACAGGCAGCTGGAGTTAGGTATTTTCCTTCCCCCAGGTTAGTTAAGCGCTGATAAAACCCCAGCAGGTTAGGCTCTGGTAAAATAGTTTCTCTTAAAGGCAGGTCTTATTAAGGAGAGCAGAATGCTCTGGGATATTTTAGTGTGGTTACTTGTCCCTTCCCCTCCCGGAAGCATAAGGGGATTATTCTCTAATCTTCACTGTGAGAACCTGGTAGAGCTCCTGGAGGTAAGAACACACAAAAATGTGAGGGCCCCTCTATGGCTGGGTTCCCTGAAGTTTTTGACTCTCAGACTTGTCCACACTGAGTATCCAGCAATTCATCAATTACAGTTCAGGTTTTCTTACCCCAGTACTTGTTCCTGTGGAAGTTTCTGCTTCAATAAGTTAGTGTTCTTTATTTGCCCCTCTCTCTCCAATTTTGTGGAGCAGCTCTTTGCTTTATGATCTCACTTCTCTGATAAATCTCAAGATAGTTGATTTTT
>CM052441.1:76650509-76665509 GCA_028533085.1 Varecia variegata | reverse complement strand
GGCAGAAACACTATTCAATTTTAAGGAAGTTTCTTCTCCAAAACTTTGTTAAGTATCTTTTTTTTAAATGGGTAGTGGAGAAAATCTTTTTGAGAGAGAGGTCTATTTGCAAACTATCTTACTTTTCCCCAGATTTCCTGAGTGATACTGGCTTCTTTTCCCAGGAGTGTTAATGGCCACATAGATAATAAAACTTTTGTGATGAGCTCAGTATCTGATATAGTCACTGTGACACCTAAGGTTTTTCTCAAGGGTAGTTTTAGTTTCCACCTATATACATGTTCATGTATACTTTACATGGAAGACATTTTTTTTGAAATTGAAATTTTTAATATTTTGTTTAACCAGTTGTAAAGAATAAATTTGTCTAGATTTCATACTTTTTTAAGGAGGAAGGTGACTCACACAGGTGCTTTAGCCTATTGCTTGCTATCCATCCATGATTTTGTTTTTCTTATTTGATTCCCTTTATGGATAACTTGTTATTTAAAACTAGATTGCAAAAACCAAAAACAAAAAATACCCAGAAAAGAAGATAGTGAAGGTGAAATAGAAATAATTTTTGAGGAATTCTAGTGAATGATAATTCTGGCTAAAAATAGTTACCATAGTAAATGTCTTTCAACTCTTCTAAGCCTTTGTGAATTGTTGGTGTCTTCACTATTAAAGTAAGTTATCTTTCTTTTGTGATGGAGAGGTTTTAAAGAAAAACAAGATCATTGAGGTCTTCACTGAATACTTTCAAAGATCATGTCCTGTGCTGACCAGTTGACCAGCTGCCAGATTTGCTTAGTGATATTCCAGGAGTTAAGATGCAAGAAAGGCTGTAACCCTAAAGCTTGCAGAAGTTGCTTCGTGACAGAGAAAAGGGTGGCTAATTTTGGGATGATTTCAGTAAATGTTTTTGAGCATTGACTGTGCATGCTCATAAAGTTCAAATTTGATTGTAAGAAATGCCAGAGAATTTTTTTAAAAGCTGTTTAATTTTAATTATTGGAAATGGTTTAAAATAAGTATGCTATTTAGCTACTATATAGTAATATTTAATCTCAATTATATTACTTTAATTGAAGAGTTTTTATTGTAATGGATTCTTATAAGGACTATTGTACCTAAGGATATACCTATGAGGGCCTATTGCTTTCTTTGGATAAACTAACTGATTATACTATTATTTGTTTCCTATAGCATGTTATTCAGAACACTGATCCTGTAGGATACACTTTGAAAAAAAAGTATTTGGTGATTTCTTAAGTTGGAATACTGCATACGGTATGGAAAATCAAAGTACACATAAGCACTTAGTGCTTCAGAAATCCTACATGAAAGGATCTTTTAAAATTTTGTGTTAAAACAGTTTTCTATACTTACTTAATTTGATTAGAGAGAATTTTTAAAAACTTGTATAATATATATAACTTCCTTGAGAAGTAGTATTCCATGGCAGTACTTTGAACAATGTTGTGTACATTTTCTTAAAATTAAAATCTTGATCCACTCTTTCCTCCATTTACCCTTCCTGATAGAAAATCCTGTTACATTACTAAGTAGGCTATGCATTATTCTGGCCTATATCTTGCAAATCCAGTATTTTTGGATCTGTGATTTCTTTTTAAATACATATAAATCTTTTTGAGAGGCAGCATGATATACTCATTCAGTGCAAGAATTCTAGAATCAGATTGCTAGAATTTGGATTCTGGCATTGTTATGTATCCTTGGGGGCAATTTATTTGACCTCTTTTTGCCTCAGCTTTTCCATCATAAGACAGGAACAATAGTAATACCTATCTCAGTGTTATTGAGAGAATTAAATCTAAAGTCCTTTTAAAACATGGTAAGGGGTCAATAAGTATTAATTCACATGGTAAATGGTAAGTGTTAATTTTTATATACAGCATGATTATAGAGCATACAAATAGTTTTATGGGTAATATAACTAAAAGGATTTAGACTTGTAGCAGTCCAGAGCATCACTTTAGTGGTTAGCACTGGCCTGGGGCCTGTTGTAAATATTTATTGGAATACTGCCACACTCATTTGTTTACATATTGTCTATGACTGTTATTCTACAACAGCAGAGTTGAGTAGTTGCAATAGAGACTGTATAGCAGGCAAAGCCTGAAATAATTGTTATCTGGCCCTTTGTGGAAAAAGTTTGCCAACCCTTTATCTAGATGGCAACAAATGCTTTCTATTACCATGTACTAAGTGCTAATGAATGTCTGCTTTTAGTATTATTCACTGAACAAATATTTATTAGGGTCCTTCTGTATATTTCAGACTACATAAGGAAAATTTGAAAAAATATGTAAAAGTTTAAAACTGAAAAAATCCTTTCATTTCCATTCCCAGAGTGAGCAATTAATAACATTTACTATATTTATTTTCAGCCTTTTTTCCCCCCTCTGTAAATGTAGTTGTATATAGATTAAAATTAGTCTTTGTTTATATTTTGCCTCATTTGTTTAATACAATTTGGTGACCTACTTGATATCAAAAGTATAATCCTACATTATTGAAAAATTTTGGTGTTTCTAATGACTTCCATCAATTATACATACCATAATTTACTTAAATAATAGCCTGTTGTTAGAGATGTAGGTTGTACTGAACTTTGTGCAAATAATATTGAGATCACATCTTAGACCATGAATTTTTATTTTTATGTATTTCTTTGGCATAGATTTCTAGATATGGAGTTCTGGGGATGAAAAGTAATCAGTATTTTCTGATGACTGATATGTCAAAATCCTTTTCTCAAGGAAACCAGCTTAGTAATCATAAGTTAATTTGGTTTTTTCTTAATATCTCTAGGAAAAAATAGATTTTCAGCATGCTCATGGGTTACAAGAATTGGAATTTATTCGAGGACATTCTGATACAGAAGCAGCAAGACTGTGTGTGGACCAATGGCTAAAAATGCCAGGTATTCTTTAGAGATTACACTAAGGTTACTGAGCTTCCCCAAAGCCTTAATGCAGAAAGTGTCTTTTTTTCAGTTGCTAATAAACTTATAAGGTATTGAAATTTAGTTTCAGTGATACTAATATCACCTCATAATGGCTTACTTTACCAATTAATTGTCCTCCTTCTTTGTACTCCAGTATACTTGTGCAATATAGGTCATCCCTGAGCTCATTAGCCATTACTCATTTATTTATTCATATATTTAATGTTTATTGCATGAACTAGTACATGTGTCTAGGGGAGGATGTATAATAGGTTTTTTGCAGTCAGGAAAGGCTTTGCTAAGGAAGTGGAATTTAAACTGAGAGCTAGAGGATTAGTGTTTACTTTTTCTACAGGCACATGCCACCACGTGCCACCAGGCTAATTTTTAAATTTTTTGTGTGAAGACAGGGTCTCTCTATGTTGCCCAGGCTGGTCTTAAATTCCTGGCCTCAAGTGATCCTCCTGCCTCGGCCTCCCAAAGTGCTAGTGTTTACAGGCGTGAGCCACTGCACCTAGCCTAATACCCTCTTTTGTATCAAATATTCAAGGCATTTGAGTGAAACAGCCACAAGCAATTACTACTATTATTATTACAAAAGAGAGATAGTAATCAAACTATCTGTGTATCAGAATCCTGGCAATTCTTTTTTATACAGCATAACTCTATAAATTTTCCATCACATATTATGTGTTGGGATTTCCCTGAGAAAAAAATTTGATCAGAGGGATTAGTTTACAAGAGTTGTGTGACGTTAAGACCAGGATTATAAAGAAAGAAAGAGATGAAGAATGGATCAGGATGAAGGATGATGAATTAAGAGAAGGTAATGGTGGGCAAACTGTTTTCTAATGGCCATTTAAAGAGAAAAAGAGAAGGGATGAAATAGAATAAATAGAAAGGGGAGAGATATCAACAATAAGTAAATCTCGACCAGGCGCGGTGGCTCACGCCTGTAATCCTAGCACTTGGGAGGCTGAGACGGACGGATTGTTTGAGCTCAGGAGTTCAAGACCAGCCTGAGCAAGAGTGAGGCCCCGTCTCTACTAAAAATAGAAAGAAATGATCTGGACAGCTAAAAATATATATAGAAAAAATTAGCCGGGCATGGTGGCGCATGCCTGTAGTCCCAGCTACTCGGGAGGCTGAGGCAGTAGGATCACTTAAGCCCAGGAGTTTGAGGTTGCTGTGAGCTAGGCTGATACCACGGCACTCACTCTAGCCCGGGCAACAGAGCGAGACTCTGTCTCAAAAAAAAAAATAAAAAAAATAAAAACAATAAGTAAATCTCTGCTTTGTGTTCTATAAGTTTGTTACTAATTACACCTGCATTACTTGAGGTCCAGATTGGACCCGATTGATCTCAGTGGCTGGATTCATCAGAAAATAACACTCTTATTCTCCTTCCTTCCCTGCCCTCCTCACTCTGCTTTCTCCTTCCCAGTTACAATGTTTAACATGATTTTCATAGAGCTCAGATAATTCAGCAGTCCCCATCCTTTTGCACCAGGGACCAATTTCATGGAAGACAAATTTTCCACGGGGGGATAGAGTAGGGGTTGGGGGATGAGAATGGTTTTGGGATGATTCAAGCACGTTACATGTATTGTGCATTTTATTTCTATTATTATTTAATATTACATTGTGCTATATAATGAAATAATTATATAACTCACCATAACGCAGAATCAGTGCGAGCCCTGATTCCGAGCTTGTTTTCTTGCAATTAGACAGTCCCTTCGGGGGTGATGGGAGATAGTGACTGATGTGACAGGAGGCAGAGCTCAGGCGGTGATGTAAGTGATGGGGCAGCTGTAAATACAGATGAAGCTTCACTGGCTAGCCCACTGTTTACCTCTTGCTGTACTGCCCGGTTCCTAACAGGCTAGGACTGGTACCGGGCCCTGCCTGGGGGTTGGGGACCACAACTCTATAATATAACTAAACCTTATAATGCATTTAAGATGGTTAAAAGAGAAACTATGAATTAGAAGAAAAGAACTTTGTCAATTTATATAAATGAAATGAACGGAATAGGGGCTTGACTTTCTAATGCATTTTATCTTTAACATTTCTTAGCTGTTGAACTTAAGAAAATGCATTCTTTTTTCCTCAAAACAGTGCCACTTGGAGATGTTAAGGGGTTTTTTGGTCACAACTATTTACTTTCACATCATTATATCATTTATAAGAGAGGTTGTAAACAATTATAATTAGGCTCACCCAGTTGATGCTGTATCATAATTTTCATTGTTTTATCATAATTTTGATCACCAGTCCAAAGGATAAGTATCTGAAATAGAAATTTAAGAATTTATATTCTGATGATGCAGGACTCAAAACAGGCACAATTAATTCTGGAACAAAAAGTTCATTCCGAAGAGGAGGCCAAATGCGGGTGTCTGGGAAACCAATTTTATGTCCTATAATGCACTGTAACAAGGAATTTGACAATGGGCACCTTCTCTTAGGACATTTGAAAAGGTAAGTAGGATATTCAGAATAGTGGATGCTAAAAGTGTGATATATCTCTGCCATTATAATTATAGCTTTATATTCCAAACTCAAATTGTTTTGTGCCATTATGATATAATTATTTCTAATTTATATTTCTTAAGTTTCCTAGAAGGCTTGATGAAATCTGATTTTTCTAGAGTATTCTGTCTTCTTTGTGAGTGTAGTTTTTAAGTATGTGTTTTTCCCTAATATATCTTATAAAATTCTGAACAGATTTTTTACATTGAAATGCAGTTGGATCAGTTTTAGAGAAATCAAGCCCATAAATGTAAATTTCAAGAGACACAGAGCACTTAACAGATATTTGGTAAAACCCATTTTATCAATTTATTGAGGTTTTGGATAGTAGAGCTTGAGAAAGTAGATATCAAGGGAAGGTGGTATTAAAAGTATTAGACATTCTTTCCCCACAGTCTGTATAATAACCACTGAAAGATGAGAACTTGAGAGTTTGGCGTGCTGAGCCGTTGTCTTTTCCAGATCTCTCACTCTACTTATTCCTTACCTTACCAAGAGAGGCTTCTAGAGGGAGTTGTAGCATTCTATAAATAAATGGGTAGCATACTATATCTACGTATTGTCTTCCAAGCAGTTTAAAATGATGCATATTTGTCAAATGGTTAAAAGGAAAATTAAAAGAATTTAAAAGCCATTTATAGGAAATAGAGGTGTGCCAGAAATCTTAACACGAGAGATTGCAGTGGTTCATTTAAATTTATTTATGAGTCTTATGGTAACCAAGGCAAGAAGTAAAATTATAATTTTCCAACTGGAAGCTCACCAGTTTGGCAAGAAATGCCTAAATCCATTTTGTTGGATCTTGAGTAATTTTATGAAATCTTGAGCTAACTTTTGGTCACTTTCTGAGGGGATTACCTGGCATATGGGAACCACTTGATATTTCTTGAATATGGAAAACATTGTTTAATTTTTGAGTAGAAAAGTGTAAAAGTTCTGAATGTGTGTATATGTGTTTAGCTTCACAAATGAAACAACATAGTTTGTCCCCTGGAATGTAAATTTTTCTAATGTTACCTCTCTCTTGCTGAGTAGGTTTGATCACTCTCCGTGTGATCCAACAATTACACTACGTGGACCTTTCTTCAGTTCCTTTGCTTGTGTAGTATGTTCTAAAAAATTTGTTACTCAACAGCAATATAAAGATCACCTTTTTGCTAAGGTAAGAGCATGTCCTAAGTTAAGAGTATTTTTTTTCTAGATAGTCATGGAGTTGGGTGTGTAGGTTTTTTCATGCTGCTCTTAAACTTGCAATCACCAGTGGTACACATAAGGATCAAAATTGTGATTGTCTATTGACATAAAATGATTTGGTCCATTGAATTATTGTTCACGGGTAAACTTGATGGCTAAAAGCTAGCAGTCCTAGAGATTATCATCAAAATCCTTCCTTTGATGGAGTTGCTCCATGAAAGTTAAATTACCTTACTCTAGATGCTTTGTGAGCTAGTTAGATGAAAACTAAAAACCTATTCTCTTTTTTTTGAGACAGAGTCTTGTTCTGTTGCCCCCAGTTAGAGTGCAGTGGCATCAGCCTAGCTCACTACAACCTCACACTCCTGGGCTCAAGCGATTCTCCTGTCTCAGCCTCCCAAGAAGCTGGGACTACAGGTGTGTGCCACTACACCTGGCTAATTTTTTCTATTTTTAGTAGGGACGGGGTCTCGCTCTTGCCCAGGCTGGTGTTGAACTCCTCACCTTAAGTGATCCTTCCGCCTTGGCCTCCCAGAGTGCTAGGATTACAGGCGTGAGCCACAGTGCCAGGCCTAAAAACTTGTTCTTAAGTCCACTACCTTTCACTGCTTGTTAAAATGTTGGAGCCATGTAGTAAGTAACAACTCCTTTATTAATGCTAGTATTAAGAAATAGAACTAGTATTTAAAAAGCTGTGTCTCTTATTAAGTGTTAAATCTCAAGGGACATGAGTTGATTCATGGATATGTAAATTCATGTAAGGTAGCACTCTAATGAATTTTTACCACATTTGATAGCAGATACCGTTAATGATTAACATTGTAAAAGTATTACATGTTCATTGTAGAAAAATTTTAAAATATTAACCAAAACAAGTAAGAAATCATTCTTGGTCTCACAGAGATAACCACTTTTAATATATGTTTTTACTGTTTCTGCATATATAGATAAATATTTTTACATAAGGTATCTAAATTGTTTTGTGATTAAAAACAGTAGTGTGTTGCAAACATAAATGCTTAAATATTTGTTGAATCAGTGCATACATTTCTATATTTTAAATCAATGAATAGTATTATTCTATATGAATATATTATAGTTCATTTAATTTCCTATTGGATGTATTGTTTAATTTTTTTTCTATTAAAAATGATACCACATTAAATATCCTGGTAGCTAAAAACCTATGAGAAGATCCATATTTGATGTATTTACTGAGTAAATATTAGAAATTTTAAATAGTAAAGTAAGTCCAGAGGTCAGTGGGGTTTTTTAAGAAAAACTGAATTTTTAGAATTTATATCTAGAACTATACCTGAAAAGTAATGTACAGAATAGCTTGAATTCCATGTAGGGTCACAGTAGAGAATTAAAGCTTGCATTACTATTATATCTGATTGAATTCTGTAGTCATCCTACCCTCTGTCCTGGCACTAGAGAACATTCCCAAAACATGTGCATCTTGGAGCAGGTTTTGTTACATACTCAGTCATTAGTTTTTGAGAGCCTACATCTTGTTCAACACTGACTAGGCACTGTAGTATAAGAGAAATCAACTATAGTTCTTACACACAGGGAGCTTGTGCTCTAGAATGAACAAGGCTTAATGCTACAACATAAATGAAATAGGAGTTCAGAGAAAGGAGAGAAGTATCAGTTGGAGAATTTGGCAAAGCATTATGGAAGAGCAGAGGTCCTCCAGATTGTATTTGGACAAATAGAAAGTAAAAGTGATGGAATTCCGGTGAGGTTGAAGAGCCTAAATAGAATAGTGACTATAGAAATAGGTAGTGTGCAGAAAGCTGTTAACATAACAAGAGCTTGCAATGTTGGCTCTTGGCTGGGAACTGGGAAGAGTTTCAGCCATTCTCTTGACATGAGTGGCTTACTATATGAACAATATGGTTTATGCTGAACACCAGCTTTCCTTATGGGAGTCTGGAATTTTCATACATGGTAGGCAGAGTCTGTCTCTATGTCCAGCTCTCATTGAAAACCGTGGACACGGAGTCTCTAATAAGCTTCCCTAGTAGACAGTAGTTCACATGTGTTGTCATAACTCATTGCTAGAGAAATTAAATGTGTCCTGTGTGACTCCCCTGGGAAAGGTTTCTTGGAATCTTTCACCTGGTTTCCTTTTGACTTAGCCTCTTGTGCTTTTTCCTTCTGCTGATTTTGGTTTGTATCCTTTCACTGTGTTAAGTCATGGCTATGAGTACAGCAATATGCAGTGTCCTGTGAGTCCGCCTAGCAAACCATTGAACCTGAGGGGAATCTTGGGGATTCCCAACACAGATAATACCTGATTGTAAAGGCACAAGATCTTGAACTTGATATTGGCAAGAGGGAACTATTATAGAACAGTGACGTAATGAAAGTAATGCATTATACTTTTAGAGCTAGAAGGACCTCTAATTATAGAACCCAGTTCCTTCCTTTTTTCTAGGGACACAAAAAGATTGAGTGGTATTAGAATGGCAGTAGTTTCCAGAGTGCATTCAAAAATGTGGACAAAGAGATAAGTTTAGGTGACTTTTCTAGTAATTTAGCTTTGAGATGAGAGAAGTATTTGACTTAGGTAATAGCATTTAGAATGAAGACCTTAAAATGAAACCAAAAGACATATTGAAGAAAAATGATAGGATTATCTATTGCCATGACAAATTGAAGGTTTAGGAAGAGAAGGAAAAAAGGGTATAAGAGAACTACTTTCCATTTTTTTTAGTGTTTGCAGTAGGTTACTAATAGTGTACATTTTTCAGAACTAGAGTTCTTTCGGGACATGTTTCCCTATTCCACGTTCTAAATGTTTTCTCTATTGTACTGAGCATATTTATCTTTTTTCTTTAGTAAATTTGAATAGGTAGTTTAATCTCAAAATTAATTCTTTCATTTGTTTTTTCCTGTTTCATTAAATTAGTTCATTTTCTTTTTTCTGGGAATCACATATTCCATGCAGTTTTGCCCTCTTTTTTGCCTTGTTTTAGGAAGTAGATTTATGACATTCAGCTTTTTGAGAAGCAGTATGGTAAAATAGAGCAAAGGCTTTGATGTTAGATAGACCTGGGTTCCTTCCACTGTCATTTTTATTAGCTACATGTTCTTGGCAAGTTACTGAACCTGTGAGCTTAGTTTCTTCATCTGTAAAATGGTATTGTTATGAATGGTATTGTTAAGAAATGTAATACTTTATCTAGCACTTTGAGCCCGACCCACAGCCCTCAATAATTGCCTATTTCTTGGCATGTCTGTCACAAGGACTCTTTTAAAGGAAACAAGTGTGCATTAGGTTGTAATTGGCCTCTCTTAAATCAACCAGAAGAGGTCGCTAGAGGATTGTATAAGGCTCATGTTTTTCATACCTATTCTGTTTTGTAAAGATGGCATTCTCTGAAGAAAGAGAGTCAAATGCTTCCCAATTTACATTGTTTTCCTTGCTTCCCTCCCCTTTTTCTTTTATCTCAAATATCTTTCCTCTAGATTAGGCCTTCTCAAACTTTAATGTGCACGTGAATCACTTGGGAATTTTCTTTAAAATGAAGATTCTAACTCAGTAGGTCTGGGGTGGGGTCTTAGATTCATATTTCTAGAAAGCTTCTAGGTGATGCCATTGCTGCTGGTTCTTGGGTCACGCTTTGAGTAGCGAGTTTCTAGTGACTTTTCACATTAAAGCCATCCAATGGGTATTATATCACCAGATAGCTTCCTGCTTTTTTCCCTTTTTTGTGATGGTGATGGTGGATATACTGTAAGCTCCTGTGTGCCTCAATGTCATTTGTGAGTCAATAGGGCTTCCACTCTTTATTCTGTTTCTAAGGGTATTGTGTCATCTAAGGTGATTTTTCTCCTTTGCTAGCCTATTCTCCCTATCTCTAGGCAACCACTAAACTATTAATACTTTGTCAATAGATTTATCTCTTCTGGACATTTCATATAAATGGAATCAAACAATATGTGGCCCTTGTGACTAGATTCTTTCACTTGCCATAATGTTTGCAAGGTATATCCAAGGTTTTATCATGTATAACTAATTCATTCCTTTTTATTGCCAAATAATATTTCATTGTATGGATGTATGCCAAATTTTATTTATCAGTTCATCAGTTGATGGACATTTGAGTTGTTTCTACTTTTTGTCTGTTATGAACAATGCTTCTATAAACAAATATCCAAGTCTTTTTGTGGACATATGTTTTAACTTCTCTAATGAGTTAAATTGTTCAGTCATATGTTAACTCTTTAATTTTTTGAAGAACTGCCAAGCTGTTGTCCCGCACACTGCACCATTTTCCTTTCCCACCAGTAATGTATGCAGGGTTCAATTTCTCCACATCCTTGTCAACAATTATTATTACCTGTCTTTTTGAATTTAGCCATCCTAGTAGATGTAAAGTGGTATCTTACTGTGGTCTACTTTTTTTGATACACAAATTTATAATGGTGGATTTTATTTTAATGTAACCAGAAATATGGTAAAAAGGAGTTGAATAATTTACCAGATATCCTATTTTTCATTCCTTCCCCCAGTTTGTAGAAGGTATTTACAAATATGCCATAGTTTTGTAATAGGTATGTTCTAACAAAATTTTATGTAGAATCATATTTTGGTTTTATTGAAAAAATCATTTAAACACGCTTTATGTTGAATCCATTTATAATTCACAATGAAACTAAAAATGATTTTATTTACTTAGTTTAGGGTTCTTCAAGTAGGAGAAACTTGTATAAATTGGTGGTTAGTAAATATCTTTATAGTTCTTATCATTTAGAACCTTCTAATTGGAATGCAAAGTGTGCTCCTGGTGGTTATTTCTTCTGTGCGGCTCTCAAATTAAAACAGGAGTTGAGGAGGAGGGAGTAGTGAAAAGAGCACAGAATTCATAACCAAGATATAAAGCTGGATTTGAATGCTAGGATTATCTTTTCTAGAGGTACAACTTATATTTGGGGGAGAGGGTGGTAAGTTGGTCAATTTCAACTTTTCTCAGTTGTAAATAATGAAAATAGTACCACATGGATTTATTAAAAGGATTAAATGGATAAACATTCAGAGCCCTAGTGTGGTGCTTGACTTGTGCTCAATATAAATGTAAATTTTCTGTCTCTTCTCTCTTGTATCTTATAAGTACTACACAAACTATTTTGATATTATTCGCATAAAGAGTAGTAAATTTAAGAAGGCACAATATAATTTTAAGGCTATTGCTCTAAAGATCATTAACAAGAAGTTAAATTATATTTATAACAAGCATTCACATATATACATATATAAATATACACTTTTCTTTTTTAATTTCCAATATTAGAATAGAAGTGCCTCTTAAACAGGTTTGGAAGCCTAGATGCTAGAAAAGACATGCCTATTTGAATACATCAAAATTTTAAAAGTGATCATAAACAAAATTAATAGATGTTTAGAAAAATATTTGCAAAATGGAGGATGAGACAAATAATTAATTTTGATAACAAAGGACTGATACAAATTGACCAGAAGGGGAGAGAGCAAAACAATTGAAAAATGAAGCTAAAAGATATGACTAAGAAATTCACAGAAGAACACATCCAACAGAAGAACAAATGTATAAATAAATGCTCAAACGCACAGACAGGAAATGACATTAAAGTAAAAATGAGTATCATCTGTCAGACTGGCAAAAATCAAAAAGATCCATAAAATCTATTGTTGCCAGGCTCATTCAGTTCTATAGGCTATGTGAATTGGTAGAGCCTTTTTGAAAAGCAATTATACAATATCTTTTAATCTTCAAATATGTGTACCCTTTAGCCCTATAAACCCACTCTTGATAATGAGGGGAAAAAGCACCTCTAAGTAAGGATATATATTCAAGGATGTTTACATCATCATCGTTTTTAGTGAGGAAAGAAGCCAAAACTAAAAAAAAATATCTAGAAATGAATGGTTGACTAAATTGAATAGATTCACACCATGGCATAGTTTGCAACCATTAAGCTATACCAGTTGATTTTTAGGGATTTAGAATTAGAACTATGCTAGTTTTTAGGGATTTCATTTTCATTATATATTATGGAATGAGAAAACTAATAGGCAAAAGAGTCTTTAAGATGATAATATTTGATAAAACAATGGCATTCCCCTTATATGTTTACTTCTATATATCTTTGTAAATGATTAAGCATGGAGAAATGTTTGGGAGAATACATATTGTAAACAATGTTTACAGGGTAGAGTGAACAAAGCAAAACATTAGAAAAAGTATATGTGGTGTGACTACATTTATGCACTTATATAATATTACATGTGAATGTAAAAAATGAAAAATATATAGAAAGTAAATGTACTTGTATATTTATTACAGAAAGAACTGTAATTTATTTTTGAGGAAAAAAAACTAAAAATTTTACATATGGGACCTTGTTTATGATAAAAGTTCCATAATCACATTAGAATAGAAAAGTTTTCATATTAAAAATTGATACAGGATATTCTAAATAAATAATGGGAAATTTTGAAGTTGATTTTAAGAAGTTGAGTATTGATTTTAGTTGTTTGTAATACAACTTTGCCTTATATTTTAGGAAACCACAGATGATGGACATAACAACAACCTTCTTCCTCAGATAATTCAGTGTTTTGCATGTCCAAATTGCTTCCTTCTTTTTAGCAGCAAGGATGAGTGTTTGAAGCATATGTCTGGAAAGAATCATTTCCATCAGAGTTTTAAACTGGGTGGTATGTTAATACTCTTCTTCTGAAAATTATTAAACTACTTTAATCTTTGCTGATTTACCATACTTCTCAGATCATTCTTGAGGTTACTTATCCTCATATTAGTTTTAAAACCATGGAAGCGAAAGATTGTTACTCAATTTTTATTTTTTAAAAGATTGTCAATATTTATTTGTACTTATGAGTAAAGTTTACTTTGAGGAGTGAAGAGAAACTTGGGAAGAAAACATTTATTCAAGATAATGTTTTTGTTATATCCATGATATTTAGCAAGTTGGATATTCCTCTGCAGTTTTTTTTTTTTTTTTTTGGAGACAGAGTCTCGCTCTTTTGCCCTGGCTAGAGTGCCGTGGCATCAGCCTAGCTCACATCAACCTCAAACTCCTGGGCTTAAGCAATCCTTCTGCCTCAGCCTCTCGAGTAGCTGGGACTACAGGCATGTACCACCATGCCCGGCTAATTTTTTCTGTATATATTTTTAGTTGTCCATATAATTTCTTTCTATTTTTAGTAGAGACGGGGTCTCACTCTTGCTCAGGCTGGTCCTGAACCCCTGAACTCAAACAGTCCACCCGCCTCGGCCTCCCAAGTGCTAGGATTACAGGCGTGAGCCACCGCGCCTGGCCTCCTTCGCATTTAAGACTCAAATTTTAATTTGAGTGTTAAGGCATCCTTTGTATTTAAGGCCAGAAAGTGGCTTCCCTTAGATTTTTGTTACATAAATAACTGTCTTCTTTTGCTTATGCCAATTGGTGTTGTGAAAGACAAAGGGGAGAAAGACTGGGTCACTCTGTACTCAGATAACTTTGCAAGTTATAGTTTATTTTGTCTTTCAGATGACAAGGGAACAGCACATCCAATATCATTTCCATCTTTTGCAAAGAAACTTTTGATCTCTCTATGCAAAGATGTTCCATTTCAAGTTAAGTGTGTGGCCTGCCACCAGACACTGCGTTCCCACATGGAGCTCACTGCCCATTTCAGGTTTGTACAGGTCTAGTCTTGGGCTGTGAGGCAATTCTAATGAGCTGTTTACTAGTGAGAGGATTCAACAAATACTTTTCGAGTTCATGTTTCTCTCCTTTTAAAATGAGAATATACATTTGCCTGGAAATTAACCAAATTTAGCATAATGAGAAAAGTTACAGATTTGGAAAAAGTGGATATATTGATATTGCTGTCTATGTAAGACAAGGTAACAATTTTACGTTTTTTCCTATGTGTGTTCTGTGATTGTGAGTAGGGGAAGGAGAGGGTTAAAATAGAACCTTGGCTTTATATCAACCAGAATGGAAAGTATCATATACATGTAAAAGATTAAATCTCAGTGAGAGGCCAAATTTGTCAAGTAATCAAGAAGGATTTTTTTTCTTTATCTTTATAATGGAAAATTTTAAGCAATATAGGAAAGTAGGGAGAATAGTATAATGATCCCCAAAATACTTTTCACCCAGCTTCAGTAGTTATCAACACATGACAATCATGTTTCATTTATATTCTTACTCTCACAAGTTATTTTGAAGAAAATCCTAGACATCATATTATTTCATCTATAAATGCTTCAGTAGGTACTGTAAATGATAAGGACTCTTCTTTTTTAAAAAAAAAA
>CM052441.1:76618362-76650009 GCA_028533085.1 Varecia variegata | reverse complement strand
AAGAACTGAATTTTAAATTTTATTTAAATGTAATTATTGTAAGTATAAATGGCCACATATGGTTAATGTCCATCATATTGGACAACACAAGTATGTGCTATATTCTTTTGCATCTGATTTCCTTCAATTATCATTGTTTTAGAGGTTCATCTGTGTTTTAGCATGTAACTTTGGTTTATTTTCAGTACCTGTATTTAGTACCAGTATCCTATTCTGTGTATATACCACAATCCACCTATTCTATTATTTATAGACATTTGATTTGTTGTACTTTTGGCTATTACAAGTAAATTCTACTGTGAACATTCTCATATATGTCTCTTGATGCATATACGTCCACATTTCTGGGAATATAGACCTAGGAGTGGAATTGCTTTTGTTCAACATGAGTAGATAGTGTCAGACTATTTTTCCAAAGTGGCTGTGCCAATTTCATTAGTTCTAGTGGTGTATATGAGATCCTATTTACCTACATCCTCGGTAATCACTGAAATTATTCAATCTTTTTAATTTTAGCTAGTCTGATGAGTGTGTACTGGCATTTCTTTGTGGTTTTAATTTATATTTTTCTTTTTTTCTTTTTTTTTTTTTTTTTTGAGACAGAGTCTCGCTCTGTTGCCCGGGCTAGAGTGAGTGCCGTGGCGTCAGCCTCGCTCACAGCAACCTCAAACTCCTGGGCTCAAGCGATCCTTCTGCCTCAGCCCCCCAAGTAGCTGGGACTACAGGCATGCGCCACCATGCCCGGCTAATTTTTTCTATATATATTTTTAGCTGTCCATATAATTTCTTTCTATTTTTAGTAGAGACGGGGTCTCGCTCTTGCTCAGGCTGGTCTCGAACTCCTGACTTCGAGCGATCCACCCGCCTCGGCCTCCCAGAGTGCTAGAATTACAGGCGTGAGCCACCGCGCCCGGCCCTGTATTTTTCTGATGAATAATGTTTATTGGCCATTTAAACATCTTTGTAAATGCCTTTTCAAATTTCCTAACATTTTTCTATTGGATTATCTTTTATTTTTTCTAGGTTGAAAATCTTTCAGATCTTTCTGTGTACAAATTCCATGTATGGCAAATATTTTCTCCCACTCTGTGACTTGCCTTTTTGATCATTGAATGGTGCCTTTTGATGAACAAAAGTAATTTTAATTCAGTCCAAGTTATCAGTCTTTTCCCTAATGTTTTTTTGAATCCTGTTTAAATCCCGTTTATCTCTCTCTACATTAAGATCATAAAGATATTCCCATTTCTTATCTTCTAGAAGCTCTTTTGTTTAGCCTTTCACAATTAGATATACAGTATATCTGAAACTTATTTTTGTGTATTCCTTAAGGATAGGGTTAAAATTTTGTGTGTTTCTATCGGTTGACTTACCACCATTTATTAAAAAAAAAATCTTTTCCCACCATCTGTAGTGCTACCTTTGTCTTAAGTGTCCATATATGCCTGGGTCTATTTCTGAGCTGTCTATGCTGTTCCTTTGGTCTACTTATCTATTCTTGCACTAGTACCACATTATTAATTACTGTAACTTTATAATAAGTTTTCATATCTTAGACAAGTCTTGTCACCTTGTTTTTCTTTGGTAAGAGTGTCTTGGCTTTTCCTTGCATTTCCTCATCCCTTTGAAATCATCTTAGGGCGACTCACTGACCCTAGAATATAGCTTTAACTTAATACACAGTTTATAATAGCTTACAGTATTTTAAATTACAGACAGCATAACACCAGTACCTTAACTTTAGAGGAATATGCAGTTGTATCTTAGAGAGGATCACTGGTACCTGTAAACCAAGTAGGCTCTGAGAGACTATGGACCAGATGGGATTGGATAAATCTGGTGTGAGACACTAATGAAGGCCAAGAAAGACACTGGGTTTTAGCATCATTCCCAGAAAAGAGATGGAAAAAAACCTATGAACCCAGTAATTTCTGTCTTGTTCACTATTGGATTCCTATCCCTGGTATATAGTGGACATTCAAAAGTATTTGTTAAATGAGTTTGCATACATCTGCATACAGTATATATTATATGCTTCTCAGGTGACATTTATATAGCCATCAATTTCATTCTTTGCCTTAGATGCTAGAAACTTAAAGTTCAGTTTTCCCCCAGCTTTATTGAGGTATAACTGACAAATAAAAAAGCTAAATTTTCAACAGCCTGTGAGATTTTGTCATTTCATGGTGCTGCTTTCCATATCACCTCAAGCCTTTTAGGAAAAAAGTGATACAGATTTTTTTTTTAATGTTGAAACAAGTGAATATCTGTCAGTGATTCAAAAGGTTTGTTGACTTTCTGTTACTTCTAAATGAAAATAACTTGCAAGTTCCTTAGCACATTAAGTTCATATACATTCAAAGTTCAATTTGAAATCATATCTATAGATTCTCATATTTCAAAATACCCAACATTTTTGGTAGAGAAACTGCCAAGTTATCCTAAGTTTTTCCATTTTGATTTTCCTTCTTGAAAAGATGAATATAGTTGATGAAACTTACATAAACCACATGTTGATTAGTTTTCTGCCCTAAGTATTAAAATTCTATATTTTTTTAATGCAGATGTGGAATTAGAAGAAGCTATTAGAAGAAGTCTTGAGGAAATGTAATTAAAGATATTACCACACAACATCAAGTGACCTTGAAGAGACTCAGGATAATGAACTCTTGAGTTTGTTTCCTAAAGGAGACCAGAAATCCACTAGTACAAATGTATTTGAAAACATGTTTTTGCTTTCATATGTTCAAAATCTGATATTTGCTTTGTATTTTTGTGCTATTGTGCAAAAATGTACAGAAGGAATAGAATACATGTTAATGCAAATATAAATCATGTATTCTAATATAGATATCACAGTTTCCCAGTTAACTTTGAATTCACATATTTGTTAAAAGGATTTAAAAAAAAAAAAAAAAGGAAAGCTCTTGACTATTGTTTATGTTTCCCAAGTAGCATTAGTTCTTTAGTTTTATCTGTACTATACAGATGATTCTAGTCTCTTTTTTTAGGCATGAAAATGAATATAAATAAAGGTGCCATCGGTCAATTTTCCCATAAATTCTACTTTTCATGTGGCACTAACATATGATACCCTTGAGATCTTTGTTTATGATTATTAGAAGAGGGTAATGGAAATTAATCATGGAAACAGATTAAAAATTTTATCAGCGATGTTTTTGGTGGATATAATGCAGATGTATATTCTTGCTTTAATTAGAGCAGCACATGCTAAAATAAAAAATACACCTTAATTTTTAAAAAATAATTGAAACCTTTTCCATTCCTTTTACCTGCTTAGACTTTTATGTGACTTGTATGGTCTACTGTTTAAAGGGAATTATGTCAAAATATTTGCATAAAATTAAACTTATTTTTTAATATTAGTCCTTTTTTATATATTTGTGTAAACATAGTCTTCAAAAAATGTTGACAGTCTACTCAGGAATAATCTTCCTTAACTCTTTAAAATTTTTATTTCGTATGGAATATCTTCAGTTTAATTATTCATTCAATTGTCAATTTCCTATATTTGGTATTACATATTTAATTCCTACATGTTGCCAGCCACATTGTGAATGATAAAAATTATTATTTAAGTAGAAGACTAAGAAGGGCTTGTCATCTATCTTTGCATATGTCTTATGTTTTTTGACCAGAAATCTTATCCCTAAATATTTTGAGTAGTAATTATTTACCAAACTTAAAAATATTTCTAGAAATATAAAGCTTTTCTTTATAATTAAGACAAAAAGTTATCATGGCCAGAATTTTGTTCCTTTTCTGCAACACTAGATTTTTTAGCATGAAACGGAATTGCTTTTTTTTAATTACTATAGTCTTTTTAGTCCACATTAGAAACCAATTTGTGTTTTTATTTCTTAAGCTGTAGTTATTTTCCTTGGTGCTTGCATTTTCTAAAAAGTAGACATTGTAGCATGACAATTTACCAATCATCTTTTCAAAAAGACCACATTGTGCTTTTAATTTTTATGTTAAAGTGATCAAGCAAAGCTTTAGGAGGTAGTCATTGAGCTGGACCTTAAACACATCTGCAGGAGTTTGCTAAGAAGTGAGGAGCCAAAATAGCATTCCAGAAAGAAGAGTGGCTAAGCAGATATGGGGCAAGAGGAGACAGCACCTTTTTGCCAGAGATGTGATGTTCACTGGTGCTCTATTAAGAAGCTTTTGTGGTGTGTGTTTGGTAGAGAATGATTGAAGCCTTTGATACGACAGGAAAGGAATATTTCATCATGACCCTTAAAAAAAGGTAATTGGGTGGTTTAATGTTTTAATTAATAATTGTCACTGATTGTATTTCTATTTGTTAAATAATTAAAAATCATTTTAAAATTATTCCATAACTTGAACTTAATTTAGACACGAGGAGATGTAATCACTGACATTAGAGAAAGTTATACAGATTATCAAAAGTAAATGTTTCCAACACTGACAAAGATGCGTATCTTTTAATTACATCATTCATTCATTCTTCACTCACAAATATTTATTTAGTACTTACCATGTGCCAGTGACTGTTCTAAGCATTGGGTACACTAGTGAACAAAACAAAGCCCCACCCCTTTATGGAGCATACGTTGGGGGAGAGGTGAGGGTTGGACAGAGTGTTAATCAAGTAAATAAATAAAATAGCATATCTGATGGTGATAAGTGTAATAAAGGAAAACGAAGGGAAGGGAATAAATAGTGCAGGGATGGGGGTATTGGGGGGAGGCCTGCTATTTTTAATAGGGTGGTCAGGAACCATCTCACTGATGGATGAGTTTGAGCGAAGACCTGAGGAAGGTGAGAGAATGAGCCATGCAAATACATATATATAAAGAGGAGTTCCAGGTGGAGGAGGAGAAGATCTAGAAGGGAACTTGGTACATTCAAGAAAAAGCAAGGCGGCCAGGATGGCTGAAGCAGGGTGAGCTAGGAGAGTAATAGATGAAGTCCTTGAGGTTTTTCTAAGGATTTTGGCTTCTGCTCTATGAGGGCCCATTGTAGGTTTCTAAGAATAAGTGGTGTGATCTGCCTTATTTAGAAGCATTGCTGTACTTATCTTACCAAGACTACACGAGAGGCCAGAGTTGAACAGGGAGACCAGAGAGGAGGGTATTGCAGTACTTCAGGTGCAAATTGACCGGGTGTCTTGGACCAGGTTGGTGGCAATGCAATTGGGAAGAATCTAGATATATAACAAAGGTAGAATTGATGGGATTTACTAATGGATTGGATATAGGATATGAGAGAAAAAGAGTCCAGGATGATTCTAAAGTCACTTGACAGACTTTCAGACCATTCACAAAATGTGTTTGGATTTTAAGTTTTATCATGCGACAAAATATTTTTAATGAAGTCAAATAATCCCCTACAACAGTAGTTAAGTAGTATGAGTTCAGAGGTAAATGGAATCCAGGCTTGAGGGCCTCATATCTGTTGAAGTAATTAAATAGCTTTGATCCCTAATTAAAGGTTGTGATTCAGCCTTAAACTTCAGTTATCATGTATCATTTTTCAGTGCCCCGTACATTTTCATGCGTGCAGTATGAGGCATAGAGCTATCATGAGAGGGCAGCAAAGCACAACTTTTTAAATAGACAAGTCTTTGTACTCCTAGCCCTACCCCATCTTTTACTGACCTTTATGGTGGCTAACCTAGGGGCCTACTGCATCTTTTTATTGTAACAGAGGATTTAAATAAGTTGGATTTGAATTATTTCCCCCAAATTCCAACAGAAATAATTTTTTTCAGTAGGAAAACAACTTAAAACCCCTTCATTAGGATGGGTGGAAATGTAAATTCACTTTGCTTCCCACTATCTAGCTAGACGGGAAAGGATGGGGGAGCTTTTTTTTTTTTACTCCACAGCTTCAGTGATGACCGGCTTTCACCATTCTCACTCAGGGATGTGAGTGCTTGGTACCTGGACAGGCCAGGTAAGTACAGACTGCCTAGGAGCTACACTTACATGCTTCTGTTTCACAAAGGGGCCTTTTGTCCCCGTATCAAAGGACTCCTACAGTGTTGTTCTGGCTTTGATTTGTGGGTGCCGGGAGAAACTAAACGAAGCCATCACTGAGCAGTACTCCCACAGCCTACACATGGTTAGGTGCCTTCGCGTGTGGGGAGTTGGTGACTTCAGGGCGGCACGGAGAGGCGGGGCCTGGCGGGGCGGGGCCGGGCGTGTTCCGTGGGTCTCCGCACCGGCTTCGGGCTGCTCCACGGCCTGGGGAGCGGAAGGATAAGCCGACTACGTTGGGTCTTCCCCTTTCTGCGTCCTCCCCTCGCGGTGTGTCGGCGGCTTTGGTTTCGCGAGCCCCTTGTGGCCAGCGAGCGCCCTCCCAGGCCCCAGGCCCGCGCCCCCGAGCCCCGCGGGCGCCGCGCCTGCCCTTGTTTGGCCACGCGGCAGCGGCGGCGGTGTCGGCGCGTCCTCCCGGGCCGCCCCCGCGGGCGTCAGAAGGGGGGCGGGCGCTCCGTGCGGTGACGGCGACGCTTGCAGCCCGGAGTGCTCCACTCGCTGTCGCCGGAGAGGCCGGTGACCTCTCGACCGCCCCGCCTCAGCGGCTTAGATGGCTCAGGCTAAGATCAACGCCAAAGCCAACGAGGGGCGCTTCTGCCGCTCCTCCTCCATGGCCGACCGCTCCAGCCGCCTGCTGGAGAGCCTGGACCAGCTGGAGCTCAGGTGAGCGGCCGGCGGGCGGGCGGCGCGTGGCGGGCCGGGGCCTGGGGCACAGTCCCGGGACAGGCTGCGGCAGGGAAGTTGCTTGTTGAGATTTGTTGTGGAGGGACGTGGTGCAGTTTTGTTTCTTGGTGGGTGTTTCTCTCCCGGTAAGAGAGAAAACGCATTGGTTTTAAGCCTGGGAGCGCGTTATTGGTGGCCACATTCTCATTAACACACCTGGGCATTTGAGAGCGGAGAAAGAGAGAAGATAAAAGTTACGGTGACATTACTTGAGATTAAAGACCGTGGTACTCTGGGCCTACAGAACTTCTAGAACGTTCTGGGTGGTCCCAAATGTTTTTAACTTACTCTTTTTCCCGTTAAGCATTTTTAGGGGAGGCAGCAGTTTACCGTGGCCCTCGATGTGAAAAGTTTTCTTGTTCCAAAACATTTTAGAGCAAAAAGGAAAAAAATCCAGGAATTCCTCTGAGAGCAAAAATTAGAAAGTAGCAGGACGAATGTGGGGGCTGTGTGTGTAGTTAATACAGTAGTGGGCTTGTAAAGAATTTCTAAATCATATGAATGAATTTCGGAAAGACATCGTTCCTTTAACAGTGTATGAAAACTTTTATGTGCTTCTGTCTCTAACGTTTACTGTGTAAATGTTGTGTGCAGGTGTAGTTAAATGAAAGTCTTACTAAGGCACCTACAATCCCCTGAAACTACACACAGGATTTTGTTCCCTAGCTTTCGACAGGTTCTGGATGCGCAAAGAAGTACGTAAACCAAAAAGTTTAAGAAGCATTGCATGTGTGCCTTTACCTCCCTCCATTAATATACCAAAACGTGAAGAAGGGTATGTTTGCCAAAAAATTTACATTAATAGCCACAGTATCTCTTAGCAAATTTATGATTATTACTATTGAGAAAAGAACCAGAAAGTGAAAATTCTCCTCCCACAACAGTTTCATGGCTGGCAACAGATTGAGAAACCGAAGCCCTAAACCAGCTTCTGGGGTTCATCTGAGAATGAGACTAATGGAATAGAGAAGTAACGTTTCCTCAGGGATTTTCACAAAACTAGCAAACCTGACCCATGCAGCTCCCAGTAACAGTGGAG
Organism: Varecia variegata; assembly: GCA_028533085.1. Lineage (NCBI taxonomy): Eukaryota > Metazoa > Chordata > Mammalia > Primates > Lemuridae > Varecia > Varecia variegata. The sequence goes on along the minus strand of CM052441.1, from coordinate 76,642,224 downwards.
CAAAAGTAGAGATTAGTGGCCTCAGCTACTTAAAGTCCCTGTAACTGATATTTCTTTTTGTGTAGCAGCATAAGTAACTCACACATCTCTCCAGGTCTTTGGAACTTTGAGGGCATTCTCAGTCATTTCAGTCTCTCTCCCCAAGTCGGAAAGAAAAGATTTTTCTTAACAGAATAAGGAGATTACCCCTCCTTCCTTCAAGCTGAGTCATTGTCCTCAAACTTGAATTAATGCCTCACTTGTGTTAGGTGCAAAAACAGTGTCAAGTGCTCCTCTTTAAAAGAAAGGTTCTGGTTTTTAGTATCATTATATTCTAATGTTTGCTTAAGGTAAAATGAATTCTGATTACTGCACCTAAGTGATTAAATTACAATTTGCTTAATTAACACTTGAGCTGAGGAGGAAAGTCTGATTAATATATGTCTCATTGTTGATTTCAAGGGCTTTTCTAGTAATTCTAGACTTTTGTGAGCTTTGTTTCTTCTTTTAAAAAAGTAATACTAGCTGAAAACTAAGGAAGTGTTCAGAAGGTAAGCAAAAATAGAGAAAAATGCTAATGCTGATCCTATTCATGTTTTTTTGAAACCACATGGGCAGTGTCACAGGGCACTACACTATTAAAATTAGAATCATACCTAGAAGAAGATAGATTTTTAAAAGAAAACATGAAACATATGTAATTTGATTCTAACAGTTTGATTTCGTATTAAATGTGACTGATAAAGGAGTGTGTTGGGTAGAGTAAAACGTTAAAGTTTGTACTTAGACATGTTGTGCACTTACTGTTCCCCCACCACACTGTCAGTTGCAGAACTGATAAGTTTCATATGAAACTGAAAACAAGATAATACCAAATGCTTTCTGATCTGGAATATGAACTGGCCTACATGATGTTTAAAATGTTTGCCATCAGTTCTACAAACTGGTAAAGAATTTCCATTTGTTTCTAATACTTTTATCATTACACTAGCCTTTGTTGATGGCTTCCTCCTAAAGAGGTGTTTCCTTTCTTTCCTGGTTTTCATGATTAATTCTAAATGGAGTCTGAATTTTGCATTTGTTAGTGGCTCAAGTCACCTTGCTTATTATTGTTACTTCTTAACAGTTACCATAATTTATAAATAATACATGTAAACATTTATTCATTTAATGAGTACTATGGGCCAGGCCCCATGTCTTTGTGGAAGTTACTGTTATCTCCATTCTGCAGATGGGAAATTAAGGCTTAGAGGCTTAAATGACTTGTCCAAGGTCACACAACTAGAGAGTGGTGGACTCCAAATTTGAACACAGGAAGCCTGGCTCTCCAGGCTCTAACACTTTATGCCTGAATTTTCTTAAATATGTCATATTTCAAAATCTAGGAATGATATATAGATGAATATACGATTTTACTGAAAGAGATGAAAATTCAATTTAAGTTAGCCTTTAATTTAGTAAATATTGAACACCCACTGTGTGCCAGATATTAGGTGGCTCCTAGAAGGCTCAAGATGGTAATGAAGATAAGTTTGGGGGGTAGGTTTTAGAGACTAGTAGAGGGAATGATAGGACTGTCACACATTTCCCAAAACTGATCATGTAGTGGCTCCTTCACCCTCCTATCAGCCATTTGCTGTGGCTTAACCTGCAGCCAGAAAATGAAGTGTTGGGGCAGGGGGATATAGATCATTTTTCTGACTCAAATTTTGTCATTAGGGTGTGCCTGTGTTCCAGGAATCACAAAACAAGATGACATCATAGTTAATATTGTATAACAGCCTGCAATTTAAAAGAGCACTTTCATATACATTGTCATTTGAAACTTACAAAACTCCTTGAGGCAGGAGGAGGGCACATACTATCTTTTCTGGAAATGAGGGAACTGAGGTCCAAAGGGATTAGGTGGCTTGCCCAAGGACATACTACTGATGAGTAGCTCTTAACACCAAAATCACCAGTCCCTTTTATTACACCCAAATGTCTTGACAGTAAATGTAATTTAAGATGTTGGTGACGATTAAGAAAACTCTTCCCAAATTTTACACAGCCTAAAATATTAAGTGATCACTCGTAGCATTCTTTTGATACAAGAGTATGAAGTAAGAGAACTATGAGTTTAAGAACCTGTTTTAGAAATTCTTTCAAATAAATCCATGATAGGAGCATTTGCCATTTTCCTTCTTTTTTATGAATGCACAAATTCTTGTTATTAATAAATAAGCCTGCATTCATGGTAAGTCTATAATAACTACTATGAAGCTAAGGTATGTCAGCACCAATCCTAGGCGTGTTATGCATATTAACTCATGTATATATAATCTTTTTAGTCAGTGCTGGCAGTCACTATGAAACTTTTTATCTGCTTTACTTCATTCAGTCACAACTACCATTTTGTTATTATTCCTAATTCACAGATGAGGAAATTGAGGCTAAGAGAGTAAACTAGTCCAGGTCACACAGCTAGTACGTGGCAGCGCCAGTAGTTTCCACTGCATACTCTATTAGCTGATACATCAATGGTAGCTACAGTCTTGGTGAAACTTATACTGTATATACTTCTCCTAAGTCTCCCAACACTGTGTCCTTTTGATACCTAGGCTGCAGAGATTTGTAAGGTGCCCTAGACCTGGGGACTGGCTGAAGACGCAAGCACTCCAGTTTTGTCCTCGTATGAATATTCTGACTAAAATTTCTTTTTGTCAAAGCCTACTTTGTTGTGATTTCATGCAGAGTTTTCCAGGAGCACAGCCCAGGCCAGCCTTGATGTGAGGATAAGTTCTTTCCCAATTTGGACATGTAGCTGCTTCCAGGATCTGTTAGTGAAAACAAAACTACCCCTCTGTGGCAAGAGAAGTATTGTCGGATGAGATATGAAAAAACATGAATAAAGTGAGATGGTACAGCGTTTGTCTTAACCAGAGTTCCAGAAGAAAAATAATAGAATGGGAGACAGGGAGTATTCAAAGATACAATGGCTAAGAATTTTCTAGAACTAATGGAAAAGTTGTAGACAAAAGATTTGTATATGAATTTGAGCATAGCAATAGCTGATGGACAGTACAAATATAATTTAAATAAACTAAATAGAGATCTAGGTTCAGCTTTTTAAAAGAAAAAATTAAAACTAAAATGTAGTCCACACACTAAACAGATGTACAATGCCAAAGGAAGCATTAATTGCCTTAAAGGAGAGGAAGGGGGAAGTTGTTAAGGAAACAGTTCCTGCCAAAGGATTGGGGTTTTTGTTTTTTTTTTGAGACAGAATCTCACTCTGTTGCCCGGACTAGAGTGCCGTGGCATCAGGCTAGCTCACAGCAACCTCAAACTCCTGGGCTCAAGCGATCCTCCTGCCTCAGCCTCCCAAGTAGCTGGGACTACAGGTCTTTGCCACCATGCCAGGCTAATTTTTTCTATACATTTTCAGTTGTCCAGCTAATTTCTTTATATTTTTTTAGTAGAGACAGGGTCCTGCTCTTGCTCGGCTGGTCTCGAACTCCTGAGCTCAAACAATCCTCCTGCCTCGGCCTCCTAGAGTGCTAGGATTATAGGCGTGAGCCACTGTGCCCAGCTGGGATTGGGTTTTAAAAAGGATCACCAAGTAGAAAAGGGTCAGGGAGAAAGAATGTTACAGGAAGAGGAAATACAGATGAAAACCTGAAATCTTTACATTTTGAAGAATGACATTCGATCTTTACCGTGAATTGAATAGGGTATACATAAAAATGTATATACAAGTTTCTATAAAAAATGAAATCTGATTTTCACAGGGAAAATAATGCCCTGGCAATTTCTATTATGTATTTTTAAAAAAGCTTTGTGGGAGAAAAAAAAACTACACCACTTAGAAGTTCCATCCAATTTTATTTGGTCTCCTTTAATGGCAAAATATTGTCTTCATATGACAGGTTTATTATTTTTTTTTAGAATGATTCCTTTTAATCTATTTTGTTAACTCCATGAACTTACTATTGTAAGTTCATTGTGGTAAATGAAACCCTCCTAAAAAGGAGAACAGCATTCAGTTCTCTATATAGTCTTACAATTGAATATAATTGTTGAAAAATTAATCTCTTCTTTCAGCATCTTCTCATTTACCAATCACATGATTCATCTGTGTCATTTATCTAAATACTAGAGTCATGGTTTGTGTTTTTAACATAAACATTTCATATTAGTGCCAGCTCAATCTCTTTCATATGTTCTAGGCCCTAGTTTATCTATCTGAGAGTTTGCTAATATAAAATATTCAAGTAAATAGTGAAATGATACTGGAAGAGGGTCTGATATTGCATTGTTACTACTTTGTAGAATATTGTATTTAATGGTATTCCCCAGCCAAATTTGTCACATGAGATTCTTACTAGCTCTTTTGTACTGACTCTTAGAAACACAAAGTTTAACGTATATCTAATGTCTTGAAGAATAAAGCCACTCTTGTGATTCTGCAGCCTATCAGTGCTATTTTTGGTTATAACAGGTGGGTGACGGAAGGGGAAAAGGCATATGGGTGGTTGGAGCGAGGATGGGGGATCCTTTTATGGAATTGACATGTGCTAAAACATAGCTGAGGTTGTTCCTTCTGTGCTTACTTAAGGCAGCAACCAGGATTAGATCTTTCAGGATTTTGTATTCTAGGACCATCCACATACTGGCGAAGGTCTGTCACTATTTCATTTTGTAAAAGTTGGCAACTTAGTTACTACTGTAATCTGTAATAAGAAAGTGCCCTGGAAATAGAGCATTTTAAATATACAAGGTATTTTTTTTTTCCTCTTGTTCTCGTGGTTCTACAACCTAGTTATTTAATAACTGGGTATGTTTAAGTGTATGTGTAGTGAGTGCATCTGTGTGTAGTTGGAGGAGGTCGGGAAAGTAGTGCTTTTATAGTTTGATTGAGGCCACAAAACTACAAAAGCTTTTCTTTAAATTCGAGAAAAGATGAAAATGCCCCCATCACTGTCACTGTTACAGTACTGGAGGACCATAAAGAAAAAAATAAGAGGTATCGGATTGAGAAGGAAGAGAGAAAAACTATTGCAGATGGTATGATCATCAACCTAGAAGAACCAATAGAATCAACAGACTGACCATTAAAATGAGTAAATGTAACTCAAAGTTGGCAGTTACAAGATGAACCTACAAAAACAGAATTTCTCAAACTAGCAATAGATTAGAAAATGTAATTAAAATTATTCACAATAACAACAGTATCCATAAAGTATCTAGAACTCTCAAGAGTCCACAAGACTACTATGAAGACTACTTCAAAACTCTAATAAAGTATATAGAAGATCTAAAATAATGAAGAGATATATGCCTGTGAATGGAATGGCAACATTATAAAGATATCACATTTCTCCCAATTTTTTAAGAAACTCAATTAACTTACTCTAGAGTTTAATGGAGGACTAAAGGTCCATAAATAGCTAAGTTATCTTTAAAGATTGGGGAGCCTGCTTTACCAAATATTAAGGCATAGTACCAGGCCAGTGCTATTAAAAAAAAAAGGTATTGGTGTTAAGAACAGTGAAATATACTAATGTATGGAATAGAGATTTTAGAAGTAAATTTAATATACAACTCATTGGGGAAAATGGCTTACTGTTTGGAGAAAAATAAAACAAATTCCTTAACTATTTAATACATGTAAGGGTGGATTCTAGGTAGATTTAAGACATAACTATGATAAAGATACAACTATAAAGTTAATAGAAGAAAATGTAGGAAAGTGTCTTATGACATAGGGGTGAGGAAGACTTCAAAAGCATAAACCTTAAGGCAAAACAAAAAAGATGAATTTGGTCACATCAAAATAAGGTTCTCTGTTCAGTGAAGATACATCTCAAAGTTCATATATGAAGGATGAGAGATGGTTGCCGTTTGTAACCAATAAGCAGTTAATATCTTGACTATGCAAATCAATAAGAGGATAGTAACTCCTGTTTAAACAACGAAAAAATAAAATAGGAGGTCTGTGAACAGGCTAACAAGAATACAGAAATGTCCAAAATTATTAATAATGAAAAATGCAAATTAAAACGGACATATCAGTGTACATATATTAGACTGGCAGCAAATAGAAAGTTGGAAAATGCTGAGTATTGGTAGGGATGTGGAGACTCCTTTGCTGTGGAGAAGTGGACTGGCACAGCCATTCTGGAAAATAATCACATCAAGTCAGATTCAGGGTACACATACCATGTGTCTGAGCAATTCTGCCCTGGGATATATACTTAAGGAAATTCTTACCCAGGTCCTTAAGTGGACATGTATTCAATGAAGTGTTATTTACAGTAATGAGAAGTTGGTGAACAACCTGCGTGTCCATCTCTGGGAGAGTGGAGAGGTAAAGTCAAGTAGGGATACACATGGAGTATTCAGCGTTTATAAGCATCTGACTCAATGTACACATGGGAATCTGGACGGTCCTTAATAAAGTAAGTGAAAAAAAAAGACCAGAATGAGATATAAATTTAAAATACATAAACAGTACAGATTTTGTAAGAACAAATACAAATAGATAAACACTAAATAGAATGATTGCCTGATGGCAAGGGAGGAAAAATGGGGGTGAGGCAAAGTGAATAAAAAAAAAGAATAGAAAAATGAAACAATTTTAAAACAGGGATGATGAATTTTTGAAAAATGTTCCTACTGATCATTAAACTTGACTTGGATTCAGTGAAGATGAAGAAAATTAATAGGAAGAACATCCTTTAAATAACAACTGTTTTCCCAATTTCTGTAGGGTCGAAGCTTTGAGAGAAGCAGCAACTGCTGTTGAGCAAGAGAAAGAAATCCTCCTGGAAATGATCCACAGTATCCAAAACAGCCAGGACATGAGGCAGATCAGTGACGGTGAGAGCCATGTCCACAGGAGGGAACTCGTCTTTGACGCCCCTTTACGGGGTTTATGATAAGTGTGGGTCAGCTTTTGCTTGACTTGTGGTATGCGGACCCCAGGCTGCAGTATTTAATGTGAGCTGCCGAGAACAGCTGCAGCTGTCAGTTGATTACAACAACCACTGCTCGGAGCTCATTCTTTCCAGGGCGCTCCCCACCCCCAGGTCAGGCTGGAGTGATAGGGAAAGGCCTGCCAGCTCCAGAAGAGCGAGCCCCAGGCAGTAAGGCCATGTGTTTCACCTCAGGTTCACATTCCTAACTTCAGTTCTTTACAAGTTACTGGAGTGCAAGAGAGATAAAAGCAGAGGGAAAAGCTGAGAGTGAAAGCAGAGAAGTAAATACAAAAGAAGATTAATTGAGGTGTAACATAAAGAGGGGAAAATTAAGAGATGATGAGGTAAATTATGGGACCAGTAAAACCCATTAATGTAAAAATGGCTCTTTGTTTTCATATGAAGAGCATGACCACTGACTTTCTTTCAATGGCACCGGATTTCCTAATTAGGCTCCTTTGGTGCCCACAGGACAAGCTAGTGGGCCAGGCAGCTGAAGGATGAGTGTGCAGTCTGACTCCAGACCAGAACGGTTGCACATCCACAGCAGGTCAATCTAGTCTGTTCCTTCCCCATCCTGGCCAAAGATCAATGAATTAGGAAGTAAGTTACAGAATAGGACCAGCAGGAGATTCCTGACTTTGTCATATAAGTAATGAAACGTTTACAGAACTGATTTTACCATCACTGCCTCCTTGTGTTTGCCAAGACCTGGACCACTGGCCTGCTTAAACCTATCTGCAGGAGATGAAGTCGGTGCCTAGTTTGGTGGCCAGCTTATCTTCTATAATGGCCACGTTTTCTCAGCCGAAATTTGGGACAGTATATAAACATACGTGTCCTTAAGAAGAGATCTGGGACATCTGATTTCTGAAGCTCTACCCAGCACAAACCCTATGCTTACTGCTCGCCCTCCGTGTTAGGACTTGGTCTCTATCCCAATTACAAATGCAAAACTGCCCAAACTTTTGCAGATGTACTAACTTGAGCAGTCATCTGGTATCCCACATAATAAAGATTTTCAGGGAAAGGTATTTATTCTACCACCTCTTTCTGTAGTCTAATACACTTCATCAGTTAATCTTACATGCTATGGTTCTAGCTTTTACCTGTAAAAATTTCACAGCAGAAGTACTTACAGAAAATAATAAATTTGGCCACAAATTAATGCCTTAGTGTTCTTGACATAGATAAGTTTATGTCTCACACTGATTGATATTTCAAAACTTTTTATGTTTAGGAGAAAGAGAAGAATTAAATCTGACTGCAAACCGTTTGATGGGACGAACTCTCACTGTTGAAGTTTCAGTAGAAACAATTAGAAACCCCCAGCAGCAAGAATCCCTAAAGCATGCCACGAGGATTATTGACGAGGTAGTCAATAAGTTTCTGGATGATTTGGGAAATGCCAAGAGTCATTTAATGTCGCTCTACAGTGCATGTTCGTCTGAAGTGCCTCCAGGGCCAGTTGATCAGAAGTTTCAATCCATAGTCATTGGATGTGCTCTTGAAGATCAGAAGAAAATTAAAAGAAGATTAGAGACTTTGCTTAGAAATATTGAAAACTCTGATAAGGCCATCAAGCTATTAGAGCATTCTAAAGGAGCTGGTTCCAAAAATCTGCAACAAAATGCTGAAAGCAAATTTAATTAGTGTTCAAACCTAAGAGCACTTACAAATAATGTTGTGAAAATATTAAAATACTATTTTAAGTGATAACTAGTTCTTTATGTTAGGCGTAACCACTTGTTTGATACCGACAGTTGTTTCAGATGAGGAAAATATTCCAGCCATTGTCATCAGTTTTGTGAATAACAAAACTAGAAATATTTTAATTATCTATCTAGAAGTTCTTAGATTGAATTCTTGTCTTGTACTGGGGTCTAGCACATTATATGTATTTTACTATTCTGTGGGTGAGTGCATAGTATGTGAGGAAAAACAAGTGCTCAGCTAGGAGCAAAAGCATCACTGCTCTTTCTGGGGCTTTCTCTGGCATGGAAACACACGTTCACCTAGGGCATTTAAGTTGACTAGAAATACTTTACCCTAAGCAGCACATACATTTACTATACACATGGTGTTAACAAAGCATTGTGCTTAGAGGGATAAAAGAAATCACAAAACAAGAACCTTTCCTGTGTCCTCTTATTCAGCAATTTTTAAGGCATCTGTATCAAATGATTTTGAACTTAAGGATTTATGCATCTCATAATACGAGTGTATTTTTGATATATATGACCACGTGCTATAAAATGTGAGAAAATCACCTATGATTTTACCACTGTGAACAGTTATGTCCACTTCATCTTTTCTCAAATGCATCATTTCTCTAAAATTTCAATACTGTAACTTGCCTTTTTTTAAGTTAAACACTGCTATAAAGTCTGCTTAATTGTCAATAAGCTCTATTTTGTATAATGGTGTAATTTATGTATCCATTCCCTCTTTCTGGGTATTTAGGTTGTTTCCAACTTTTTGCTATTACTGCAACATATTTATGTATATTGGGCTTTTTCCTTGGTTTTTTTTGTTTTTGTTTTTGATTTTCTTTGTATAAATTCCCAGCAGTGGGTTTATTGGGTCAAAGGGTATATGCATTTTCATGGCCTGATACATACTTCTAAATTTTTTTGTGTAAAAATTAATCAGTTTATACTTTCTTCATTAATTATAGTTCACGAAATCTTAACAGCATTGAGCATTAAATTTTACCTCACATTAGATATAAAACCTTAGTTGCATTTGATTTACTAACAAGGGTGACCAGTGTCATTGATTCTTCTTTTATCTACGCTAAATGAAACCATAGAACACTTAACCTGTCCAATGTAACTAGTGCTATTGATATACAAAAACCTCAACAACTTCCCCAAATGCTATTTCAAAATGAATATACCCAATGTAACTTTTATTAGAATGTAGGCATTCTTTACACTGAAAAACAAGATCCAGGTTCATTTTATATATGTATCTCAATGCAACAATATTGAGCTTCATTTTCTGTACAAAAATGCCAAGTTAGTTTCTATTTATAAAAAGCAATTACAATCTGAGGATATTCATGGTTACTTCCTTTGCCAGCCCCAACTCTGCCTCATTTAAATCTTTTCATTTCATGGGAAACGTTAATTCTATCTGTGGCAAAGCCTCTTGGTTTGTTAGCAGACTCTGATTTGCTCACTGTCAGATGAAGATTTTCTTTTTGAGTCACCTTTTTTTTTTCTAACCAGCTTTTTGAAAATTAAATGGACAATCAAGTTTTTCTCAGGTTCTCAAATATTATCAGCATCTATAAATCCCTTCCATTCTGGGAAATACCACATGCACCCCTTGCCATTCACTCCGCATCAGTCCAGGACTTTTTCTACCACAAATTATGCTGGCTCTTTGACCTTTGTGTTCTTTGCATTGTTTCTTTCCTGTTTTTTTGTAGTGGGGTTTTATTGGAGGCCATTCATTTCTTATCACGACTTGAAGAGCTGTGATCCACCATCTCCAAGCTGCTTGGGGTTCCTGATCTGCAGTATCTCCAGCCCTCTGTACCTCCAGCTTGGGCCACATCCAAGGGGCAGGGAACCCAGTGTGTTGATCCTTAACATGTATTTTTATTTATAAGAATGGGGGTATAGTTTATTTTCAAATGATGAATTTCCCAAGAGTCGCATTTTACCCTCATTTAAACTATCATCTTTTATGTAGATAATAGAATTAGATCATTAAGGGCATTTAGAGTATGTTTCGCCCTGTCCCAATTCTAATCTGGTCTTAGAATGTAACACAGGGTTTTAGGACAGCCCTTTTGCCATCCCTTGTTGGCACTGCTTCCCAGTGCTTTCTGCTTTCACCTTTAAGGACAGGCTCCTGGGAGTGTGACAGCAGGACCTGCAGAGGAGTTGACAGAAGTGCACTCAAAGTTCATCAGCAAGGACAGAGTGAAAAATCCTTCCCAGCTAAAAGTATGACAAGCATGGAATTGACCCTTGTGGTATTTTAATTTAGGGACCCTGACATTAAAAAAAAAAAAAAAAAAAAATCCCCAAGCTTTCAGCAGGGCGGGAAGGGGATGATGAATGTGAACTGGCTTCCAGTGCTTGCTTCCTTCCCAGGACCAGCGCCACATCCTCCAGGGGGCACCATTCACACCACATTCTATGCAATAAAACATTAGTCAAGTGAGGTGTGAAGCACAGGGACACAGTGAATACACGCATGGTCCTTTGTATTCGTGGGGCTCGGTTCAGCACCCTGACTCAGAGTGCTCAGAGTTCACCCCAAAAAGGTGATCAACTAATGAAGAATTCTTCTCTAACATTTTAAAATTGGAAAGCATGAAATAATTTAACGACTACTGGAAGCAGCAGAGTAAGGATATGCAATGATTTTTAACTAGGAAACATCCATGTATTTTTGTCCCTTTCAAATGAGTGATGATTGTGATAAATGCTGATACATTTGAAGATACATTACTTATTACTATTTTTGAAGGCTGGATTTTAGTTTTTTCAAAGACAAAGTAAAAGAGCTGAGAATCTTGGAGAAGAAAAGGAAACAGGGACACACACAAGTGAACTTGAGCTTAGCCATTCTCATTTTTTTTTTTTTTGTATGTCTACTCATATGACAAGCAGGCAAAATGAAAATGGACTTTCTGCTTAGGGACATACCACATTCTTAAATTTTCAGTCATGAACTAAGAGTAAACAGATTGAACTAGATCATGCCATCTTTTAATTATCTACCTCAGACTATTAAATACTGTTGCAAGTATGCTTCCCTTGCATGTCGTGGGCATGCAGATCACTGTGAGGGTTGATTTCAGTAACTAGTCCAGCTTTAACATGCAGTGTTCCAGGGAAGACTAGGATATGTTAAGCTGGGCACAGTTACACACAAGTTTGATAAAGGGCATCAGAAAAGATTGAAAACTCTGTCATTAGAAAACGGATTCTAACATTCAGATCTGTGGAGTATTATAAATACATCTCCAAATGTAATCATTACACCTCAGAGGTCTGAAGATGATACAAGCCCTGGGACAAAACACACAGAGCATACACAGAGGACCTGGCATGAGCTCCCAACCCCACTACTAATCTGCAGAGGACCCCAGGACATGAAATTTAACTTCAGTAAGTCCCTGCCCTCCCAAATTGTAAAATCAAGGTACTAATGCTCCTATAAGTTATCAAGTGTAAACCAGATACTGCGTGCAACATGCTGAGCATGGTGTCTGACACATAGCAGTTGTTAAATGAATTTGAACTATACCATTATTTTATACCACAATATAACATAAATGCATATATTGTTATTTGGGGGCCAAAAGCCTCAAAACAAGACAAAAAACTTTTTAAAACAGATACTAATAAAATTATAAAAATTCCAAGGCAAAATTAAACCATAGCATTACTAAGTTGCATTAAATAACCACTATCAATAAAATGAGTATGTGAAACACGAAATATTTTTAGTTTGTTTAGATTTTTAAAGAAGTCACATTATACCTTTCACTATTTAGTTCCACACTGTTGATACCCATCACACTTACCACACAAAATTGCAGGTTTGAAATGCATTTATTTTTTGATTATTGGAATTCATCTTTCATGAAATTTTTATCAAGTAGTGTATTTTAAATTACACTTGAGAGCATAACTGCAATCCAATAGCAATACATACAAGTGGTTTTCCATTTAAATTTACAAAAGCATTATTTATTAGTAACAAAAATATAGAAGGGGTTCGGGTTTCCTTTGAATCCAAAGTTTTAATTTTAGAAGACATTTACCAACATCCTACTATGGATATTTCAAGAGCGGGAAGAAAAGGGAGCACTACCTAATAAAGATTATTACAGCCAAATCATCCAGTTACCCAGGAGTTTGGTGATTGGGTATTTCAGATTCCAATGTAGTTTTAAATAATATTTCCTGTTAGCAAATAAATTCACTTGTGTGATAGATTTACATATTGTATAGGTGAAAACCTAAAGAGTCACAGTAATACACATGAAATTCATATCTAATAGTTAAAACTGAATAAATCTACTTGTTCATTAGATAGGTGCCATGTGAGACAAGCTTTGACCCCATCAGTTCATTTTGTTTTCAAAGAAAGACACACTACTGATACATTAATGGGAACATTTCAGCAAGTTACCAGTAACTATTTCAAAGGTTTTGAAAAGGACGCTAACAATAAGATCTTACATGAAGAGAGTACAGCACTGTAAGTTAGGACATTAGGTTCTAAGGCCAACTCCTCATTCTAGGATACTCAGAAAAGGTCTCAGTTCCTAAAAGTCACAGGTCCAATGCAGTGCATGTCGCTGAGAGTTCTAAGCACTGCACTGCCAACTTCTGAAACAACCATCTAACTTCACTCCACAACGAGGGAAGTCATTCATCCTCTTTTTGGTAGCGTTAGCTTAACCTTATTTTGAAAAAATACACGTGTGCTATCAACTTTGGGCAGATAAAAAAACCATTTAACCTGGTTTTACTTAACTATATTGCCTTATGGGAGCTATTCTGTAGACTAATGCATAGGCAGAGACTGAAAAAGTAAAAGGAATCCTGAGGAACTCTTGAAATATGGCAATTATTCCACAGCTATCCGTCTGCATAATAAAGATTAGCCATAAGGTAAAAAAGTAGATTAGAGCACAAATGCACAATAAGTTGGAATCTTGGACAAGTTTCTCTTTAGTATACATGGACTCATTAGATATTACTAATAAACTTACTTTGTCAATTTTGAAACCTTTAGAAATTGAGAAATTAACATATCACTTGTGGCTGATTTTCAGGCCTACTTAATTAATTATTTAAAATGACTAATTATGGTTAGGTTTAAAATACAGCAGTGCAAATTAAAACTTCAAATGTGTAGCAAGATTTCTCTTCAGTTCTTATTTTAAAGAAAGGATAAAGGCAGGAGGACCACTTGAGCCCAGAAGTATGAGGTTGCAGTGAGCTATGATGACGCCACTGCACTCTAGCTGGGGCAACAAAGCGAGACTGTCTCAAAAAAAAAAAAAAAGAAAAAAGAAAAAACAAAGGATAAAACTAAGTACATAAAATTATATTACAAATATAGAGGAACCCCAACCATCAGAGATGACATTTTTTATATAGAAAAGTAACACACTTTTACCCATATGCATTTAATTAATATGAAATATAACTTGAACACATTATATAATGATTTTTCTGCTAATAAAGACCATAAGTATTTTCCGCAAAATATATTTTGTGCAAAAATTAAAGAGACTGTATTTCCAGAGAGTAGAAAAGATGAATCACTAGCAGGTATCCACTGTTAGGAACTAAGTTTCTCCCCCAACGCTATCCCACTGCCAGCAATGGGAGTGGTAACAACTGGTGACATAAAAATAAACATTTTATATTACTTTGAAATAGATAAGGCCAGATTGATTTCAATATTGTGAAAAGTGAACATTTACTCTTGACCACTTAAGGACACACCCTAGGAAATTCTATTATGTTCTCAACATTAATCTGGGCAGGAGGATGAGGGTAGTACAGATGGAAGACTTTTTAAAAAAATAAAGATAAAAGAGGAATACATAGAACACCTAGTACAAATAATGAAAAATGACTTCATGACACATTTTCCAAGAAAAGTTATTTTTACACATTTTGAAATCCTGTAAAAACCAGATATATTGAAAAGGGTTATTTATAGTTTAAAAACAAAACCATTGATGAATGATAATCCGTTTGAACAGACTTCATGCAATTATCTTAATTGGAAAGCTACTATCCCAAGTCACAAAATGTATGCTCTGACACATGATTACATTATTAAATTATTTCTTAAATTATGTATGTGGTGCTGACAGAGCTCTTGAGAAAGTGCCATACAAACTAAAGGTTATAGTAATTTTAAGCGATAATCTTAAAATACAATACAAAAATGTGTACACAAAAGGATGCTTTGGAGTTGCAGGGTATTATAAAATCCATAATTTGGATTAGGACTAATCATCTTTTGTGCATTTTAAAAAATGGTTAGAATAATCTTATAAGTTCAGAGTTGGATCTCAGCAGCAAAAGGTGCCAGATACACCACCACACTTCACAGGACCTGCTGAATGACCACAGAGGTGCCGTGGACCTTCTTAGGGACTCTGGGTAACCTTATGATGGCAAGAGCTCACCATGCTTGGGGCAGCCACATGAAAACCATTTTACAAGTCTCACCTAGGAGATGCTCTAGCATTAAAATGTTCACACTCCTCTTTTATCTACCCTGTCAGAAAGGAAAACTACTTTTAAAAGATATTATAAACAATATAAATTCTGATAGTAAAGCACTATAAAAAGTAGGTATGATATTTTTGGCACAAAGCACTTTTTAAATTCACGCTCATTTTGCAAAATATATGTCTGGAATCTCTTGTTTGAAAATAAAAACATATACACAATGTGTAAATGGTTTTACAAATGAATTAATTAGAATCTACATTTCCTTAAATACTGCACATACCTTCAGTTCACTCCAGTACCAGATATCTGCATGCACACCTCCACATTCTACATTATACAGATATTGCACAAGTAACATTGCCAACATACACACTAATGCAGTCTGGCAAGATTTAGGGTTTACCTTTCTGTATTATTTTTTGTAAGTATTCAGATTCAATACTATTTTCCAGAAAAGCTAGATGACCAATTTCAGAAAAAGAATGCTTATTATCTTTCCCTGATCCATACTATTAAAATCTGTACCAATATAGTTAGGCATTTCAATGTGTTTTCCAGCATTTAAAATTCAGCAAAACCTGTTTTTGACATTTCTTACAGCATTCCCTCAAAAATAGGAGAGGCTTTGTCTAATGTAAAAAAATGAAAATAAGTCCATAGGGCAGTAATTTTTCCACCAGAGGTCTCACTCTACATTCTGAAAAGCATTGTGGAGCTATATTTAAGTCTGTCAACTTTCAGAGACCCATTAGGTGCAAAGTCTGCTAAAAAATTTGTAACATACCGTGACAGCCAGATGGGTTTCTTACTGAATTGCAAAATAGAATTCAATTTTTTTCTTCCCTAAAACATGTTAGGGTATGCTACAGCTGCTAAAAGGATTTCTGTTTTTCTTGGTCCTTTGTTTGTTGGGTCTAAGGTTGATGACATCTCCACCATTAAGGGTACTTGAATTCTGACCCGAGTGACTTCCACCAGATGTATTAAAGACACCTGTATAAATTGAGGGAAAACACAGAGATTGACACTGATACTCCTCAGAGTTACCCGTTGCATCCAGCTTGTTAGTAAAATCAGTAATATTTTCAAGTATTTATAAATTTTTTCCATTTTTTTACCGTAGTAAAATACACACAACAAAATTTACCATCTTGACCGTTTTTTAAGCGTACAATTAAATAGTATTAAGTATATTCATAATGTTCTGCTATGATCACCACCATCCACTTCCATAACTCTTTTCATCTTTAAAACTGAAACTCCATACCCATTAAATAATAACTCCCCATTCCTCCTCCCCCCATGCCCTGGCCATTCTATTTTCTGTCTCTGATTTTAACTACTCCACCCTCATATAAATGGAATCATATAATATATTTTTGTGACTTTCATGTGGCATGTCTTCGAGGTTCATCCATGTTGTAGCATACTGCAGAATCTCCTTCTTTCTTAAGGTTGACTAATAGTCTACTCTATGTATATACCACATTTTGCTTATCCATTCACACATCGACAGACACTTAAGTACCGACAATTTTAAAGCTTTTGTCTTTGTTTCACTTATTTTTTAATAGCTAATATACAAGGTACAAAATTCAAGGGGTACAAAAGAGGTCACACTCAAGTATCCTTTTCACCCTAATCCCTGTCCCTTGCCAGTTTTCCTCCCCTAAGGCAAACATATTATCAGTTTTCCTATATATCCTTCCAGAAATCTTTTATGCATATACAGGAAAAATTCATATATATTCTTTTTCCCTCCTCTTTTCTACTCAAACTATGGCATATTCTACACACTGTTCAGCATCTTTTCACTAACAATCTATTTTTGAAATTTGGAGTCAGTAAATACAATTTTAATAACCTGTGGACTTCACATCATATAACTTCCTAAAGAATACCTAATTTGTAGTTAACAACAGTATTCGTGAGATTTTATGTTAATAAAAACATTGCATATGTAAAAGCTGGTAGTAGTATAAGTTTTTCCTATGTAGGCTAAAACAACAACAAAAAAGTGGTCTATGGATAAAGTGACAAGTAGCTAAAAGAGATGAACTAAAGAAAAACTTTTAACTATTATAGTTTCCATGTTGAACTGTGCTGTTCACAAAATGAAATCTCCTATTTACGAACTATTTAGCATCCATGATACACAAAACTCTGGGCCAGAGATACTATCAGGGATACAAAGATGATTAAGATCAATTTTTGCCCATAAGAAGTTTACAATCTAATAAGGAAGACAAGATGGTAAACAAGTATTTCTATAAGACATTATATGTTAAGTGTCATAAAACAGACACAAGATCCTATAGATTCAAAGGAAGGACTGACTAATTCATAAGAAAGGAAAAACTACCTGAAGAAGGTGGAACTGGACACTTGGTGATGCCCTGGACTTAGATCTCTGTTCTCTTAGAAGAGCATGGAGGCTGTAGCTTGAGCCAGATATATAGCTGAGAGAGCTTTCTAGATAGTCCTTGAGGAATGAATAGTTCTTCAAAAGAAGATGAGAAAGAGAGGTCATTCTCGATAGAAGAAACAAAATGAGCAAAAGTGAAGAAGAAAGCAAGCCTGGGACATGCTCAGGAAAGATCAAGACGTCTGAGAGAACCAGTACCCAGGGTATGTATATAATAGTGGGGCATAAGGCTACACAGAAGGATGGACAAAACTGCCTTTAAATGTTGGAATGAAGAGAATCTTCATTTACCTTGTTTCATTAAAGAGCTTTAATCAGTAGATTGGGAGAAGACAGGAGTGGGGCCAAGGAGACTAGACCAGGCAGAGGCTTACTGCAAATGTCCTATGTTGTTTCACAAAGCTTATGAGGTATCTGATGGCAGGAACTTATGCAATAAAAATGGCAAAGAAAAAAGAAACCAGAACTCAAGAAAAAAATCTTAAGTTAAAACAGGTCCAAAAAATGCTGTGTGTGTTTATGTGTATGCAGTGGGTGGGATGGAATACACATATGAAGTCCTTAAGAGATTACACAGAAGACTTAGAACCAGCAAATTTGGCTCCCATATTCCTGGAAGCCAAAGCAAATAGGGAGACATAGTCAATCAGTTACTGTGAAAGAGAAGACAACACACTTGTTCTTCAGGGAATGCTAAATATCTGCGAGTGTAACGTAAAAAAAAAAATCATTAACAGGTAATAAGCAAGATGGTAAGAAAGGGAAAAGGTAAAAGCCAGGACAAGCACACAGTCAGAATAACAAGTATTATAAAGCTTTATATCAAGGATAGACCTTTATAAAAAGTCTTTATATCTCTGCTGTCTTTCATCTATCAAATGAACTTAACAAAATTTAATGGTAAAAAAACAAAACTTTAACTCAATATGCCTTTTAACAGGAGACTTGATACTTGTTAGTTTAATACTCACTGATTTAACAGTTTTTAATCATATTTCTTAAAGAAATTACATATTATATATTTTAAAATATATATTAAAAATGAGTGGAAAATAAATTTACCAAGTAAACATGAGCTATAATAGAATTTCCTGGTACTTACCAATTTTGTTACTACTTGAATGCATTCGTTCTGGATCCTCAGTTATTTGTTGTTTGAGTTTTTGAAGATATTTTTCAGCCAAATATTTAAAAACTGGAATAAAAAACACCCCACAACCAGGTCAATATGATTTATATGTGTAAATCGGTTATTTTGCATTACTTATAATATTTATACTTACTAAACAAATTCAAAGTTAGAATTAGAAGCATATAATCTAGTTAAAAATTTGACTTTTAAAAATTATTTAGGTAATTCTGAGAATTACAATGATAATACTAATAAACATATAGTCGTATTTTGCTAGTAAAAAAGTGAAATAATACTTGTAGACACTGGCTCTTTTGTTTTAGGTATTTGAATGGTGACTAATATTCAGCAACACTAAACTGACTCAGTGTTAAAAAGATGTCTGCTTTCTTTAGGTGAAGAAAAGTACCCAGAACAGATACCTGAGCAACAATCTAGTTGCAATCTAACAAGTGGCAATTCTAGAATGAGAAAAAGAACAATCATCTTTCTCTAATCTCACTTTCTTAAACTGGGAAATATTATTAAACAAATTAAGGTCACTGTAATTACCTAATGGAATATCTACTATGGTGTAGTTCTAAAACAATTCAGTAATTTTTAACAGGTATGCATTAAAAACACATCTATGCATATACACACATAGATAGCTTAGATTTTTGAAGATGATAATAAAACCCCAGCCCCCCCCCCAGAGTAACAAGTATTCAAGGACATTAGTAAATAATAAAGGACTCTAACTCAAAGAAGCAGAATGCCTTCAAATTTCACCTGATGTTGGGTGACAAAAAGAAAATTTTGTTCTCATTATAATTTCTAAACAAAACAGCAGAAAAAGCACAGGAATAAAACAAACTTGTTGCAATGTGTTTTTTAAAAAGGCGGTTTACCTTCATTCACGTTTAGATCTTCTTTCACTGATGTTCTGTAGAATCTTAACTTTAACCTTTTTGCCAGCGCCTCAGCTTCCTCACTGCACATCAATTAAAAAAATGCTTATGAAGGTACCTTCTGACAGCTTGTTTTAAAGTCACTTTTAATTACATTTACTGAATACAGTTTGGCAGGGCGAGGTGGGAAGATGGATTAGATCTTTCAGAAAATTTTCACATTTCTTTTCAAAGAAGCTTGACATTGATGCCCAGTTAAATAAAACCAGCTGAAAGCTGTGTTCTCACTTAGTGCTTGAACAGATTTTTAGTCTTTACTACTCTTAGAGGATAAACTATTATACTGTATCTGTACACAGAAGGCTTTTCTATAAAGTCACTATCTCTAGCCCTAAAATAATTAAATATCACTTTTCTTTACATAATATTTTAATTAATTTTCTCCTTATCTTTTTAAGAACATTTGGATTTAATTATACTCTGAAAATCTTACAGCGAATTACTTATTTTATTCTTGCTGGCCATGAAACAACTTTGCTGCCAAAAGCCAAAGTCAGCATATTAATGACTGTGTCTACAAGAGTGGACTCCTAATTTTAGTTTTGTTAGGACTCCTGACTGTGGACTCCTGATATTGGTTTTATTAGTACTGTAGTAACCATGCTCTAAATGGCTCCAAAAGATCCCCCGTCTCCTGGTCTTCATGCCCTTGTGTAGTTTCCTCTCACACTAGGTAATCTAGGTTGGTCTGGGTGTCTAATAATATACAACAGAAGCGATAGTATGTGAATTCTGAGACACATACTGAGTCGTAAGAGACATTGTGGCTTCTGCCTTATTCTCTCTTGGATCACCTGCTCTGGGGGAAGCTATCATTTTGTGAAAACACTCATGCAGCCTGAAGGAGAGGCCCACGTGCCAAGGAACTAAGGCCTCCTGCCAAGTGAGTAAGGAAAGGATGGTCAGGCCCACTCAAGCCTTTCTGTGCCTACAGGCCTAGCCAAAATCTTGACTGCAACCATAAAAAACCACCCAGCTAAGCCACTCCCAAATTCCTGACCTACAGAAACTGACAAGTTTTGGACTAATTTGTTATACAGCAACAGATAGCTAATATAAGAACACACAGAAAAAAACAAGGTAAAAACCAAGCAAAGATTTTTAAAGCTAGCAAAAATATTAATAATGCAATGAGTAAATATTCATAGGCAAGAATTATCTGGATGCTAGCTAGACTCTGCCCACAAATTTGAGCATAATAGTTTTAAATATACAAAAAGTACGAACCTGAACCCTTTACTTAAATTCATCAACATAGGATAGCTACTTATTCTAGATATTAAAACATCTAGGGATGCTTTTCTTAACATTCTTACTATATCCAGGTTTGACTTAACATGAAGAATTGGATTTGTGGTACAAGGACCTGAGGTTGGAATTGTAAAATAGCCCTAAAAATTTATTCCTTTAATTTACTCTACTTATGAATCTGTGAATTTTTTTTAACCCAAACCAATCACATAGACTAGCTCACAGAAAATTTAAGTAAACTAAAACCTTTAAGTAATTAAAACCTTCAAACTATAATATAAAATCTTTCCTAAATTTTGGCATCTATGCAAAAATTAAAATATGTTTTAACTTCACAGAATTACTGTCCCTCGTCCCCCAAAAGTAGCCATCTTACTTCTTTATACAAGAATCATCCAAAAGATCAATCTTGTTTTGTACAAGTACAGTTGGTATATCTCCAACTTCAGCTACTACTTTCTCTCTCCAACTGGAAATTGCTTCAAAAGATTCCCTGTCTGTGGTAGAAAACACAAGCACACAAGCCTGGGCTCCTGTAAGGTCACAAAATAAAAATGTTATTGACATTAATAAAACAATCCCATGCAGGGTGGGGGCAACTTTTATCTATTCAAAACAACTTTTATGTAAATAAATGTTGAACTCATCTTTGTAACACTGCTTATTTTTCCACATATACTCTATTTTCTAACTCAGAGAACCAATTTTTATCAAGAACAATGGTTCTCAAATGTGTTCACAAGTGTCAAAGTAGCCTCAAAACCATGTACTTTTTTTTGAACATCACAAATATATTTAATTCCATTGTTAAGAGCTAGATAGGATGGTAAACTAAAAATGAATGATAGGTTGTTTCCAAAATATTCTTGTTAATATTTGTTATTTGCTTCTTAATTTCCTTCAGCACAAATTTAAGAAAAATTTATGAGAAAAAAAATCATAATTTGCTCATTTTTTTCACTTTTTAAAAAAATTTGTATTATTTTATTTAGTAGAATATCAGTGATCCTAAGGAACATAATTTGAGAACCAATACCAAAAGTAAAATATCCATTTGTATACACATATACATATACACACACACACACACACACACACACGTATATATACAGTGCGGGGGGGAGCTTAGTTTTTTACCCTGTTCGACTGTGTAATTCGTGTATTGGATCCATCTGACAATATTTTAACCATCAACTGTCACTTTGGGCTAATAATACTTAAGATTAAAAATATGGCTGGGTGCTGTGGCTCACACCTATAGTCTCAGCTACTTGGGAGGCTGAGGTGGGAGGATCATTTGAACCCAGGAGTTCGAGACTACAGTGAGCTATGATCATGCCACTGCACTCCAGCCTGGTAACATAGCAAGACCCTGTTTCTAAATAAATAAGCAGCAAACTCTTGGAAGAAGCTGTTTCACAAATTATTAACTGTTGATTCAGGCAGCACGGTGATAAAAGCAGGTGTGTAAGCAACAAGAGAAAATCGTCCTGGAAGTCAAGAGGATTTCCTCAAATCAAGGCATGCTTTCTTCCTGTTATTCCTTCCTTACAGATCCCTCAGGTATAAAAGTTTCCTACTAAGATTCAAGACATGCCTGGGCCACCTAAGACACTCTAGGGCCAAAAATAGTTTCTGTATCACCAGAGGAATAGTGTAGAAAGCAAAAAATACAGAATGAAAAACAAAAGAAGAAAAAGAAAAAAAACACAGCAGTTTGCTATTACTGTAAAAGCAGAAATTTCATCTGGGAAAACCAACCCCACTATAAAAGCAGGTTTTAAATCAAATAATAAATTAATTATACAAACTGAAAGAGCGAGAAAGACACCCTAAGACTTTCTTAGAATTTGAAGAGAAATAAAACTGAAGAAATCACATTAGTATACTGATAAATAAATTTATATTTACTTGAACTCTAACATTCAGGGTTCAGGCTATGCTACCCCAAAATATGGCACCCTGGCATACTGAATGTTTTAAGCAGAAGGAATTTGAGAAAGCAGCAGAAGCAGGAAGCTTCCCCACACCCTTCTAAAACTCAGGATTTTCTGACTTCCCCCTGAAGCAGGTCATACGGCCCTTATGTGAGAGGTGTTCACACCACACTGGGAAGAAAGGAACATCCTTATTGCCAAAGATGAAGGAACAAAAAGAAGAATCCAAGCAAACAGGCCTTGCTAAGTTCAATACGCTTACCCCATACTCTCTGTCCTATCATTTCTCCACAACTCCCCAATCTCCATCAAATCTACTATAAAAACACTGAGGTTTAACTATTTCTTCAGTCTTCATTTCCTTATGAAGTCTCTCATGTCAAATAAAACTTAAATTAAATAAATTTGTATGCTTTTCTCTTGTTAATCTGTCTTGTGCTATGGGGCCCCAGCCATGAACTAAGAAGGGTAGGGGGAAAAGACACTTCTCACTCCCTACATTAGCATGAGGCTAGTGATTTTAAATGTCCAGTAGGACCATTTAGCAGGTGACAGGAGCTCAGCACAAAGGAAGATGGAGGTAAAATGCTTGTGAAGGGGGGGTTCAGAATATGCCACTATGACATAAAAATTATTCTGAACACTTTAAATATTTTAAGAACATATTTGAGGCCGGGCGCGGTGGCTCACACCTGTAATCCTAGCACTCTGGGAGGCCAAGGCAGGAGGATCGCTCAAGGTCAGGAGTTCGAGACCAGCCTGAGCAAGAGCAAGACCCCGTCTCTACTAAAAAATAGAAAGAAATGAACTGGACAGCTAAAAATATATAGAAAAAATTAGCTGGGCATGGTGGCGCATGCCTGTAGTCCCAGCTACTCGGGAGGCTGAGGCAGGAGGATTGCTTGAGCCCAGGAGTTTGAGGTTGCTGTGAGCTAGGCTGACTCCCTGGCACTCTAGCCTGGGCAGCAGAGTGAGACTCTGTCTCAAAAAAAAAA
>CM052441.1:76527924-76617862 GCA_028533085.1 Varecia variegata | reverse complement strand
AAAAAAAAAAAAAAAAAAAATTAGCCAGGCATGGTGGCACGTGCCTGTAATCCCAGCTACTCAGGAAAGGGATCCCTTGAGCCCAGAAATTCAAGGTTACAGTGAGCTAGGATGGCACCACTGCACTCCAACCTTGGAGAGAATGTTAAGACCCTGTCTCTAAGAAAATACAAACAAACAAAAAAAGAGGGTAATAGAATACAGATTAGAAATGAAACAATCTTTGAAACAATGAACACAATTATATTTGATGTTAAAGTTGGACCAGTACTTCAGATTTGTTTAATGTTTCTTATTTCCATAATACATTTTAGTTTGTCTCCTACAGTTTAAAAAAATCCTTAAAAGGTCTCAAGACTAATGACAAAAAGTATTACTCTGATGTGTTGTAGATTCCAACTGGATTTCCTAAAGTAGGAGTTCCTCTTCATAGGTGAACTTAATCCTCCTAAATCTGTTTTCTCTTATTGCTTTAGAGTAAAAACAAATTATAAATTCTCTATACAGTCTTCTATACAGTCTTGTACAGACTCTACACAACTTCTAGACAGTCTTGCCCTGTTTTAAAAAGAGACATTCTAAGCAAAAAGAGCCCATAATATAAGCGATGAAAACTTTAAGAGATGGGTAACTTTCATTCCAAATAAAATAGCAAACGAAAATCTCATTAGAGTCAAGCATCAGTTTGTGTTTAGAAGTGCCCAAGGTGTCACCAGTAAATATAAAACATATATGAGATAAGAAAAAAGGTGGTTCCCTGGTAGTTTAGTGGTCAGGGAAAAAAAAAAAAGGTGGAAAAGGAAGAGAGGAGTAGAAGAAAAAAGAAAAATGAGAGAGGAAGAGAAAAGAGATGAAAGGAAAAAAAAAAGACAGAAGGATAAAGATACTTATGGTAATGAATAATTGAAAACAACCATCAAGTGCCACTAGTTGCCTAACTTTGGACTGTACTGTAATTAGTTACTATTATTCCAATGAAAGTCTTAGACACAGTTCACAAATCAAAATCAAAGGGATAAAATGGCCAAGTACATACTGGATTTGTCGCTCCAAAAAATCAACTCCAATGGTTTTCTTGTAGTCTTTTGTAAAAATGCCTTTGCAATATCGCTGAATCATACTTGATTTTCCAACTGCTCCATTCCCTACAACCACCATCTTGATGGCCACTTCCATATCTTCCTCCAACATTTTTGGAGTTGAAATGGTTTCTGTACCAACTCTAGTTCCAGGTGATTAGATCTTCTCTCTCAAATCTGTGGTTTAAAATGAAATTATTTTTTCATGACACAAAAATTGTACAAAATAAACTGTAATTGTTTTGTCAAGAAATAATCATATTGCATTGCAAGAATATGTTTCCATGAATGAGGCCCTCTCCCCACCCCTTTTAGATAATGTAAATTCTTTGAAAGGTGAAACAGTGCCGACTACGCCAGTTTGGGGGAGTTAGCTAACTCCGCAAACTGGGGAGTTAGCTACGCTCCCCGCAAAACAGTATCATTCATTTTTTAACCCTCACCAATATCATAATGCGTGACATTCATGTATCAGTAAATGCCTAGATCTACATAGTTCTCCCTTTCATAGAGATGAAGACTACGGGCATTCGACTTGAGGTCTAATTTAAAGCTGCCACTTACTAGTTCTGTGCTCTTAATGAAGTTACTGCTTAACCTCTGTAAGCTTCCATTTCCTGGCAATATCTGCCTCACAGGGTTGTTAATCAATGACACATATGAAGCACTTGGCATAGTGAAAGTTAAGCATTCAAAAATTAGTACAGGGTGAGCATCCTTAATCCAAAAATCCAAAATCTGAAATGCTCCAAAATCTGAAACTTTTTGAGCACTGACATGATGTAAGTGGAAAATTGCATACCTTATGTGTAAGGGGTCATACTCAAAATGCAGTCAAAACATTTTTTCATGCACAAATTTAAAATATTGTATAAAATTACCTTCAGGCTATGTGTCTAAGGTATATATGAGACATACATGAATTTCCTATGTAGACTTAGGTGCCATCCTCATGATACTTGCTCGTATCTCATTATATATAGACCAATATTTCAACATCCAAAAACATCCAAAATCGAAGGCACTTCTGGTCTCAAGCATTTTGAATAAGAGATACTCAATCTGTAGTTTTATAAAACGTAATAAATCCTCCATAGTGTATTATCAAATGGGCAAAAAATACAAACTCTATGGAAACTGCTTTTCAACCTCACAGGTAATAATATCCCTAGAGCACCCCAAAGAAAGGTTTTATATAATAACGCACAACCATGTGTCAGGATTGGGTTCTTAGTTACACTGCTTTAGTGTTCAGGTTCCAATAAATCCTGTACAAATAATTTATACCACACACTCTTGCTTTACTTTCAGATTAGTTATAATTGCTCACACAATGAAAGTAATGTGCACTGTTTGCATTTTAGACTGAAAAGAATAGAAAGTCATTTTCTTTTTAAAATTACTAGTTAGGCTCCTGCCCATTTAGGTATTAAATTCTAACTACCTTCGCTGAAAATGTCTATACAATAACTACACCAAGCAAGTCTGAAACGTGAAGAAGATTCCTTTCTTTGTCCCTAATAGAGTCGCAGCGATTGTCCCTAATACTTCACAAACTTGAATGATCAGATGAATTACCTAGGAGTACTTATTAAAGTATGGGTTCTGGGTCTCTACCTCGGACATAATTAATCAGAAATCTCAGGGGAATGGCTTGGAGTCTCATTTTTAAAGCAAGCACATAAGTGCTGCTTAACTCCTCCTTCAAGAGCTGCCAGCTGGCAGTCTCCAGCTGCCACACCTTCAGGATCCGTGGCCCTGCCCCCTCCCACTGAGGCCATACTCTGTCCAAGGTGAAGACAGAACAGGCGGTGCCAGTTCAAGAGTCAGGCCAACTCTGCCCAACATGGGACTCCTCTTTGCTCTGGGACTCCCTATCAAACTGGTTGAGATCTTCTCAGAGCTGCACTGCAGGCTGAGGCTCTTTCCACCCAAACCTCCTTTCTCCTTTCACAGGCGTCAAGCTGGCATTGCAGCCTGATGGCCTTCCTCTTTATCCATCACAGCCATTTCTCCCAATAGATCTCTTTTACTTCTAATTCCATCTCGATGTTTGCTTCCTGGAGAACCTGAATGGACACACATCCCAAGTGATTTTATAATCAGGTAAATGTTAGAACCATTACCCTCACCTAGTGACTCTCAATCTTGGCTACACATTGGAATCATCTAGAGAACTGTAAAAAATAAAGTACCTGGATTCTGTCCTCTGAGTATGTGATTTAAGTGGTCTAGGGTACAACCTGGACATCAAGTACCACCACCCTCCTACTCTACAGAAAGGTGTGGTCTTCATGACACTTACGGTTAAATCTAAAATTCTTTTATTTATTTATTTATTGTTTTTGAGACAGAGTCTCACTCTGTCGCTAGCCATGGCATCTGCCTAGCTCACAGTAACCTCAAACTCCTGGGCTCAAGCAATCCTCCTGCCTCAGCCTCCTGAATAGCTGGAACTATAGACGCACATCACCATGGCCAGCTAATTTTTTCTATTTTTAGTAGAAACGAGGTCTCACTTTTTGCTCAGGCTGGTCTTGAACTCCTGAACTCCAGCAATCTCCCACCTCGGGCTCCCAGAGTGCTAGATTACAGGGGTGAGCCACTGCACCTGGCCTAAATCTAAAATTCTTAACATAATTTGACTCTTGCTTATCCAGCTGTAACTCACACTGGTTAGTTCTTAAAAAGCAGATCCCTTTTTTCTACCTAAACAATTCTTTACCCCAGAAGACTGTGAAATTCAAAAGTAACAACAAAAAACTTAATATATTTTATACTTTTAAAAATGTATACTTCAGAGACTTTTGCTTCCGGAATGATAGAACAGACATATTTTTCCCTATTCCTTCCTCTATAACTAAAAATTCTGGACATTATAATATAAAAATCATGAGACTCTGAAAAGTGGAAAGAAGGAAGAGTGGCTAGGGACCACAGGACACAAGGAACAACTACCATGAGTTGTTTTCCTTCTGTTCGTTTTACCTCATATATCACATACTGTATTATGGACAAGGCAGTAACCAGGAAATGCCAACAAAAAAAGCCCCAACAAAAGCCTACTCTCTTGAGCCAAAGGACCAGGAAAGGACCAAGAAAGGAGCCACCTAGCAAGTAGCATGACAGAAAACACACCCTTGTGAGGATTATAACAATGTGCCCCAACTTGCCCTGTGGTCTCAGAGAAGACCAACTGATGAGCCAGGATTTTCAACCCCACTGGGAGGTAAGGGAGGGACTCCTCCGTCATCACCAAGGTATCACTGGAGACCACGTGGGAGCCTGGACTTCCACCTCATCCAGCAGTTCAGAGTCATCCCTCCCCCTCTTTACCTCCCCTTCCTTGCTGGGGTGGTATCAGAAGCAGCCATTAGAAAGCCAGGACTTTCACCATCCCTCAGTGGTAATGAGGCCATCCCCCAATTCCCTGCAGTGTCAGTGGGGACCACAGGTGGAAGAGTAACAAGGTGCCCCTCCTCCTCCCAGCCAGGGTAGTATTAATGGGGCCTAGTGGAGGGCTATCATGCCTGGTCGTAAGAGGAGCCCCTCCCACTCTCAGTTACAATAGAAGACAAGTAGGGAACGTGGAGTTTTACCCCCCAACACCTGGTAGTAAGGAGGTAGTGCCCACCTTTCCTCTGTTTAGAGCACTATCAGAGGAAGCAAACTAAAAAAGAACATTTAACTGAGATCCAGAAGATCATAACATAATAACCAAAATGTCCTGATTCCTATCAAAAATCACTCAGCACACTAAAAACCACGAAAAATCTTAACTTGAATGCAAAAGACTATCAACAGACACCAGCAGCAAGATGACAGACATTAGAATTATCTAACAAGGATTTTAAAAATAAAAATAGTTAGTCAAGGAGCCATAAAAATGGCAGTCAAGGAGCAATTATGGACACACTTGAAACAAATGTAAAAAATAAAAAGTCCCATCAAAGAAACAGAAAATACAAAGAAGAACCAAATGGAAAATTTAGAGCCAAAAATTAAAATAACCAACATAAAAAACTCAATGATAGGCTCAAGAGCAGAAGGGACAGATGAAAAAACTTAGTGAACTTGAACAAAGAACAACAGAATACGCAAGCTGAACAATACAGAGCAAATAGACTGAAATAAAGGACAGAGCCTCGGAGACCTGTGGAACTAACCAATATCAAGAATATTCAGCCTGAGCAAGAGCGAGACCCCGTCTCTACTAAAAATAGAAAGAAATTATCTGGCCAACTAAAATATATATAGAAAAAATTAGCCGGGCATGGTGGCGCATGCCTGTAGTCCCAGCTACCCGGGAGGCTGAGGCAGTAGGATCGCTTAAGCCTAGGAGTTTGAGGTTGCTGTGAGCTAGGCTGAGGCCACGCACTCACTCTAGCCCAGGCAACAAAGCGAGACTCTGTCTCAAAAAAAAAAAAAAAGAATATTAATAAAATAGAGGACACCGTACAGATTCTGCAGACTCAAAAGGATAATACAACAAACAACTCTACACACATAAATTTGATGACCTAGACAAAATGAACCAATTCCTTGAAAAGCATAAACTACCACAACTTACCCAGTACGAACTAGATTATTTGAATAACCCTATAACTATTAAATAAATTGAATTTGTAACTTAAAAACTGAAAAAGAAATCTCCAGGCTCAAGTGGTTTCACTGGGGAATTTCACCAAACATTTAAAGAATTAACACCAATGTACACAAACTCTTCCAGAATAGAGACAAGGAGGAAACACTTCCCAATTAATTTTATGAAGCAGCATTATATGGATACCAAAACCACACAAAGGCAGTACAAAAAAGGAAACCCCCATAAATACAGATGCAAAACCATCAACAAAATTAGTAAAGTGAAGTCAGCAATATTTAAAAATAATAATAATACACCACAACCAAGTGGACTTTATTCTGGGAATGCAAGGCTGGTTCAATACTTGAAAATCAATCAAAATAATCCACCATATTAATAGACTTAAGAAGAAACACATCACAATGTCAACTGATGAAAAGGAAATATTTGAAAAAATTCAATATCCATTTGTGAGAAAAACTCTCGGCGAAATAGAATGGTACTTCTTCAACCTGATGAAGGCCACATAAAACCTACAGTTTAATATCATCCTCAGTTCTGAAAGACTGATTGCTTTCTCCTTAGACTGGGAGCAAGGTAAGGAAGTCCCCGCTGACTACTCCTATTCATCCTACACAAAGTCCTAGCCAGTGCAATGAGCAACAAAAATAAATAAAATACTTAGAGATTAGGAAAAAAATAAATAAAACTGTCTCTATGCACAAATGACATGATTGTCTCTGTAGAAAAACCCAAAGAATCTACCTCCTACCCTCCCTGCAAAAACCCAAACAAATCCACCGTAAAATTAATAGGAAAGTTTAGCAAAGTCACAAGATACAAGGACAACACACAAAATTCAACGGTATTTCTACATATAAACAATGTACAATTCGCAACCAAAATTTTAAAAAATGAGAAACAAAGACCTAAATGGAAAGACATATGTTCATGGATTGGAAGACTCAACAAAATAAAAATAGAAATTCTCCCCAAATTGATGTATGGGTTTAGTACAATTCCAATCAAATAATTGCAGGATTTTCTGTATAGACAAGTTGATTCTAAACTTTACATGGAAAGGCAAAGGAACTAGAAAAGATAAAACAATTTTGAAAAAGAGTAAAATTGGAGGAAATCATACTATTTGATTTTAAGACACTATCCCACTAAATTAATCAAGAAAACTGTTGACACCGGCAAAAGGAAAAAGACATACATCAGTGGAACAGAACAGAGGGCCCAAAATAGAACCACACAAATACAGCCAACTGCTTTTTGACAAAGATGAAAAAGAAATCCAATGAAGACGGTCTTTTCAACAAATGGTGATGGAACAACTGGACATCTATATGCAAAAAAATAAACCTTCATCTAAACTTCACACCTTATACAATTAACTCAAAATGTATCACATATCTAAATGTAAAACTATAACTTTTAGAAGAACATTTTTCAAAAGAGGAAATCTTGACCTGGAGTTAGGCAAAGAGTTCTTAGACATGATACCAAAAGATCCATAAGAGGAAAAACTGATAAACTGGACTTAATCAATTAAAGGTATTTGCTCTCTGAAAGACATTGTGAAGAGAATGAAAAGACAAGCTACAGACTGGAAGAAATATTTGCAAAACATGTATTTGGCATATAATTTGTATATAGAACATATAAAGAACTATCAAAATTCAACATAAGAAAACAATTCAAGGGGCCAGGTGCAGTGGCTCATGTCTGTAATCCTAGCAATTTGGGAAGCTCAGGTGGGAGGATCACTTGAGGCCAGGAGTTCAAGACCAGCCTGAGCAACATAGAAAGATCCCCATCTCTACAAAAAATTAAAAATTAGCAGGGTATGGTGTCATGCACCTGTAGTCCCAGCTGCTCAGGAGGCTAAGGCAGGAGGATCACTTGAGCCCAGGAGTTTGAGATTGCAGTGAGCTACAATGATGCTGCTGCACTCTAGCCCAGGCAATAAAAAGAGACCCTGTCTCAAAAAAAAAAAAAAAAAGAAAAAGAAAGAAAGAAAGAAAAAGAGAAGGAAAAAAAAGGAAAAAACTCAATTTCAAAATGGCAAAAGACTTGGTCAGATACCTCACAAAAGAATATATATGGCAAACGAACACATGAAAAGATATTCAACATCTTTGGCCATCAGTAAAAGGCACATTAAGACCACATTGAGATACCACTACACAACTATTAGAATGGCTAAATTATAAAATGCTGACAATACAAAATGCTGAGGAGGATGTGGAGCAACTGTAACTCTCACATATTGCTGGTGGGAATGCAAAATGATATGGTCACTCTGAAAAAGTTTGACAGTTTTTAAAAAGTTAAACATACATTTACTGAATGACCCTGAAATTCCACTCCTAGTAATACCCTAGAGAGATGAAAACATGTTTCACACAAAAACCTGTACATGATATTTATGGCAGTTCTATTCATAATCACCCAAAACTGAAAACAACCCAAATATCCTTCAGGAGGTGGATGTATAAACAAACTGTGGCAGGTCCATGTAATAAAATACTACTCAGCAGTAAAGAAGGGGATTATCCATACATAAAACACCTTGGAGGAATCTCAAAGGTATTATGCTGACTGAAAAGAAGCCAGTATCAAAATGTTACCTATTGTTATGATGCCATTTATATGATATTCTGGAAAAGGTCAATAATTGTTAGGGGTAAGAAGTGTCATAGAACAGGGTAGCATGAGTTTTTGAGGTAGCATAGAACTGTTCTATATCCTCACTGTAGTGGTGGTTACATGAATCTAAAATCCACAGAGCTGTATGCCCCCAAAAAGGTCAATTTTACCATAGATAATTTTTAAAATAGTACCATTTAAAGAAAAAAGTAGAATCAAATTTTAACACAGGCAGTTTGACTCTTGTGATTCCCAGACACTACTCTATAGACTTAAGGCACTATGTCAACAGTTAAATTCTTAGAAAATAAGCATAATGCTGAGTACAATAATTAAAAACTTTGACAGCAATACTTTTTATATAAAACCCTCCAAACTTAAATTTTAACATTTTGCTAACCAATGTAGCCTAATAAATTAGAAAAGGAAAAGATGAATTAACTCATTGTTCAAAGGGGTTGTTTTTTTATAACAGCCTTTACTTAAGTACAGATATGATTATATTTGTAAAAATGCTGAAAAACTTTGTAGGGTCAATGAAGTTATCTAGAAGATTTCAGACCCTACTGCCACTTTACTAGCTCCTGATAGTGAAGTTCGCACTCCCTTAGGAACTCTCAGGTTCTTACTCCAAGGAACTGCTGATGGCTCCTCGGATCTCCCAGTAAAGTTAATTCTGTGGCAACCAGTGTCAATGAAAAAGTGCAATCTGGCTCATTCATATTCTAGCAGTCTCTGAGCAAGAAACTAGGGAAGGGTGGAGCCGCGAGTAAAGAGGGGCCCCACTGTAGGGAGAAGAGGAATCTAAAAGCCAGGCTGGAGCTGAAGATCTTCTTCCCTACCAACCTAACCCGAGCACTCAACGACTCTTGCTAGTATCTCGCCTGTCCCGGGTCGCCCCTTCCTCACTCGGGGCTGGGGGAGGGCAAAAACCCGGATGCTCTGCCGGGCCATGGGCGCCAGCGCCTCGCCCCTGTTCCAGCCCGCTCTTTCCCGCCCACGGGTCAATTACAGGACCTACACCTAGAGACCGGACCGCAGCGAGCTGGGAGGGGGAGCCGAGCAGGCTGCCGCCCACCTCCTCCAGCTGGAACTTGGGCTCCTTGCTCCGAGGCGGGGGAGCAGGCGCTCGGCTGTCCGAGCCGGGGGATGGGAGGCCGGGCCTGGAGGCCCCTGCCCCCGACACCACTCCCCATTCCCCCCGGTAAGGCACATCCCGGGACCCTGGGGAGAGGCGGGTCCTTCCCCGCGGAGCCAGAGGAACCCCCAGCTCCCGGAGAGGGCGAGTGAGCGCAGCGACGCTGCCCTGGAGCGCGAGCCGCTACTCACCGTCCCCCCGCCTGCCGCCGACCCGCCGCCCGGCGCGACCGGCTCCTCCTGGTCGCGGCGCAACCGCTGCCGCCGCTGCCTCTTCCCAACGCGCCAGTTTCCCCAGCGGGGCCGCCTGGCTGGCTTGCGCCCTCTTTCGCTCTTTTACGAATGATTATGATTTTTTAAACGAACTTTATTGGTAACCAGGGCTCAGATCGAGCGGCTCTGCAGGAGCTGCGCCGGGGGTGGCGGGGCGCAGGAGACCAGACTCCCCTCATCCGTGGACCCGCCGCGCTGCGGAGCATGCGCTGGGCTTCCCCTGCGCATGCTCCGCGCCGATTGGGCCCCCGCCCCGCGCCTCTTCTGGCTGGTCGCCGAGAGGGCGGCTTCTCCGCGTTCCTCGCGGATCCCGGGAATCCCGGGTGTGCAATGCGCAGACCAGAGTCAAGCAGGCGCGTCGTGGACTCTAGAAAAGACAAATCAGCCGAAGAAGGTCCGCGTAAGTTTCGCCTGCAGAATAATCAATCTTCCAGAGTCCTCAAAGGACTTGCCCCACCTCGGACACACACCTTATTTTCTTGACCGGATGACACCTTAAGTGGCAGAGTGAGCAAAATATGTTGAGCAAAGTCGAAAACGCACTCTCGAAGCCTGCAATATTTAGCTGGACAAAGTAGAAGCCTGAAATAGTTAATAATTCAGAGAGCCAAAGCAAAAACTGACACGCCCCGCAAAAAGCAATCTTAACTTTGCTTCAGTTGTTTTTATATTTCAAAATAAAATTGAAAGAAAAAAAGATGGAAAATAGCAAGTGTTTGCGAGGATGTGGGGCAACTGAATTTTCCTACCGTTCTGCTGCAGTGTAAACTTCAATAACTTCTTTGAAAAAAAATTGGCATTATCTGCAAAAGGTGCATACCCCTGTCACATAGCAGATCCACGCCTACATGTACAGGCAAGAGAAATGCATACTTATGGTGTACCGACTGACAGCTTTCAACATGTTCATAGCTGGCCGGGGGAGGTGGCTCACGCCTGTAATCCTAGCACTCTGGGAGGCCGAGATGGGTGGATTGTTTGAGCTCAGGAGTTCTAGAGCAGCCTGAGCAAGAGCGAGACCCCGTTTCTACTAAAAAAGAATAGAAAAAAATTGGCTGGACAGCTAAAAATGTATATAGAAAAAATTAGCCGGGCATGGTGGCGCTTGCCTGTAGTCCAAGCTACTCGGGAGGCTGAGGCAGAAGGCTTGCTTGAGCCCAGGAGTTTGAGGTTGCTGTGAGCTAGGCTGATGCCACGGCACTCTAGCCTGGGCAACAGAGTGAGACTCTGTCTCAAAAAAAAAAAAAAAAAAAAAAAAAATTTTAAAAAAGATGTTCATGGCTGCGTTTGTTGGACTAGCTCCCAAATGGGAATAACCCAAAAGACTAATCAACAATAGAATAAATTCATGTAAAGACCATCTGCAATTGCAGTTCCTCGGTAACTGCGGAAACCTAAAGTTGAGTGTAAAAAGTTAAGATACAAAAGTACATACTGAGTAATTCCATTTCTTTAAAGTACAAAAGCAGGAAAACTAAGCTACTGAAAGTTAGGATAATGGTTACCTTGGCAGGCAGAGGATAGTGACTGGAAGGGGTTAGCAATAAGAAGAGGGGCTTTGGAAGGGTAGTAAGGGTTAGTAACGTTCTCTCTGTTCAGCTTGATGCCAGTTACACACGTGTGTCCATTTGTGAAAATTCAAACTACTCTTATGCACATTTTTCTGTATATAAATTATACTTCACATTTAATAATTTTTTTTTTTTTTTTTTGAGACAGAGCTCGCTTTGTTGCCCAGGCTAGAGTGAGTGTCCTGGCGTCAGCCCAGCTCACAGCAACCTCAAACTCCTGGGCTTAAGCGATCCTACTGCCTCAGCCTCCCGAGTAGCTGGGACTACAGGCATGCGCCACCATGCCCGGCTAATTTTTTCCATATATATTTTAGTTGGCCAGATAATTTCTTTCTAGTTTTATTAGAGACAGGGGTCTCGGCTCTTGCTCAGGCTGGTCTCGAACTCCTGACCTTGAGCCATCCACCCGCCTCGGCCTCCCAGAGTGCTAGGATTACAGGCGTGAGCCACCGCACCCGGCCCACATTTAATAATTTTAAAAATTTAAAATTTAAAAATTAAGTAGAGATTGTTCTACTTATAATAACAATATTATTTGTAGGAAAAAAATTTTTTTTGAGATAGGGTCTCATTTTGTCACCCAGACTAGAGAGCAGTGATGCAATCATAGCTCACAACAACCTTAAACTCCTGGATTCAAGTTCAAGCGGCCCCCCAACCCAAAGTGTTGGGATTACAGGGTGAGCCGTGATCCCTGAGCCCCGCCATATTTGCAAGAAACTTAATGTCAAGTGGCCAACATATTTATAGCTAGGATTTGATTGGTAATGGATATCTCTTCAACTTGAGTACTATATTCACCCTCTTTCAAAGGGAAAAAAACTCAGTTAAGAAATAGAATGCACAAATGACTTCAATAGACATTTCTCCAAAGAAGATATATAAATAGTCAATAAGTACATGAAAAAAGATTCAGCATCACTAATCATTATGGAAATGCAAATCAAAACCGTAAGTTGCCACTTCACATCCATTAGAATAGCTATTATAAAGAATACAGAAAATAGCAAGTGTTGGCAAGGATGTGGAGAAATTACAGCCCTTTTATGCTGCTGGTGGGTATGCAAAATGGTACAGCCACTATAGAAAACAGTATAATTCATAAAAAAATGATCCGGCAATTCCACTTCTGGGTACATACCCAAAAGAATTGAAAGCAGGGACTCAAAAAGATATTTGTACAACCACTTTTATAGCAGCATTATTCACAATAGCGAAAAGGTGGAAGCAACCCAAGTGTCCATCAATAGATGAATAAACAAAATGTAGTATATACATGCAATGGAATATTACTCAGCCTTAACAAGAAGGGAAATTCTGACACATGCTACATGGAACATGGATGATCCTTGAAGACATTACGCTGAGTAAAATCAGCCAGTCACAAAAGGACAAAGCTGTAATATTCAACTTATGTAAGGTACCTAGAATAGTCAAATTCATAGAGACAAAGTACGAATGTGGTTGCCAGAGGCTGGCGGAAGGGGTGAATGGGGAATTAGTGTTTTATGTATATAGTTTCAGTTTTGCAAGATGAAAAAAGTTCTGGAGATGGACGGTGGTGATGGTTGCAAACAATGTGAATGCACTTAATGCCCCTGAACTGTACACTTAAAAATAGCTAAAATGGTAAATTTTATGTTTTATAATTTAATATATTGTACTGTAATTTTTAAGAAACAAGGGAGAAAAAGAAAAAATCCTAGAGAGTTTCAGAGAATATGTCTGAGGATCCAAATTTGAGGAAAGCCTTCCTGAAGAAAGTCCTCCCAAATTTTTCCTGTCTTTTTCCCTCCCCCCTTTTCCATTCCATGGGATTGTTGAACACTGAAGGGAATCAGAATATGGCACCCCAAAATGTGACACTTTCGGCATAAAGGTTATTTTGAGCTGAAGACAATTAAGAAACAGCAGACACAGGAGAAACTATGCTTTCCCCCTTTCTGCATAAAATCAGGGCATAAATTTCCCTTTGTGAAGGTATCTCCTCTTTTCTCTTCCATACCGTGAGGTATGGAAGACATCTCTTATCACTAGACATCTCTTATCACTAGAGTACCAACTTGAGTCTATATTACAAAACCTTACTAAGTAACTCTTATCTTCCATTAGTTTCCCGCATTTACCTGTCCACAATTTACCACCTATAAAAACCCAAACCCATTTTCCTTAGAGACAGAATCTCGTTCTGTTGCCCAGCCCAGAGTGCAGTGGCATGATCATAGCTCACTGCAGCCTCTAACTCCTGGACCCAAGCAATCCTCCTGCCTCAGCCTCCTGAATAGCTAGACTACAGCCACGTACCACCACACCCAGCTAATTTTTAAAAATTTTTTGTAGAAACAGGGTCTCATCATGTTGCCCAGGCTGGTCTTGAATTCCTGGACTCAAGCAGTCCTCCCACTTTGATCTCCCAAAGTACTGGGATTACAGGTGTGAGCCACTGTGCCCAACCTATCACTTTAAAAAAAAAAAAAGGTATATAAGTTCTCAGGCCTAACTGCTTTTTGGGATTTTCAGTTCTCTTGTGTGAACCACACCGCCGCCCCCCCACCATTGTGCATACAAAATAAACCTTCTCTTCTGTTAATCTGTCATTTGTCAATTTAATTTGCAGGCCCCTGCTACTGAACTGAGGGTAGAGGAAAAAGTTTTTTCCCTCCCCTGCAGATATTCAGTGCAACTGAGATCTACCTTTTATTTGACTCAGTGCTGCACCCAGTGACACAGCAGAGATTCTCATGCTCTCATTGAAGGCAGTGAAATGATGAAAGCCTACATGGAAACCTGGCTTATTAAATCACGTGTGCTGTAGTAGAAATGGCAATAGAATTAGCTTGAAGGGCTTTGAGAGAAATTTTATCTCTGTGACTAGAAATGAGTTGCACAACATTATTTTAGGGAAAACATTCTGAAAAGTTAATTTTTAAGTCATTAAATGATTGTTCAAATCTAGTGCCTTCACTGACCCAGCAAAAAAATGTCCATTGTCCTTTGCTCTTTCTTTCACTGTTTCTGACGCTAATGAGCTGAATTGTTTCCAAGAATCACAAAGGGCAGCTGAGTGGAAAGAAAAACATAAAAGAAAAATTAGAAAATATTCTTAAGGAAGAAAGCCTTGAAAATGTTACCACTTACAGCACAACTCTGCATACATATGTGAATGCATATGTGGGCATCATTGGGTGCCCTTGGCTGTAATGAATTATCCACCTTAGGGAGTCATTTATCCATTCAAAAAAATATTTATTGTGCCAAGAACTGTGCTGAGCCTTGGGTGTTCAGTGATGGACAAAAAAGACTTGGTCCTCTGGAAGCTTATAGTCTGGTAAGGGAGACCAAAAAAAATAGTATATAAATATACACATGCATACATATACACAAATATACACCCTTACACATTATATGAAATAAAATAACTTGTGTGATGAAAGTGTATAAGAGGGAGCACTAATTTAAATTGGAGAGCCAGGGAATGCTTTTCTGACACAGAGACATTTAAGCTGTTATCTGGAAGATAAATGAGTTAGCTAAGTAAAGAATAGACAGGAAAAGATTTTAAGCAGAGAAAGCAGCAAGTATAATGGCCTGAGGCAGGAAACAATGTGGTGAGTTTGAAGAATTGAATTAAAAGGGAGCCAGTGTGCAGGAGTGAGGTGGAAGGTGGGATTTATAAAATCAAGTTCAGTAGTGAGGGAGGCGGGGACCAGATAGCGAAGACCCTGTAGGTCACATAAGGCAATTTGGGTTATATCTCAAGTACATTGGGAAGCCTTTGAAGGCTTTTTAGTGCGAGCATAAAGAGAACCACTGGAGAGTTTTAGAAGATGCCTCTGAGTGTTGTCTAGGGAAAGCATAGAATAGAGGCAATGGGAGAGCAGTGCAAGGCTGGCCCGGGTGAGAGATGATAGCAGGTTAGACTGAGGTAATGGGTGATACAGAAAAGCAGATGCATTTGTTTTTAACTTGGGAGGTATTTAATGGAATCTATAGGACTTGGCTATGGAACTTGACAGAAAGGAATGTCAAAAATGACTGGCAGGTTTCTTGAATGACTACTGGCTGAGATTGGTCACTAAGGAGCTGGTTATAATCCCCGACAATGTAAGTCAGGGAATAATCTGTGCATTCTAGTTTCCTTTTTGTTTTGTCCCAGATTGTTCTTGTCTCAAATGAGCTAGTCTGTACCAGCATATACACTTCCAGATTTAGGACCCTTACTAAAAAAGAATGATTAGAAAATAAAAATCTTGTTTTCCCTCTAGTGCCCAAGTCTTTCTCTCATATATATATGATATATATATTTTTTTACTAGATATCTATCTCATATATATGTTTACTTTTGTTGAAATACTCTTAGTGTATTGAGAAACCTCCTCTCTGATTGAAAGGGCTGGACTGGGCAATTCTCCTAACTTTTGTGAACTTCACTGATGTTACATAAGAGTGTGTCTGTGTAATATTTTTCCTTGTACATCTATTGGAACATTTATTTAGATATCACCTCAGTGATCTGGTAGTTAATGCATTTTCAAGAGCTTGTTCACAATCAGCGTTTTATCATCCATTCCTTAATTTAAATTCTTCTCAGTGCTCTCAAAAAATAAGTAGATTTTGTAAGGACACTATATGATTAACCCTATTTATACATGCAAATGAAGTAGAAAAAGGTCACATGCCCTACAGGTAGATTAGGTACAAGAATCCAATTCTCTTGATGGCCAATTATGAATTCAAACTCATCTAATTGTCCATTCCCTGGATTTGCAATTATTAAGTCGCACAAAATGGTGGGGGAATGTTCTACTTATGCTAATAATCAAATACTTGATGTCCACAACAGAGTATTTTTTCCTCTCAAGTATAGTCCTTTCCACATTAATCAGTAATTGGGGTTTCATGCATGAAGCTATTTTCTTTTTTGGAACCATGGCTAATTCTTAATTTTTTAACCACTTGTACTCAACAAATACATGAAACACATTCAATACTGATGCATCTCCTGGTTTGTTTGGGGTTTTTTCATCTTGTATAAGATCTACAAAACTGGAGTTGGAGGCCGGAAAGAAATTTCAGATAGTGATAGTAAAAATGTTCTGCCTTAACTCTGTGTTTTCAGTAAAAGAATAGGGTAAACTCTTAGCATTACTTTTATGGACCTTCGCAGTCCAATATAAAACAATGTAAAAATAACATTGTTGTAGAGCCTTGATGTGCTTCAGCTGTGACTGAATATTTTGATTTACTCGAAAAAGGCAGACGAGTGCTTTCGTTTGAAATGTGTGAGACAGTTTGAGCCGCAGCTTCTCAGGTGGTTTTGATTATTCCTTCATAGGCCTGGATGTCTGTTTGCTGCAGCTGAATTTTCATTTTATCCGTTCCGAATGAGCTATTTTTTTATTTCAATAGATATAGGGGGTACAAATTGTTTTTGGGTACATGGATGTAAACACCAATTGTATAGTGGTGAAGTCAGGGCTTTTAGTGTATCTGTCAGCTGAATAGTGTACATTGTACCCGATAGGTAACTTTTGATCCCTAACGCTACTTCCATTTTCCCTCTTTTCGAGTCTCCAAGGTCCATTATACTACTCTGTATGACCCTGTGTACCCATCGTTCAGCTCCCACTTATAAGTGAGTACATGCGGTATTTGTTTTTCTGTTTCTGAGATACTTCACTTATAATAGGATAATGGCTTCCAGTTCCATCCAAGTTGCTGTGAACAACATTCGTTCATTCTTTTTTATAGATGAGTAGCACTCCAAGAAGTGTGTGTGTGTGTGTGTGTGTGTGTGTGTATATACACATAAACCACATTTTCTTTATCCACTCATCAGTTGATGGGCACTTAGGTTGATTCCATAGTTTTACAATTGTGAGTTGTGCTGCAATAAACATATCAGTGTAGGTTTCTTTTTGATACAATGACGTCTTTTCCTTTGGGAAGATACCCAGTAGTAGAATAGCTGGATTGAATGGTAGGTCTACTTTTAGTTCTTTGAGGAATCTTCATACTGTTTTTCATAGAGGTTGTACTAATTTACATTCCCACCAACAGTGTATAAGTGTTCCTTTTTTTTTTTTTTACCACATCCACACCGCCTACTGCTTTTTGACTTTTTAATAATGGTCATTTTGAGGTGGTATCTCATTGTGGTTTTAATTTGCATTTCCTTGATGATGAGTGTGTTGAGCATTTTTTCATGTGTTTGTTGGCCATTTTTCTATCTTCTTTTGCAAAATGTTCATGTCTTTTGCTGACTTTTTAATGGGATTATTTTTTTTCTTGCTGATTTATTTGAGTTTATTGTAGATTCTGGATATGAGTCCTTTTTTGGAAATATTTTCTCCCATTCTGTAGGTTGTCTGTTTACTCTGTTGATTATTTATTTTGCTGTGCAAACTTTATAGTTTAATTAAGTCCCATTTATTTATTTTTGTTTTTATTGTATTTGCTTTAGGGGTCTTAGTCACAAATTCTTTGCCTAGGTCACTGTCCAGAAGGGTTTTTCTTAAGTTTTCTTCTAGAATTTTGATGTGTCGTGTCTTACATTTAAGTCTTTAATCCATCTTAATTTTTTATGTGGTGAGAGATAGGGATCTATTAAATAGTTTCATTCTTCTGCATGTGGCTCTCCAACTTTCCCAGCACCATTTATTGAATAAGGTGTCCTTTCGCCAGTGTATTTTGTTGTCAACTTTGTCAAAGATCAGTTAGTTGTAGGTATATGGTTTTATTTCTGGGTTATTCTGTTACATTAATCTATGTATCTACTTTTATGCCAGCACCGTGCTGTTTTGATTACTATAGCCGTGTATTATAATTTGGAATCAGGTAATATGATGTCTCCAGATTTGTTCTTTTTGCTTAAGATTTCTTTGGCTATTCAGGCTCTTTTTTTATTCCATATGAAATTTAAGATTTTTTTTTTGTAATTCTGTGAAAAATGACAATGGTATTTTTGTAGGAATTGCATTGAATCTGTAAATCACTTTGGGCAGTATAGACATTTTAACAATATTGATTTCTTCCAATCCATGAGCATGGGATGTTTTTCCATTTGTTTGTGTCATCAACTATTTCTTTCATCAGTGTTTTATAGTTTTCCTTGTAGAGATCATTCATCTCCTTGGTTACATACATTCCTAGGTATTTTAATTTTTTTGTGGCTATTGTAAATGACATTGAGTTCTTGATTTGATTCTCAACTTGACTGTTAATAGTATATAGAAATGCTACTGATTTGTATACATTAATTCATGAAGCTATTTTTAAAACTGAGTTGCTATCAATCTGATGGACCAAACGAAATGAATAGGGGGTGGGGAGTAGTTGGAATGAGCAGAGAATTGATTCAATGGTGAGACATACATGTTAA
Organism: Varecia variegata; assembly: GCA_028533085.1. Classification (NCBI taxonomy): domain Eukaryota; kingdom Metazoa; phylum Chordata; class Mammalia; order Primates; family Lemuridae; genus Varecia; species Varecia variegata. The sequence continues at coordinate 76,599,181 of CM052441.1, read as the reverse complement.
TGATGTAGTGACACTTTGTGGGGTACAGAAGGGTCCCAGGTAGATAGGAGCTGGAATATGGATTACACTTATCCAGCCCATATTATTGGGCTCTTACAAAGCCAACTCAGACTTTGGAGCCACAATGCCGGGACTTGAATTCCAGCTCTACCATTTACTAACTGTGTTACCAAGATAAGTTACTGAAATCTCTCAGTGCCTCAGTTTCCTCATTTGTAAAGAGATAATAGTAGTACTTCCTAGGATTGTTAGGAGAATTTAATGAGTTAACATATGTGAAAGCACTTAGAAAATTGTAAGTCCTCAAGAAAAACTTAGTAGTTATTAATATATTAGAAAGCCACTAGTTATATGACAATGGAATGCACAAAAATATCTCTATATTGACACATCTCCAGGTAGTGAAATGTTAATGGCATTCCCAATGCTATATCTTTTTTTTTTTTCTGGTTGCTAAAGTTTTTCTTCAACTTTACTGTTCTGTTCTGTAGTGTCTAAGGATAGATTGTTTTTATTTTGCCTACAGTATTTGGTGTGTTGTTAAATACTTCAATCATGCCTTCAGTTCTAGAAAATTTTCAGCCTATCTCTTCAAATATTGCCTCTAACCCATTCTTTCTATTTTCTTTTTCTGGAACTCCTATTAAGAAAAGTTGATCCTAAACCCCTCTTGTATTTTTCAAATCTTTAACTTTCTGGCTTTATTATGTGTAATGACTGATCTTCCAATTTACTAGTTTCCTCTCAATCTATTTCTATTTTACAGTTCAGATTTATCCTTTGAGTTTATAATCTCAATGACTACCTTTTTAAATTTCCATATGTTCTCTGTTTTGTTAAAAATCTGTATTTTTTTCCTGTAGTCAAATTATTTTCTTCATTAGGCTTTTAAGTCTTTTTTTGCATTGCTTTAATTATTTTGAACATAATTATTTTAGTCCCTATGAGATTGTTCCATTATTTCTAATTCTTTTTAGTTGCATCTGATTATTCTCCCTCATCATGCCTCGTTGTGTGGTTTGTAATTCAGGAATATGAACTCATCTGCACTAGGACTGTGTTCTCTATGGGACTTCCATGTGCTCAGCCCCTGTACAAGGGTTCAATATCTGCTTTTGATGTTTGCTATTCTCAAAGGCAGGGCTTCAGAATTATCATGCATCTGGGACGAGCATTGATGTTCAATTCTCATCTTAGAATTCCCACATAACATAGATAGTATAAATTCAGAAACCATACCCACCATGGTATACGTTTGGGGTTTTGATTCCTCCCAGAAACGTTTTCCCCATTCAGAACCGTGGGGGATGGCAAGCTTCCTAGTTACTTCTCTGTTCTTCTGGACAGAATTTTTCTAGTTCCCTTTTCATAGATTTGGTGGCTCTTCTAGTGCTTTGTCTTTATATGAACGTCTCACTTCCAGCTTTCTCTTTCATCTAAACCAGGACATCTCTTCAATCCCTTGGGGGCATTAAACCTTCTGTTCTGAGCCTCAGATGAGGCACTTGCCTGGCCTGACAAGACCCCTGGGGATTCTCCTTTCTTTCTTTTGATTTAGGCTGTGTGTTCTTCATTGTTGTTGTCATTATAATTTCTCCTACTGTATGTATTTATCTAAGCTTATCAAGTCTATGTATATATAATGGGAGGGTGGATATCAGCTCAGTTAGCCTTGTTACAGGAACAGGAAGTCTTGCTTTATTTTCTACATCAAATTAGTTCTGATCTGAGCCATCACTTGCCAGGGTTGTAAGATACCCAATATCAGTTTTTAAATTAGAGATTTCCTTCCCTTTTTCACAGTTACACAGGAATTAGCAGAGGCTTGTACAGGAAAACTTGGGGAAAGATCTCTGGTACTCAGTTGTAATCATCACTGAGATGTGAATTGCCCATATTCTTTGAGTATATTTGAATAACTCTACATCTTTCATGCTAAGTTTGGTCATAAGTAAATTTTACCTCAACTCCCAGGGTTATGGAGGTTAGTGTTCATAGCTCCAGCACCCATAAGCTGAAGTGCCATCAGAGGCTCTATTATATCTCCTTGTAAAGCTGAGGACAGATAACTATGGTTTTTGGAAACTACTACCTCCATCAATCTCTAGGAAGCTAATTCAGTCTTTTCAATTCTAAGGATTCACCTCTTGGAGAGAATGATCAGGACAGTTGAAAATGTGTAGGTGCATTTTTTTATTATCTTAATGACTAGGATATACTATTGTTATTTAGTGCCTAGAAACCAGGGATATCAAATGAAGCTTGCCAGAAAAAAGAAAACTACAGACCAATATCCCTTATGAATATAGATGCAAAAATCCTCAACAAAATACTAGCAAGCTGAATTCAACAGCATATCAAAGAGATAATTCACCATGATTAAAGGGGGTTCATCCTAGGGATGTAAGGATGGATCAACATATGCAAATCAATAAATGTGATTCACCACTTAAACAGAAGCAAAAACAAAGACCATATGATTATCTCAATAGATGCAGAAAAAACATTTGATAAAATCTAGCACCCTTTTATGATAAAAATGCTCAACAAACTAGGCATAGGAGGAACATACCTCAAAATAATAAAAGCAATCTATCACAGACCCACAGCCAACATCATACTGAATGGGAAAAAGTTGAAAGCATTCCCCCTAAGAAATGGAACAAGACAAGGGTGCCCACTGTTGCCACTTCTATTCTACATAGTACTGGAAGTCCTGGCCAGAGAAATCAGGCAATAGAAAGAAATAAAGGGTATCCAAATTGGGAAAGAGTAGGTCACACTGTCCTTTTTCATCGACAATCTGATCTTGTAGCTAGAAAATCCTAAAGACTCCATGAAATGACTTCTAGAATTGATAAATAAATTTATCAAAGTCTCAGGTTACAAAATCAGTGTACACAAATCAGTAGCATTTCTATATACTAATAACAGTCAAGTGGAGAGTCAAATCAAAGACTCAATACCATTCACAATAGCTAGAAAGAAAATAAAATACCTAGGAAGGCACTTAACCAAGGAGTTGAAAGATCTCTACAAGAAGAACTACAAAATACTGATGAAAGAAATCACAAATGACACAAACAAATGGAAAAACATCTAATGCTCATGGATTAGTAGAATCAACATTGTTAAAATGTCCATACTGCCCAAAGTGATTTACAGATTCAATGCAATTCCCATCAAAATACCAATGTCATATTTCACAGATCTAGAAAAAATAATTCTACACTTCATTTGAAACCAAATGCAAAAGGACCCCAAATAGCCAAAGCAATCTTGAGCAAAAAGAATAAATCTGGAGGCATCACATAATCAGACTTCAAATTATACTACAAGGCTCTAGTAACCAAAACAGCATGGTACTGATATAAAAGTGGAGATATAGACCAATGGAAAAGAATAGAGAACCCAGAAATAAAACTACATACAACCAACTGATCTTCGACAAAGGAGACAACAGCATACACTGGGGAAAGGAAGCCCTATTTAATAAATGGTGCTGGGAAAACTGGATAGCCATATGCAGAATAATGAAATGGGACCCCTATTTCTCGTCATATACAAAATATAATTCAAGATGGATAAAAGACTTAATTGTAAGGCATGAAGCCTTAAAAATTCTAGAAGAAAACATAAGAAAAACTCTTCTACACATCAGCCTAGGCAAAGAATTTATGACTAAGACCCAAAAGGCAAATATAGCAACAACAAAAATAAATAAATGGCACTTCATTAAATTAAAAGGCTTCTACACAGCAAAGAAAATGATCAACAGAGTAACTAGACAACCTACAGAATGGGAGAAAATATTCACAAACTATACATCTGATAAAGGGCTAATATCCAGAATCTAAAAAAGAACTCAAATTAGCAAAAACAAACCAAACAACCCCATCAAAAAGTGGACAAAAGACATGAACAGAAGTTTTTCCAAAGAAGATATACAAAAGGTCAACAAACATAGGAAAAAGTGCTCAACACCACTAATCATCAGGGAAATGCAAATTAAAACCACAATGAGGGACCATCTTACCTCTGTCAGAATGGCCATTATTAAAAAAATCAAAAAACAAGAGGTGCTGGTGTGGATGCAGAGAGAAAGCCCACTGTTGGTGGGGCTGCAAATTAGTACAACCTCTATGGAAAACAATATGGAGATGCCTCAAAGAAATAAATGTAGACTTACCATTCAACCCCACAATCCCACTACTGGGATATCTACCCAAAGGTAAAGAAGTCATTTTATCAAAAAGACACTTGTACTCGAATGTTTATCGCAGCACAATTCACAATTGCAGAAATGTGGAATCAACCTGAATGCCCATCAATTCATGAGTGGATAAAGAAAATGTTGTGTATATATATATATACCATGGAGTACTACTCAGCCATAAAAAGTAATGAAATAATGTCTTTTGCAGCAAGTTGGATGCAACTAGAAACCATTATCCCAAGCGAAGTATCTCAGGAATGGAAAAACAAACACCACATGTATTCTCTAATAATTGGGAGCTGATCAATGGGCACACATGGGCACAAAGAGATGTAAAGATTATTGGAAATCAAGAAAGAGGGAGGGGGAAGGAGGAAGGGTAAAAACTTACCTCTCCGGTACAATAAACACTATTCATGTGATGGGCACACTAAAAGTCCAGATTTAAGCATTATAAAAGGTATCCATGTAACAAAAACATTTGTCCCTCTTAATATTTTGAAATTTTTAAAAAACTCAAAAAAGAATTGTTATTTATTGTTTTTAATCAAAAGTCTATTTTCTCTTCTGAAATTATCATGAGGGAATTATTGTAATAGACTAGTCATTAAAAACATACATGTTTTTAATGTATTCTTGTTTGATGGTATCACCCAAAAAATTAATGCATTTTTAAAAGAAAAAACCTTTCAAATTGGGCTTATGTACTTAGGTAAGAAAAAAAATTAACTACTTTCCCGTACATTATGAAGGACTTACATAAAAGGAATTCTGACCGGCCATTTTTAATTAAAGTGGAAGATCAAACTTGCAAGACTTAGCTTGGTTATATTGATTATTAAATGTTGAAATCATTTAATAAGGTTAATGTTTAGGAAGTTGAGCAATTTTCATAAATGAATGTAGTAAATAATATATTCTTATCCATGTTGAGTGCTAACTTAGAGACGAAGTTGTCATAAGAAGCTTTTGTATTTTCCCAATATTTTACATCTCTTAGAATTAGGTTTTTCATGTTATTTAAGTCACAGGCTGACTTAAATATGTTTTAAATTTTTTAATTGGTTAATAGAAATCAAAGACTGAATTCCGTTTCTTCTAGGTTTTTGTGTTGTACTATGTGTAAGTCCTCTATGCTCTTGTTATATTCTATCTTTGTGCTATTATTAGATGTGCACATATTTAATCTCATCTAATCAAAAAATATTACTCAAATTTTTTACTTCTAAAACAGTTATGAGGCTACTTTGATCCTCTATTAGATTGTGAGAATAAAAACTGTGTCATACCATTTTGAAATTTCCTATTATTGCTCTTACACAGATTATAAATTATACTAATTAGAATATATTCTAAAAATAACAAACATTTAAAATTAAAATGTGGTACTTATTGCAGAGAGAAATTAACTAAGACTTAAATAAATGGAGAGATATATAATGAACATGGATTGGAGCATTCAATATTGTTTTGTTGTCAGTTTTTTCCAAATCAATCTATAGGTTCAATGCAATTCCAATCAAAATCACAGCAGAACTTTTTGTTGAAATTTTTAACCTGATATAAAAGTTTACAGGAAACCTAGAATAGCCAAAACAATTTTGAAAAAGAACAAAGTTGAAGAATTGAAACACTCTGATTTTAAGTCTTTCAATAAAGCTACAGTAAACAAGACACATAGATCATTGAAACAGAATAGAGTCCAGACAGACCCATACATATATGGTCAATTGATTTTCAACAGAGATTCAAAAATAATTCAATGGGGAAAGAGAAAATAGTGCTGGAATAACTCAATGTTTGTATTAAAAAAAAAAAAAAGAATCTCAGGCCTTACTTTACACCACATTCAAAAGTAATCTGTGGCCAGGCACAGTGCCTCCCACCTGTAATCCTAGCATTCTGGGAGGCCAAGTTGGGAGGATTGCTTGAAGTCAGGAGTTCGAGACCAACCTGAGCAAGTGTGAGTCCCCATCTCTACCAAACAAAAACCAAAAAAAAAAAAAAAAAAATTAGCTGGGCATGGTGGCACGTGCCTGTAGTCCCAGCTGCTCTAGAGGCTGAGGCAGGAGGATCACTTGAGCCCAGGAGTTTGAGGTTGCAGTGAGCTATGATGATGCCACTGCACTCTACTCAGGGCAACGGAGTGAGACTCTCTCTCTCTCTCTCTCAAAAAAAAAAAAAAATTATCTGTGATGAATTATTAACATAAATGTAAAAGCTAAAACATAAGGCTCCTAGAAGAAAACATGGGAGAATGTCTCCACGACTTTGGAGTATGCAAATTTTTTTTTTGAGACAGAGTCTCACTCTGTTGCCCAGGCTAGAGTGCCGTGGCGTCAGCCTAACTCACAGCAACCTCAAACTCCTGGGCTCAAGCGATCCTACTGCCTCAGCTTCCTGAGTAGCTGGGACTACAGGCATGTGCCACCATGCCCGGCTAATTTTTTCTATATATATTTTTAGTTGTCCAGCTAATTTCTTTCTATTTTTTTTTTTTTTTTTTTAGTAGAGATGGGGGTCTCGCTCTTGCTCAGGCTGATCTCGAACTCCTGAGCTCAAACAATTCACCTGCCTCGGCCTCCCAAAGTGCTAGGATTACAGGCGTGAGCCACCATGCCTGGCCTGCAAATATTTTTTGACAGAACCCACAAAGCACTAACTGCCAAAGAAATGATTGGTCTATTGTACATAAATTTTAAAAGTTCTAATTATTAAAACACATAGTTAGGAAATAGAACAAATAAACCATATACTGGGAGAAAGTATTTATTTATTTAGAGACAGGGTCTTGCTTTGTCACCCAGGCTGGAGTACAGTGGTGTGATCTTAGCTCACTGCAGCCTCAAACTGCTAGGCTCAAGTGATCCTCCTGCTTCAGCCTCCAAGCAGCTAAAACTATAGGCACATGCCACCACACCTGGCTAATTTTTTTTTTTTTGTAGAGATGGGAGTCTCACTATGTTGCCCAGGCTGGTCTTGAACTCCTGCCCTCAAGCAATCCTCCCACCCTGGCCTCCCAAAGTACTGGGATTACAGGTGTGAGCCATCACACACAGTCTGGGAGAAAATATTTATAATAATCATGTCTAATAGATTTATATCCATATTAAAAAAACCCTACAACTCCCATATAAAAATACAAACAACCAATTAAAAAGGGGCAAAATAGGCCCATTTTGAGATTTGCATATTCCACTGTATGTAAATTATATCTCAGTAAAAAATTAGAAAAATAATGTGCTTCTTTTGTAGGAAACACTACTTTAGTAATATGAGTTATATTTAAATTAAAAATTCTTAGAAATCCTAATTATGTTTTAGTAACTTGTTCTTAAAAGAAATTATTGTTTTACTCTGAGTTTAAATGCATGAAAGAATATATTTTGAGAAAACCTATTGTTCTTATGTGTAGTGGCTTTAAAAAGTGAAAAAGTGATATACATAAATTTCATAATCTAGGAAGACTATTTGCAATTAGGTTCAGATTTTTGGTGTCAAGTATATGATCTTACTATTGTGTAAAAATATGAGCAAGGGAGTGCTATGGTTAGATTGGTTTTTAATAAAGAATACTGTAAGAAAAAAATAAATTAAAAATTCTTTGGGGCTACTTCTGAGTAGGGTGATGGCGTAAGCACTGATATTTGGATATCCTTTATGAAAACCAACCAAGATGGACAAAGGAATATAAAACCAAGGAACAACCTGAGTTGTAGGTAGTCTCCAAAGATGGCCTCCAAACAACTCTGCCCCTCCCTGTACGTGCATGCATTTCCTTCCATCAGGAAGGAGAGCTTATCACCCCGCCCCTTGAATCTGACCTGGGCCTGTAACTGTTTTGTCCAGTTAAATTCAGGGGAAATAACATTTTGGGACTTCTGAGCCCAAGCATTGATAAGCCTTCTGCTTCCTTTCTCTGAATCCCAGAAGCCATGCTATGAGGAAACAAACAATCAAGTGGACAGGCCCATGTGACAAAGACTAAAGGCTCAGCCCCAGCTGAGTTCCCACGTGACAGCCAGTGTCATCCTGGAGCCATCCTGGAAATGGATCCTCCAGCCTCAGGTAAGCCAACCTCACTAGTGCCATGTGCAACAGAGATGAGTGGCTCCATTGAGCCCTGCCCAAATTGCAAAATCCCAAGCAAATAGATGTTTTAAGTTACTAAGTTTTTTGCTTCTGTGTTACATAGCAATTGAGAATTAAAGCAACTTACATTAGTACTGGGACATGAAGAAAATATCATCCACGTGCCATAAATTTCAAGGAATTTCTCTCAGATAATATATATAGAACCAGATTGATAGAAAACATGCAGGGCTTGCTCATAATTCATTTCCTGAGAAAGGATTGCTGGATTCTAAAGAGTAAGTGGAGGAAATTATGGGCAAATGCTCCATAAAATAACCTCTTTAGGATTGTGGTTAGTATTGTAAAAACATTATAGATTAATTTTGCTTAAATTGTTATCCTTGTCATATTGTCTTACTATTCAGGAACATCATAGAATTGCTTTATTTACTCAAGTCTTTGCAAGTGTGTGTGTGTGTGTGTGTGTGTATTTGTCAGTAAACATTTAACATTTCTGTTTATCCTAACAGAGGGTATCTATATTGGTCCAATTTTGGGATTCGAAATGAGCTACATTGGAAATTATCTGGGTTCTTGTGCAAACCTTTTGATTCCAAAGAAGGGATAAAAGTTTATATTTTCTGTGATGATTTTGTAAGATCTAAAGGATCAATGAATGACCTGTTTGAAGGAGGGAGGAAGCTATCTTAGCTTCACTGACGGGCCAAATAGGTGCCTCTCAAGGTTTGTTCCTTGGGACTGCCCCTGTCCCACCTTCCCATACTCACCCTGGCAATAGGCACCAATCCTCTATTTTTAAGTCCATTGCATCAACCCCTTTCTGCTCCACTTTAAAAGGGTGGGCTGAGCTGTGTGATGCTGAGGCATGTGCTCTGGGTGTAAAGCTGGTGTCATTGTGGTGGGTCTCCTGCTGACAACCTGCAGCTCTGTTCCTTCTACTCATGGGGTGCAGGGTGAGTTCTGTCTTAAGCAGGTATATGATTATAAGCAAATCTTAATAGCGCTCCATAAAATCTAAATGCCTCAGCTTAGTATTCAAGGCTTCCCAAAGTTTCACTTCAGCCCGTCTTCCCACTATGTGCTTCCACATGTCTGATATTTTGACTGTGACAAGTTATTATACTTGCTACTTAATCTTGGGCCTTTTTGTGTCTTGAGCCTTTTTCATTGATTTTCCTGACCCGAAAAGTCCATTCATTTATCATATAGTTATTGAGTGCTTTCCATATGCTAAACACTATCAATCAGGGGTCCCCAACCTATGGTGAATTGTATAATTGTTTCATTATATATTACAATGTAATAATAATCAAAATAAAGTGCACAATCAATGTAATGCGCTTGAATCATCCTGAAACCATCCCTGCCCCCGCCCCTGCCCCACATCCCCCATCCATGGAAAAATTGTCTTCCATGAAAACGGTCCCTAGTGCGAAAAAGGTTGGGGACCACCACTGTAAATAGTAACATTTTAAAAAACAAATTATGCTTGAAACCCTAGAAGAAAATATTTTATTTGATCAAAACCATATTTCATGTAGAAATTTAAACAAATCGAATTCTAAAACTGTGACAAAGCAATAGGCAGAGTCCATTTTGTTGACATATGAACTGAGTTGGTGCAAGGAAGTGAGCTGTCATCCTGAACCAAATCATAATGCCCTAGTACACAAGGGCGCAAGCATATCAGCTAGCAATAAATTAAGAGTTGGGGTAATAACACCAAAGGAGTGTGTAGGTTTGTGATGAAGAATAATTCCATAAATAACTGGAAACAGACAGCATGACAAGAGATATGGTGGATTTTATCTCCGTCAGAAGGTTCAATTATAGAGCAATTGTAGATGCCAGGGAAAAATACTAAGCAGGCAGTCCTAAAGTCCCCTAAGCTGTCTATGAGCACAAGCTGTAAACTTTCGCAGGAGACTGACCAACATAGCAGAAACAGGGCTCATGCCATGGACGGGGTGAACCAGGGAGAATCAAATTTCCTCAGACTGGTGAACCTACAGGTGGTAAAGGAAGCATCCCCCCTGAAGCTAATAGGATAACTTAAACCAACAGACACGACCTTTGTCCTTCAAGGACAAGATCTGGAGAAACTCCAAGAGGGCTACAAGAGGAATTGCAAAATGAGTCCAAGAAAATCAGAAGTGGGAAATGTTCTCCTCCCAGAGATCAAATATAATATATTGCCAATAGCCAGTTACCCCAATTTGGGATTAGAAGTGGCTTAGTGACAGTATACTCTCCTGATTTTCCACTGAACACTTGGACTGTTCCTTCTCAGTCTCCTTGCTGTCATCCTCTGCTGTCGTCCTACTCTTAAGGTTCCTAGATGTTTTGTCCTAGGAGTAAACTCTTCTCTTTAACTTTATTATTCCTGAGCAACTTATCTATGCCCTTGGTTGAAAGTGTCTGTTTGCTAGTGGATGACCTTTACATCCAAATGCCTAGTGTTCGTACCTATTTCGATTCCCATAGACATTGTAAACTTAATATATCCTTACATATAAGGATAAACTTATCCCAAGCTTCCTGCCCCCTCTAAAGTTCACTGGTTTGTATTCTCTTCACTCACCTAGACAAGTATAAGGGTCCCCCAGTTGGTTTTCTTGCCCCTAGCCTCCACCCCTCATCCATCCTACACACTGCTGCCAGAATGATCTTTCTGACTTGTAAGATCTACTGCTTAAGAGACTTGAATGACGGTTCATTGTCATATTATTGTCAAACTCCTTAGTATGACCTTGCCGTTGTCTTGCTCTATAGTCTCACCTCTCTCCATGTTCCTAAATGTGATCCCTGTTATTCTGCTACATTGAATATGTTGTAGTTCCTAAAATATATCATGTTATTTAATGTCTATGTGCCTTTGATCATGCTGTTTTCTCTTCTAGAATTCTTCCCTCCTTCCTGGTCTTATTAACTCTTTTATGTTTTTTAAGAACTTGTTTAAATGCCACCACCCTCAGGAAGTCCTCGTGTTTTACCCCAAGCTGAATTAAGTGCCTTCACCTCTTCTCTTCTAATGCCACAGTTATATTTATATCATACTACTTCTTAATCTGCAATTTAAATTTTGGGTTGCTTCAGATAACTAATATTTTTGAGCACCTCCAATGTTATCATATACCATGCTGAATCTAAGCGGTGAAGTGGTGATCAATAAAGACACAGTTCTTGCCTGTGGAGCTCTGAGACTATAGGGAAGACAGACATTAAGCAAGCAATTATAAGTGCTCCAAAAGAGAGGTTTAGATTCTATGGTAGGTAGAACAGGAGGACCTAGGGTAGGAGTCCCCAATCTTTTTGGCACCAGGGACCAGTTTCATGGAAGATAATTTTTCCATGGGACGGAGGAGCGGCGGGTGGATGGTTTCAGGATGATTCAAGCACATTACATTTATTGTACAGTCAAACCTCCCTGCTAATGATAATCTGTATTTGCAGCCACTCCCCAGCACTAGCATCACCGCCTCAGCTCCACCTCACATCATCAGGCATTAGATTCTCATAAGGAGTGTGCAACCTAGATTCCTGGCATGTGCAGTTTACAGTAGAGTTCGGGCTCCTATGAGAATCTAATGCTGCTGCTGATCTGACAGGAGGTGGAGCTTATGCAGTGATGCAAGCTATGGGAGCAGCTGTAAATACAGATGAAGTTTCACTTGTTGGCGCCCTGATCACCTCCTCCTGTGCAGCCCAGTTCCTAACAGGCCACAGACCAATACCAGTCCGTGGCCTGGGGGTTGGGGACCGCAGACCTAGGGGATCAGGAATCTTTAGGCTCAGACATTTCTGTCTCCCCAGGAGACCATGAGCAGCCTGAGATCAGGGAGGAAACTATGTTGATCCCAATGGGCACTCGATAGGGGTTTGTGAATGAATATGTGAGTTCCACGATGGAAAACTCTTTATTTCTTAAGGCAGCAGATTCCATTGTGTGATTGCTGTAATTTTTTTCTTTCATTGAGTTGAAAATCTATCTCTAATATTTCTATTCGTTGTTCCTAGATATGGTTCCTGGAGGAGATTGGGATCAGTTTACACTTTCTTCCATAAGGTAGCTCTTCAAATGTTTTAAGACAGTGCTGTGGTCTGAATGTTGGTGTCGCCAAAATTCATATGTTGAAACCTAATACCCAAAGTGATAGTATTAAGAGGTGGAGCCTTTGGGAAGTGATTAAGACGTGAGGGCTCCACCCTCATAAATGGGATTAGTGAGTGCCCTTATAAAAGGGGCTCTAGTAAGCTCCCTTCCCCTTCCACCATGTGAGGACACAGATGGCCCATATATGAGGAACAGGCCCTCACCAGACACCAATTCTGTTGGCACCTTGAGCTTGAACTCGCCAGCCTCTAGAACTGTGAGTGATAAATTTCTGTTGTTTATAAATTACCTAGTCTAAGGCATTTTGTTATACGAGGCTCAACAAACTAAGACTGATAGGTTACAGAGCCCTGTGCCTATCCTGTTTTTAGTGGGGGTAGGGTAGGATGGGATGGTTAAATGTTCCCATTCCTTCAAAATAAGAAGGACAAGTTTTCTCTGGAAATCTAAGAAGCCCAAAAGAAAAGGCCCAAAGATACTGATAATTGGGGGTCTCCCCAAGAATCCCCTGAATCAGATCATTCTGTAATGAAGCCCACAGTTGACATGCCCGGCCTATGCATACAGAACTTGAGCTCCACTCATAAAAATATGAGTGAACAGTCAAGAAGCCTCATATATTTGAGTAAAGCCTCCATCAAAGACAGAGACAAGCAAGCTCCAAGTGTAAACCAGAACTTAGAGAAAATAAAAAGTAAGAAAGAGGAGAAAAGGCTGAAAAGAAACCCGACTCATTAATATCTATAAGGATATAGAAAAAAAAATAACATATCCATGGAGCAGGAATAGATAACATTAAAAAAAAGAAAATTATGAGAACATAAAAGAATTCTTGGAAACTTAAAATATGTTAGTGAAAAATAAAAAAATTCAGTCAAGAAATGAAAGATAAAGTCAAGGAAATCTCCCAGAAAGTGGAATAAAAATGGAAAAAGATATAAAATGAGAGAACAGATAAGAAAATTAGAGGATCAATCCAGGTCCAAGCCAACATTCATAAATAAGAGTTCCAGAATAGCTAGAGAAAGAGACTAGAGGTGAAGAAATCATCAAATGAATAATTCAAGACAAATTTCCAGAAGGAAGGACCTGATGTCACAGCTTGAAAAGGCCCCCCCGCGCCCCCCCGCGCCCCCCCGCCCCGTGCTCACAGCACGACAGATGCAAAAAGACCTAAAGCAAAGCACATCATAATGAAATTTCTGAACACTGAGGACAAAGAGATCTTAAAGACTTTCAGAAAGAAAAACTGGTCACACACAAAGGACCAGGGATGAGGATGGCTGCGGGCTTCTCCACAGAAGCATCACAGGAAGTGAGAAGTGGAGCCGGGTCTTCAAACTCCAGAAGATAAATGCTTCCTGACCCGGAACTCTTCCCTAGCTAATAAATGTGGGAGTAGAATCAAAACATTTTCAGACATGCAAGGTCTCAAACAATTATCGTCCATACATGCTTTCTCAGGAAGCTACTGGAGAAGATAAAATAAACGAAGGAGGAAAGAAAGAAAGAAGAATGTGCAGGATCCAGGACATGGTGAACCCAACACAGCGGAGAGGTGAAGGAAGTCCCAGGACAGAGAGAGCAAGTCCCCACTGGTAGAAGATGTAGAAAGCTCCAGAATGGCTGTCTCCGAAGAGATAAAATTGATAGAATATGTATCATGTTTGAAAAACATGTTGAGAGAAGATTTTCATTTTTAGAAGATAGTTTAGGGTAAATTAATACAAGATACATAGAAAATTAAGCAAATAACAAAACAAATACCAAGAAGACAAAAATTGTATGAGAAAGGAAATATATGGCTCAGCAATGAAAACACTAGGACTATTTAATCAAAAGATAAGACAATAAATATATTGTGGGGAGGAAGGAAACCAAGTTTATATGTGGGGGTGCAGTGGTGGAGTGTTAGTGAGCCACCAAATTCTCATTTCATAACAGGAAGCTGATAGATCCGTAAAGCTGAAAACTTTTAGAAATAGCATTATTAACAAGGTTAGAAATGGGCGTAAACCCAAAAGAAACAGAAAAAAGAGTTGAAAGTTGGTCTTTGGAAACAAGAATTGGAGGGAGGGGCATGGGAATACTAGATTACTGTTTTCATAAGAAACCTTGTAGAACTATTTAATTTTAAACTATGAATATGTAAATAGATAAAGATAAAATTTCATTAAAATTTTCTTTGTAAACTGCAAAGTGACAGATAAAGTCTCATTGTTGTGAATAACATTAACAATAGTAAACTGTTCCTTCATTTGATTTGATACAATGTTTTGGTACAATGAAATGCAATCACACATCAATGGCTGGAATACTGCTTGGCGTATAGTAAATGCTCAATAAATAATGATTTCTTTCTTCCAGTATCTCTAAATAAAAGTACTGAAAAACTTCCTTCATGTCAAAATATGTTAGAAACCTCTAATGAAGCATTAAAATTTTTTGCCAATAAAATATAATGCTATATTCTGTTAAAGAAAAAAAATTTTTGAAAAGAGATAAGAGAGAAAAAGCGAGTTTTTTTGGGTCTACCAACAAATGTTTCATGAAGAAATTGTTATAATATAAATTAGATTATTTAAATAATCTAATACTGAAAAATATTATAGTTCTGTTGCTACAAAATGGAAATCAAATAACTTACAATTGACTTAAATTGTTTCATGTTTTCCCAAACCAATATGATGGTTACCAAGTCAGAAGGAAAAACATGCTAGTTAATCACAGTGTAAGCTTTTCTCCTAATATGGTATAAACAGTTTTAAAGTTCTTACTGTATGACATCTTAGGGTGTGTATTTTCTTAACTCTCAGAGGAAGATTAGTAACATATCATGTGCCTTTTTTTTTTTTTTTTGTCTTAACCAATGTTGCTATCCAGACTTTATTTAGAGCCCTGAAAAGCCCAGGATTGTTACATTATAATTAAGCAATGATGTAATCTGATCTGGATTTACATCTGAGGTAATCATGGGCCATCTTACAGTGATTTTTGCCTTGATTTTTGTGTTTTAGGAATGAATTTTCATGGAGAGGAAGAATTTTCTAGAAATTTTCTTTAAATGTCTTTTGTGAATTTCATAGATATTCTCAAACAATATGCTATTGTTTGTTCCAACACCCATGTTCCCCGATTTGGTATCAACTACCAGCACCATCTGCCAAGGCCAGCTACCTATGAAGTATAAGGGGTTCTTAGAAGATTCCTAATGTTCAATCTGTTCTCATCTGCAATCTGTAATTCACCATTTCACATTTTTACCCATTCTGAATGTTGATATTACATAATCTCTTCAAATGCAAATGGTGAAAAATGCAAATGGTGATGATCATTCACTACCTAAGATTTTTCCCTCAATAACTGCCTGGGATCAGGAAAAGGGAGTTTTAATGGGGAAGTGAGAAGGATGAGGAATGTTTGTGTGTCAGTGGTGGTTGGTGGCTGTGAGAGCCTGACTACGGAATGGGATGCTGTGTACATACAGGAAAGGGGGAAGAAGGATGTGCAAAGGAATGGCACTGGTCCACTAAGATTAAGATTAAGAGGGTATGTTAATAGGAATATTTGCACAGACGAAGAATTTCAATCCTGTTTTCAAACTGTGCAGAATGAGGCCTTGACTCAGTGTCTAGGCTCACAGTGGTTTCCTTTCTATAGCATATGAATCTGGCTGATATAATGGGGAAACAGATATCTCAATTGCCTACGAAGGCCTTTCCTAATCTACCTCGTCCTCCCAATTATATTCTTTCCTTCCAAGTGTTTAGTGAGGTTGAATTTGACATATTTGTGTGATTCTTTTATTTTTTATACTTACTCACTAGATTTTAAGTTCCCTAAGGAGCAGCACCTTGTGCTTTTTGGCTCACAGTTGTGTCTCAATGTCTGGCAATGTGCTTAGCACATAGTAGATTCTCCACGAACAGTTATGGAATGAATCATAAAGTATACATTTTTTTTTTTTTTTTGAGACAGAGTCTCGCTTTGTTGCCCGGGCTAGAGTGAGTGCCGTGGCGTCAGCCTAGCTCACAGCAACCTCAAACTCCTGGGCTCAAGCGATCCCAGTGCCTCAGCCTCCCGAGTAGCTGGGACTACAGGCATGTGCCACCATGCCCGGCTAATTTTTTCTATATATATTTTTAGTTGGCCAGATCATTTCTTTCTATTTTTAGTAGAGACGGGGTCTTACTCTTGCTCAGGCTGGTCTCGAACTCCTGAGCTCAAACAATCCGCCCGCCTCAGCCTCCCAAGTGCTAGGATTTACATTTTTTTTAATTTAAAAAATTGTTTCAGAGACAGGGACTTGCTCTGTTGCCCAGGCTGTTCTGTAGTGGCATGATCATAGTTCACTGTAACTCCAAATTCCCGGCCTCAAGTGATCCTTCTACCTCAGCCTCCCAAGTAGCGGGACTACAGGTGTGTGCCGCCACACCCAGCTAATTTTTTTGTAGAGATGGGGTCTTTCTATGTTCCGCTGGCTGGTCTCAAACTCTTGTCCTTAAGTGATCCTCCCAAAGTGCTAGGATTATAGGTGTGAGCCACTGCACCTGGCCAACAAGCATACATTTTAATTGGAAAAGTCACCTCATCCCAACAGAAGTCACTGTCATGGACAGAAAAAAAAAAAAGATTCTACCACCAAAAAGCCGTGCATGATGACTTTGGACTCCCTTGCCAAAAAGACTATTTGCCACAGAGCGGAGCAGGGTCAACTTGTGGCTAGTGCACTTGGGTGAAAGAATGGCTGATGAATGGGACTCTCTTGTTGCTCCAGAAATGGCACTAGGCCCACTGCCAAAACCAAAAGGTGCTAAGTGTCCCATATCCTAAGGAGAGTTTCCACAACCGGAGTGTGCCACATGCACCCTTAGGACTAACTAGACATTGGCACAAAAACATCCAATTATCTCACTTCATTCCCACCCACATAAGCAGAAGGCTGGGAAGAGGAAGAGAGGCATTGGGATTGGGGTGGCAGCCCATTGAGGGTGAGGCTCTCAGACAGAGGCTCTCCTTCCACGGCAGGGAGGGGCTGCTCGCTCTCTCCCCCAGACCAAGAGGTGGGAGTGCTAACAAGTGATTCAGAAAGATTGAGGAGGTTTACAAGCCAGGGAGGGGATCGTTCATCTGCCCTGTGCCTACTTGAATGAGGAGAGAGAAGTGGAGATGAGTTTAGGGGAGGAGAGAGGGAACAGCAGCGGCAACAGCTCATGCTCAAAGCATTTAGTGTTGCAAGGATGCATGGGTTAGCAAACGGCAGGTCAGGTGGACACTGCTGAGGATAGCTGAGCCAAAGACATATTGCTGGCACCCTGACCCCTGCACCCCCCACTACCAGAGGGCGGCCTGTGGATAAGGGAATTGTGGCAGCCAGACATTGTAGGGACTGCATAGTTTATGGCAGGTGGGGACATGGTAAGCTGGAGTTGGACCTCACACATCTGGGAATCCCTCTAGCTGGAGGCCCCCTGGGGCCCTACAAAGAACTTACTAGAGTGCCCAGTGAGAGCCAGCCCTGCCACACTGAAGATACAGACTTAAATCAGTGCTGGCCTGAGAAACAAGTTATTAAAAATCCAGGCTTCCAATATCATATTCAGTTCAAATCTCATAAATCCTGAGAAGTAAGTTTATGCAAACACAAAAGCAACGGTAGAATAAGCTTCTTGAAAATACGACCTGCCCTAGACCACTCTGACATACTCCTTAACATCCCTGTTGAGGACTTTACTACAAGGCAAATTAACTCACCACCATGACCAGCCAAGATTCTGTCCTCACCCATCTGGTGTGGCACATGTACAGGTGTGCCTTGCTCCTCGCTATGGTTGTACTTAACAAATAACTGCTTGTAAACAAAATTTTATTAAATTATACCCCAATTTTGGTATAACATAGGAATTTTTTATTTAATAGAAACCTATGATGAATTATTATTTAAAGTTTATATTAATCACCCTAATATATTACCAAAGATTAGATTTTCTTATATTTTATTATTTTTTAGTATGATAATCAGCACTAAGTCCATGGTGCATTCCTTTACAACTGGTCATTGGACTTGTTTCTTGTAACTGCTTTAAATTTCCCACCAATATTAGTGGAAAAGAAGTTGTTTTCTGGGGATAAATTGCCCTGAGTCCTGTTTTAGATATTTTATAAGTCAAGATTTTTTGCTATAAGACATAGATACCTACTGTGGCTGGTTTAAGAAAAAAAAATTATTAAACAAATATTAGGTAGTTCTTAGAATCTCTAGGAGGGTGAGGATGGCTTGGAGACTATAAAACCAGGAATAAAACCGCAAATTATGCTATGAAATTGGTTTTTTTTTTTTTTTTTGAGACAGAGTCTCACTCTGTTGCCTGGGCTAGAGTGCCGTGGGGTCAGCCTAGCTCACAGCAACCTCAAACTCCTGGGCTTAAGCGATCCTTCTGCCTCAGCCTCCCGAGTTGCTGGGACTACAGGCATGCGCCACCATGCCCGGCTAAATTTTTCTATATATATTTTTAGTTGTCCAGATAATTTCTTTCTATTTTTAGTAGAGACAGGATCTCGCTCTTGCTCAGGCTGGTCTCGAACTCCTGAGCTCAAACAATCCGCCCGCCTCGGCCTCCCAAGTGCTAGGATTACAGGCATGAGCCACCGCACCCGGCCTGAAATTGGTTTTTTGAAGATACCTCTCCCTGCTCCTGGGCAGACATTGCAACTTCCACTGCTGTTCTCATCAGGCCCCGGAACCGGATGCTGCTTCTAGCACCAGGTGCCACTGCTCACTTCAGAGTCCTGACCAACTGTGGCCACTACTGTTGCCACCCTGGTTCCTAGAATGGACCCTGTGTGGACCCTGCTTCTAGATGCCATTAGCTACTGATTCAAAGTCTAGGGCTGTGGTCCCCAAGCCCCTGGCCTCAGATGGGTCCCCATACTGGTCAGTGGCCTGTTAGAAACCAGGCCACACAGCAAGAGGGGAGCGGCGGTGATCAAGCAAAGCTTCATCTATATTTACAGCCACTTCCCATCACTCACCATCCTCCCCCACCCCCCAGGTCCATGGATAAATTGTCTTCCATGAAACCAATCCCTGGTGCCAAAAAGGTTGGGGACTGCTGGGTTAGGGGAGGCAGGTCTGATTAGCAGAGCTGAGGTCTTATGCTTGTGCTCTTTTTTTTTTTTTTTGTCTTTATTTTTTCGCCTGTGTTTTGTCTCAGGACCTTGTGCTCTTATGCGTATGCTCCAGTGACCTAGGCTGGAAAAGTGGGACTCAGCAGTCTTAGCTCCACAGTGGAAAGAGGCTCTGCCTTATAAGGGGTGGGGGACTTCCAAACCAGAAGGGGATCAGTGGAATGTGGAAGAGTGGACCTGTTGGGTTTGAGATGCATATTGGAAATTCAAGCAGAGTTATAGAATAGACAGTTGGATATGTGAGTCTGGGACTCAGGAGAGAGGTGGGGGAAGTACATTTGAGGGTCATCCTTGTAGAGATTGAAGTCATGGGGCTGGGCCAGATCACCTAAGGATGTGTCAGATAGAGAGGACAGTTTAGAATGGAGTTCAGTTCTTAGGGACAAGAAAGGGAAACGCCAAAGGACTCTGAAGAAGCGTCACGTTGAGGCTGGAGGAATACTAGGAGAGACTGGTGGGTCCTGGTCTCACATCTCGAGAGTCCTGGAAGCCACTTGAAGAGTTTCATGAGGGAGGAAATGATGGACAGTATCAAATGTTGGTGAAAAGAGAAATGACTGCTGGATTATTGACTAGAATAGGGTCAATGCCCCATTAGGACAGAGTCGCTCAGCTGGAAACCAAAGCTAGCGGCTCAATGGGCCTGCCTCATCTGTACTCCTGTAGATGTGACAGCCCACACGGCCAACGTCTCCAGAATGTCTGAGACACATTCTGATCGATTGGAGCAATTTCCAGTAACTCAGAGAATGCTGCCACTTTGTGTGACATTTCTCCCTTTATCTTGCAACATAGAGCCAAATTCCATTTGCTCAATGACACAAGGCATTCAATTAATAGTGCACTTTTCTAGCCGGGAGGGTGGTGCTAAGGAATGATCTTGGAACACCGTGGCAGGAGTCTGGGGAAAAATGACACACTATTTAATGGATTTTTTCCCCATTTAATTAGAAAAGGTAATGAAGCTTTTTGTCTTGTTTCATTTTGCAGACAGCAACCACTGAAATATTTGTCAAAGGGGCCACATTTGTAATAAGAAAATGAGGGAAAACAGAAAGAATCCATACAATCAATAATGTAAATTTAATATTATTAATATAATTAATAAATCATAAAAATTTATATTTTTAGCTTTCTTGTCACTATGCATGGTCCAACCATTAGGTAACCATTTAGCTCTCTGATAAGGAGAGTTCTTTCAAAGTTTTGGTGTTGATTAATGCTTCAAAAATGCTATATCCCTTTTTATGGTATAGAGGCATTTTCACCGAGGTTATGTGAAATAACAATCACATTTGGAATAAAATCCTCCAGAGGCTAGGACAGATACTCTGAGAATCAAAAAAGAAAGGAAAATTCATACATAGCACATAAATATGGATTAGCTAAAATGTAAGTACAAGGAGAAAGCTGGGATCTAGAAAAAGTGTACAGGATACATAAATGAGGACAAAAAGGACTTCCAAATTGTTTTGGTTGTAATAACAGCATTTTTTGGCTAGTTGTCTACTGTTAACAAGAAGTCATTGATTCTGTTATTGCATATTTTTAGACTATTACTCATAGTTTATCATGAAACTGCCAAACTTAAGCAGTTTGTTGGTGCCCATCTGGTGACTTGACATCACAATAATCTTCCCTAAAGAGGAAGATAGACCATGTTGTAGTTAGTTACTGTGCCTTTTTGCTAGCTCTCAAATGGCTTTTTTTTAAAAGAGATTCTTTGTAAAGAATGTTTAACATGGCATTTCCCTCCTTGTTGTTTTTGTGAAAAATCACATGGAACCATACCTTGTCCCAATTCTGTTCTTCAGATTGTTTGAAATCTCTCAAGATTGATATTCATGGTAGAGAGAATTTCCTTGGCTTTGTTTGGTTCATCTTGTGCACGGTGATCAGGAAACGATGGAAGAAATTAGTTTCTCTATGTACATCAAAGCTTTAAGTCACATATTGATGAGGTTAAAAATCTAACAGGCTGGTTGCAGTGGCTCATGCCTGTGGTCCTAGCACTTTGGGAGGCCAAGGTGGCCGGATCACTTGAGGACAGGAGTTCAAGACCAGCCTGTGCAATAGTGAGAGACGCTGTCTCTATAAAAATAAAATAAAATTAGTCTGCCGTGGTAGCACGTGCCTGTAGTCCCAGCTACTCAGGAGGCTGGGGCAGGAGGATCCACTTGAGCCCAGGAGTTGGAGGTTGCAGTGAGCTATGATGATGCTATTGCACTCCAACCTGGACAACAGAGGGAGACCCTGTTTCAAAAAAAAAAACAATCTCTCTGGGGCAAACACTGTGATGGCTTTATAGATCTTAATATTTTTCTCCTTTTGATAAAATTGAACCCCATTTTATAGATTTTATTGGACAAATACTGTGAATGCTTTTAAATGCATGTTATTAGCAACCCTTTCAATATAGCTTTTCTGAAGTTTGGTAACATAGGAGGAGCACAAGGTCCTACCGTGTTGGTTTTCTCCTACCCTGTTGGTTCTGGACCAACACCGCCCTCCCACTCCCCTATCCATGTTCTCCCACTGACACGTGCCTGATCTTACAGAAGTATGAAGCACATTCAAACATAATTCTGATGCGTTAAGAGACTACGAGGTGGTGATCCCAGCTCCTACCTCGTAAGCACTTTCTTCCTTCATGTGATTCAGTTCATAGGAACAGGAAGTCTGGTTTTGAAACTATGCAGGGGCAGAATCTGGTCATGGAAGGCCCTCCACAACAACATGGGGTAGGGAAAGTGGTGGCCTGGTGCCGGCTCCATCCCACTCACAAAAGCTGGCTGTGTTCATTGACGTCAGCTTGAAATCAGCTATGATGGGAGTGTTTACACCATAGAAATGAGCAAATACTACAAATCAGGCTTTCTTTACTTTCTGAGAGCCAGTTGGGAAACATTTACCAGCACACTACTGCAGGGGGAGGCTCAATTTTTTTAAAGAAAGGAGGGGGCAGTGGGAGGGGTACTAAGCAGATAGTCCTCTATACCTTCCCCAAAAGATTAAAATAATATTTAACAATACATACAAGTGAATAAAATGAAAATGGTAAACATTAAGAACAGGGACAGAAAGTACATCAAACTAACATGGTTACCATAATGAAACTTTATATTTTGGAGTAAGATTTCTCGGACCCAATATAAAGGAAAAAGAACAATTATTGACCCTTTTTTGATGTAATGGTAGATAATTAGTTTCAAGTTTATGGTAGCAAGAAAAGAGCTGACACTGATTCATCGTCCCTCGGGCTGCCCTATGTTCTAGCTTGTTTACTGGTACCTGGAAGCTAGGAAAGCTTAAATGGGTGCACCTTGGTTTTCTGCATCCACACCAAGCCATATGACATGCTGGTTCCTCACCTCCCCATCCTCATAAGTGTTTTTAAAATGTACCTTATATTTCACACACCTTTGACATGATGACACAGAGTAAATATTCTGTAGAATTAAATAATTAAATGTGATAATATCTATGAAAACAGAAGCATAATTGGCTTGATCAATTACTCTTCCATAGTTTGAATATTAACTTGTGGGTTTTTAAAACCACAGATATGAATAAAGTCACCAGGAATGGAATTATGAATAAGCAGAGGGGGTGTTTAGTCACTTTCATGACTTGACTTTAGAGACACTGTGAAGGCTCTTCTGCTCCACTCCCTTTCAGAAGAAGAGAAAAATTATGCCCACATTCTGGGATGATGTGAACAATTAAATCATTAGAAGTCGAATTCTTTGGTTTAACCCTACCTCCAGGCTGGCTACACAACTGACAGCACCCAGTGCAAAATAAAACTGTGGAGTCCTTTGTTCCAAAAAGGAAAAGTGCCATTATAGAAACTAAAATGGAAACTTTTTCCTTTAAAAATGCTTTAATTACTTATGAAACATATTAGGAATAATAGTGATATATATATGAGTAACAGTATGAACTCTAAAATGTCAAAATATTTTTGATGTCATAATTTTACATAATACAATAAATAATACTTGATTAATGTGATATCCTGATTGATCATAAGAATTTTCTGGCTTGGATTTTTGCAAATTAATTCATTAGGTCCTCAAAATGTATACTTTTAGCAACTTAGTTTTCAGTTGATGTAAGAGAAAGTAATGTCCATCACAGTTGGCAAATGCAAATTCCCCTAATGATTTTTTATAATTTTTAATTTTGAGATCTGCTGAAATAACTGTTACTGAAGCTCTAGGATACAATAGCATTGGGATAAATTTCTGATTATTTTGAAATATAAAATTTAGTATTTCTAGAGCTGATGATTCTCGTGGAACAATTTTTCTACAAAGATTTAATTCTTGACACAAATGCATTTGTGAAAGTCCGAATTGAATTTAATCTTCAGTGAAAATTTATGCCACAGCATTTTAATGTTTCTTCTGACATTTCCTGTACAAGAAATATCCTCGAAAGTAGTTTCATGATTTGTATATGATTCAAAAGGCCTAATTATGCATTCTATCTCTGTATCTTCAATTGTAAGGAAAATTAATTTAAAAATTATCTTCCTCATTAATAATTGGTTCATTCAAAGCTCCCTATGAAAATAGTGTTCTTTTTCATTGAATATCACAATTTTTGCATTTAATTTCTTTTTTTCTTTGCATTTAATTTCTAGTGTAAGCCTGTGGATATTTGCTCTGCAACATCTCAGCAGTTTTCAGAATCAAAGATTCTAAACTCCTAATTCTAAAAACTCCTTGAAACGCTTTATTGCAATGTGGTGTCTATGCTTTTATGTTGTATTTATTACAGACAATGTTTACTAAACTACTGCCTGAGCCCTGGCAGTTCCTGTGGCTGTGCTCAGGTCAGAGTTAATATTTGTGCAGATGGGCTCCGGGGATGGCCCCTGTCAGGCATGGCCCAGCAAATGGCCCTCCCTCTGCGGGTCCCAGCACTGCTACCACGAGGAGGGCCTTCTCTTGCCGTTTCTGCGGCTGCCTTTGCCCCAGCCAATCTAGGCAGAGGAGCAGGCCTGGCCACCTCAGGGCCTGTGGCACCCTAGCCTGCCCCAAGGCACATATGTACACACTAGGTCACCAGGGTGCCAGGTTGCCCAGCTTCTGTGCTGCTCCCGAGCACGCACCATTGTCCCATCATATTTTGCTAAAAACACAAGTTCAAAGATAAAATTATTAATTATTATTTCAAGACAGCACAGAGCTTTCTGAGGGTGCCCTACGCAAATAAGCAGATCAAACACCCGCGAAGCACCCCCTGCCTACCTCTTACTTTCTGGGTTAATTATATCCCTCATCTCTGGAGGTGCCAGTAACCGGTAAATCACAGGGCAGCCTTTGCCTGGGGCCTGGTAACCAAATTACCACATTAGCTCAGGGAACTGCAACAAGGCTCCACTTTGCACCCTCTTAGGCCTTGCTCTCGTCTCTCTTCCAGGTTTCAGTTTTGCATGTTTTGAACCTAGATTCTCTTTCGCTAACTCTTAGAGACCAGCCAATCCAGGCTTCAGGTTTGGCACAACTGCTGGAGCTACCTCCCTTCTCTGAGAAGGGAGAGATCCAACAATAGCTCAGCAAGAACTTAATTATCAGATCACAAGTCCTTGTAGATGTAGAGGTTCTGGTGCCAGAATGTGGAGGTGCCAGGGCGTGGGAGTGGGGTAGTGGAGGGGATTTGTTTTGGGGAATAGGGACACAGGCACCCAGAGAACTTGATTACAAATGGAGGCAAAACGTTGTATCTTGAATCCAAAATTACAATTTTCCAATTATTGAGAAAGACGAGGTGATTATTTAGAGTATCATTCTAGTCATAGAAAACATACAAATCTAGTTCTGGTTTTGTGTCAAAAGAGTCCTATTATTTTAGTGGTCGCTCACTTATTATATCCTATCTATATTCATCTACCTGTATAGCTACATGTCATATCTCAACACTGTCAAACATTTTAATTTCCTTAGCAGTAAACTTTTATTTTCTCTATTTCTCTTATTCTCCAATTCCTTCAGATAACTTATTTAAATGTTAACAAAATGTGTTATAGAAACCCGCGTTATTTGTTCTATAGGCCATTTATGGATGAAAAGATATTACAGGTGTTCTTGGTCTGTGTTTCAAAGGAATTAACTCTCTTTGTTCCTGTGTAACTTCCTATATCTTGAAGAGGAAAATAATAGGAAACCATTTGATTTCCTTTCTCTCAGAGGCCAATAGAAAATGGCTATGAAACTAGAGATAATGCTATTATTCTAGTTATGCTAGTGTCTAGGTTTCCTAAGATATTAATGAGATACAGCTGGAGAAATGCTTTACGTGAGAAGAGAAAGTACCTGGCTAGGTTCTCTTCCGGCCCACCTCTTCCCAACAACTTCCCCTCTCCAAACTCCAGGAAATAAGATACACCTGAATCTTTTCTTTTGGGGATGGAGGAGCAGGAGTAAAAGGCAGAATGGTGTTGCACCAGCTCAGAAACCCAGAGCACAAAGTTACCCCGAATGGTAACTTTGTCAGGGTGTAGGGTACTAGGATTTACTCAGCCTGTTTAATATATCCACACCTGTGCCCCAGGTGGATGAGGAGGGGTGAGAGGAGACAGAGCCCTTGTCTCCCTCTCAACCAGCTCGTACAGGGAAGGGCAGCTCATCGTTGCAAGGAATGGTGGGCAAATGTCTACCGAGGTAACCATTCCTGCTCAGCTTCTCACCCGCCAGTTTCTGTATCTGCCTGTATGTTCTCATGTGCTCCTTTCTGCCCCAGAGGACCTCCCTGGACTTTATCCCTGATTGCTTGGACTGAGGGTATCCATCATCTCTCCTACTTTTTTTTTTTTTTTTTTTTTTTTGAGACAGAGTCTCGCTCTGTTGCCCAGGCTACAGTGAGTGCCGTGGCGTCAGCCTAGCTCACAGCAACCTCAAACTCCTGGGCTCAAGCGATCCTCCTGAGCCTCAGCCTCCCGAGTAGCTGGGACTACAGACATGTGCCACCATGCCTGGCTAATTTTTTTCTATATATATATTTTAGTTGGCCAGATAATTTCTTTCTATTTTTAGTAGAGACGGGGTCTCGCTCTTGCTCAGGCTGGTCTCGAACTCCTGACCTCGAGCGATCCACCCGCCTCGGCCTCCCAGAGTGCTAAGATTACAGGCGTGAGCCACCGCGCCCAGCCCATCTCTCCTACTTTGCTGGACAACTACCCTTAACCCTTCCAGGCTAGCCCCTCCTTTGTTGTCATCGCATCCAGGGTGACATTGATTGAGTCGTATATGATTATTCATCATTTCTTTGGCCTGGATAGATTGTAATGAGTTTTAAGACTTGTCAAATTTCAAGGCTCTGTTTCATACCACACATAATGTTGAAAATTTGAAAAGTGCTTAATAATTATCCATCAATGAGTAAGCTTTGAAGGAAGATAAAACGTATTATGAAATAAATTGCAGAGTTATGATTGAGGCTTATTCAGAGCGAAATTATTTTTGGAATATTTTGAGCACCAGATAAATGTCAAAGGCACCGATGAGAAATAGCAAAAACTGCTGAAATAGCATAAATTCACATTTATAGCTGCTGCAGACGAGATGGAAATGTTCTGTACGGGGTTGATCTGTGTGAGGGAGTGTTTCATGGGACTATCAAAATTCTATCTTAGGTTGTCATTTTGGGTACTAAAAATTTTCAAGTAGTGATTTAAAGAATCATGAGGTTTCCTTTTGACATGGCCTAGAAATCTTTGGCAACTAATTTCTGTATGACTCAAAGGATTTTCCCTCGAGGGGAATCCTACTATTAGGCTTTTAAATAATGAACTCTTGTCACTCTGGATGCATTTGTAGCCCTGCCTAGTGGGTGAGCATGATTTATTTCTGAAATCCCTAGGGAATAGTGAGATTAAGGAAAAATTAAGACACTGAGTACACTACACTAGGCAATGTAGTACATAATTCAATCTCTGCTTTAGAATTTTGAATTTAACCAAAAAATAATTGGATCCATTACAGGTGCCAGTGGTTGAATTGAGACAAGGTGGAGAATTGAATGTACAAAAAAATCTTGCATTGTATAAATCATACACAGTTATGTGGCAGGACCAAATATATCCAAGTGTATTTACATGTGACTTTGAATTGCAACTGCAGAGACTTGGTCAGGAAAGACTAGTACCCAGGTACCTGGCAAGTTAAGCACTGGTAACAGATGGTAGGAGCAGTTTGAAATTGAGCCAAGCTCTTTGGATTACAAAGCAATCTTCAAGTTCATTTTGCTATCCATGGAGAGAGATAAATCACACTTATTAACTTACCTAATTGTCCTTAGCTAGCAATATTAGATTCAGCCTTGTACTCCTTTATCTTTCATTTCATAGCTGTTTGAGATGGAATGCAATATTTGGAAAGGTACCTTACAGTGGGTTAGTGATTTCCATTCAATATCCTTAAGATATTACTTCAAAATAACAGAATTTATTGAACAATACATATGCCAATTTGCTCAGCACATTATTCTCTGAAGAACTGATGATCACCTCCTTTCCCCAGCTCTGAAACCATGTTAATATACTGAGGAAACAAACTCAGTTAGTTTTGAACAATGATCAAAGGAGAGTTATGAAAACATGTGAATTTGAAAGGCTAGAATGTGACACCACAAATTTAAAAAATAATTGTCCTCCAAAAACGTTTTCAGCTTGAATGTGATATGCTTGGATATTACAAATGTGAACATTCTGTAGGGAGTGAAAATCTAAACTAGCTTTTCCTTTCCTTCCCTGCTTTGCAAAAAGCATATTTTTCCCCACATATTTGCTGAGCAATTTTTCTTTATTATGAAAATTAGGTCAGCTGTGGAAGGAAGACGTCGTTTTCTAGTTGAATTACCTGTGTAGAAGCTTAGGCTGTCTTAGATTGAGAGTAAGAATAGCACAAACCTGCCCAGTCTGAATATGGCCAGGTTTGCCAAGGTGGGATGCAGGCTATCTAATGTAAAATAAGGAGTACCTAGGTTAATGTGCTCGCCAAAGGTTTGGATCCAAAAGGTTGGACAGAGACTGGAGCTGGAACACTGACTTTAAGAACCTAGACCGGAGGAAAGTCTTTGAATGGAATATTGTTAACTGCAGAGGTGGGGTGTTGCTCTATCATGGGCCTGACACTCCTGATTTTTTATTACATCCTGCCTGAGCTAGTTCTTGGCCTTCCTGCTGTTGGGAAGACCAGTATGTAAAAGTCTATCTTTCCTGTTTTAGTGCAAATCCATTGTGGTTTATATCATTCATCTGGGAGCACACATCCTGAGAGATGAAGGAATGGAACTCGTGTTTGTTTATTGACGTGTTCCTATGTGCCTGGACACTATGCCAGACAGTTGATATTCCCTGACTGATGTTTCATTCCCTAAGTCTTTAATATTTGATTTTGTAAATATTGCTATTTTTTCAATATATGAACACTAATTCAGACTATATATCGTTCATCCAGTGGTTCAGATTTGAAATCTGGGAGTTCATTCATTCATTCACTTATGCAGCAAATATTTATTGGGTGTTTACTAGTGTCAGATACTGTGTTGAGCATTGGGCATAAAGGAGAAATGACTATTCTCCTCATGATACTTACGATCCAGGGGGACAGATTGACTTTAAATAAATAAACATCTATAAATATATATAATTAAATAGTAAATTTTAATATATACTATGAAAGAAAAACTCAGAGGGGTATAATGAGGAGGGGAACATAATTTAGATTGAGGAGTCAAGGAAAGCTGCTTTATGGAAGTGACATTTGAGCAGAGACCTGAGAATAGGTAAGAGTGAGTTGGCCACATAAAGAGAAGGGATAAGACAATTCCAGGCAGAAGGAAGGGCATGCGTAGATACCCTTAGGTGGGAAATGGCTTAGTGGGTCCAAGGTACTGAAAGACAACTGAAACCTGGTGGGCACATGGAGAGTAGTGCAAGATCAAATAGTATTCGACTCTTCCTCTTTCTCATTCATCACACCCATTACAGGTACAGTTGTCCTTCTGTGTACTTGGGGGCTTAGTCCCAGGGCTCTTGAGTGTACCCAAACCCATGCATAGTCAAGTCATAAAGTCTGCCCTATGGAACCTGCACATACAAGAAGTTTTAGCCTTCCCTATATGTGGGGTGTGGAAATCACATCCCACAAGTACTGTATTTTCAATCCTCATTTGATTGGAAAAAGTTCTCATTTAAGTAGACCTGTGCACTCTTGTATTTTCCTGGATAGAGCTGGAACCCATTCTGCTAAGTGAAGTATTCCAAGAATGGAAAAATAAGCACCACATGTATTCACCGTCGAATTGGTTTCACTGATCATCACCTAAGAGCACATTTAGGAATAACATTAATCGGGTGTCGGGTAGATGTGGGCAGGGGAGGGGATGGGTGTATACATACATAATGAGTGCGATGCTCACGGTCTAGGGGACGGACATGCTTGAAGCTCTGATTCGGCAGGGAGCAAGGGCAATATATGTAACGTAAACTTTTGTACCCCCATAATATGCTGAAATAAAAAAAAAAAGAAACAGATAAACCATAAAAGAAAAGAAAAGAAAAATAAAGTGTATTAGTGGTTTTTGGGGCTAAGGGAAGGGGGGAAGGCGTAATGGCAGCTAATGAGGTTTCTTTCTAGGGTGATGGAAATATTTGAAAATTGATTAGGTGATGGTTATGCAACCCTGTGAATATGCTAAAAAATCATTGAATTGTGCAGTTTAAGTGGGTGGATTGTATAGTATGTGAATTCAATCTCAATAAAACTGTTATTAAAGAAATAATCCCATGAGCTGAAGAAATAAGATAGATGGTAACAAGAATTTAAATATAACCCACAGCAAAATATTAAAAAAAAAAAAGTAGCCCTGTGCAATTTAAAGCTGTGTCATTGAAGGTTCAACTGCTCTTGTTTAGATTTCTCTCTGTAGTCGTCCTCCCAGCCAAATCTTTGCTGTTTTTTTCCCACCCCCAAACTCAGGCCCCTATTTTATTGAATCTAAATTTCTGTGCCAGATTTATAACTGATTTCTCTGCTTCCAAATGCGTGCCCCCTTTGATCCACCTGCAGATCATTTATAGAGTAGATTTTTTTTTAAATCTTACTTTTATCAATAAATCTAAGAGATTGAAGGGATATTTAGAGGTGACATATTGTCGAACTTACTGTATTAGTTGAGGTAGGTGAACCACTGTTACAAACGACCCCCAAATCTCGGTGGCCTATCACAATAAAGGTTCATTTTTTGCTGTGTCACAGACTAATGCAGGTTAGCAGGGATGTGCTCTGTCCATGCAGTCATTTAGTGGCTCAGGTCTCTTGTATTTAGTGGGTTAGTCACCCCCTAGGTTTTGACTCTTCTGCTGGATTAATCTCAAGTAACTAGAAGAGAGAATCTGAATGCCTGGCTTGTATCAGATGATTTCCCTTGGTCCGATCAACTGAGGCCAGGGAGGGGTAAGTTATGTTCTTCAAACATGGTGCAGTGGTCCTTCTTGTGGGTTGGAGCCATTTATACAGAAGAGGAAATGAGATACCATCAAACTGTGTGTTATTCAGGCAGTCGTTTTTACTTCACATGCTAGATCTTCATATATTTGAAGAAAATCATCCAGTTCTCTTCTTTCCTACCAGCTCATTCTTTTCTTATCAGATGAACATCTCCTGCTTTCTCAGAGCCTGCACAAGCCAGGTTATTACCCCAGCTCATCAACGTTCCTTCTGAAATTCAATTATACTCTTCCTTCAAATTTCACTTCCTCTATGAAGAAGTCCTTAATTAATTCCATTCTTTATTAATTATTCCCTAGTTCTGAATTCCTGCAAGGCTTGATTCACTCGATCAAGCAAACAAACCTTAACTTTGCCTGTACAGTTGCCTGGCATTAATCTTTAGTTTTTAAGACTTCATGTCTTGCTCCATTGAGGATGAAGACCATCTCTTCTTCTCCCTTTGAATTCATGGCAACATAACACTGACTATATTCCTTCCTGAATTCTATTCAAAGACTTAATAATCTCTCCTTCCTCGGGAGTACTTTTATGTTTCTAGAAGGAAACACTTATCATTTGATTCTGCATTGAGCATTGTCTTTACTTGGTCTACAGAATGTGTTATTCATTCCCAGGAAATGCAAACTCCAAGTTACCATTTATTGAGGTTCACCATGTACTAGGAACTCTGCTATTCACTTTTATATGCATTATCATTTGATCTCACAACAAGCCTATGAGGCAGTTACTATTATTATTTTCAAGATCACACAGCTGATCTAACTCTGGAATTCAAGTCTGCTAAGTTTCCGAGTGCTCGCCTTAACCATATCTCTACACTGACATGCATGTTAATAAATTAGCCAAACTGGCATTCTCGCTGCAGCTCTGTTCTTTCTCAATCCTCATACCTCTCATTATGGATGCCTCAACCCACTTTGTTGCCGTTTCTGCTGTTAGTTGTATTGATCAGAAAGGAGATCTATTTTATTGCAGGAAAAAAATGTATTAGGTTTAGTAGTTTTTAGAAACAGGAGATGTTAGGTCAGTAGATTCAGGAGAGGCACTGGAAGAAACAGACAAGATAAAGAGGATGAGGTTCCCCAGTGTTTACATTCCTGTGACTCAAGAGGGAAGAGTGCCAAGAACAAAGCTGAGGTTTAGCCAGGAGGAGAGGGTCCAACTACAATGAAATTCTGCAGGCACCAATCCCAGTTGTTTGGGTTTCAGGGTCCCTGCCTCAATTTCCTGAGAAAGACAACAGGAAAACTAAGGAAACAACAGTTGGGGGAAAGTAACCTGTGTAATTAGGGCCAAAGTGACCTATGGTATCTGTAAATCGTAGTTCCATTTAAAGAATAATCTCAAAGGTGATTGATCGGGGTGGGGGGAGTTGGATCACAGAAAAGGATGAGATCATGAGTGCAAGAAAGCACATACTAAATCCGTGAACTTTTATGCTTCTTGGGTCCTGTGGGCTTGTTGATATGCTACTGGACTGATTGTGGTCAGCTAAGGATAAGCTGAAAAATCATTAGTTCGTGTGACCGTATGTGTTGTGCAGACAGCTGCTCCCACCTTTCAGCACTGAGAGATCACAGAGCTTGTTTTTCTGGTGGTTTTTATGATTGATCCTGGATAAATAGTTACTAATTATATATATAGTTATTAATAGCTATCAATAGTGTAATTATGGTTATTATGAAATATTGATACTACATTAATAGTTAGTTATTAATGCAGCTAACCCCATGTATACATACTCCTGTACCTAGTTTCTGTCAAGAAAGGCTGAGCTCACACAAGGGCTTAGGATAGGAAGAGAGTCAGCACTTGGGGCTGCCTCTGGAACCCTTGTGCTATTGTAAACAAACTTCTCTATTCCCCCAGCCTTTCTCCTTAATGCTCCCTCTAGTTTTTGGCTTTAATTAAAATCCTAATCTCACAAGTGACCAAAGAAATGGTTGTTGGCCAGGTGTGGTGCCTCACACCTGTAATCCTAGCACTCTGGGAGGCCGAGGTGGGAGGATCACTTGAGGTCAGGAGTTTGAGACCAGACTGAGCAAGAGTGGTCTACTAAAAAAGTGGTCTACTTTTCTACTAAAAGTAGAAAAATTAGCTGGGCGTGGTGGTGCATGCCTATAGTCCCAGCTACTCCAGAGACTGGGGCAGGAGGATCACTTGAGCCTAGGAGTTTGAGGTTGCTGTCAGCTAGGATGATGCCATGGCACTCTAGCCCAGGTGACAGAGTGAGACTCTGTCTCAAAAAAAAAAAAAAAAAAGAAAAGAAATGGTTGTGATGACGAATGTGTGGGTGATGACCTGTTGTTCAGCTCTCTCCACTATGACTCCTAAATCGATGGCTGTCCAACTTGAGTGAGCATCACCATCTTTTGGAGGACTTGGTAAAACACAGACCTCTGGGCATTGTCCTCATTTCTGATTCAGCAGGTCTGGGGTAGAGCCTAGAGTTTGCATTTCTAACAAGTTTGTAGGTGATGTTGATGCTGCTGGGCTGGCAACCATACTTTGAGAGCCACTGTGCGAAACCATTGCTCTTCCGTTGGTGAAAATGCTCACCTTCTTTGCAACCCTTGCCAGTTGTCTATACCATACTCTCTCCAACTACTGACATCCCAGTCACCATGTATGCACTCTTGGAAGATCTTATGGCAGCAAGTCCATTGTTTTCCTTGCTATTTCAACTGCTCAATTTGTCCTAGAAGTTTCAACACCATGGGACCTTGTAGCACCCTAGGTTCCAGAATATATACAACTCCTCAGTTCCACAGATTTTCACCTCTACTCTTAAATCCTATTTTCATTACCTACTCTTAGAGTCATAACTTGAAACTTACCATCTCTCTGAACTTCTCCACCACATACAATATAATTTTTACTTCTCTTCTTCTCTAACCCTAGCTTCCACTTCCAATTCTCACACCACCTCACCTCAACTTTACCTACTGTTTGAGCACAAGGAAGTTTTGATGATCACCTTATTTAACTCATCTTTCAATCCCTTCTTGGCTTCTAGCCCTTGTCAGTGTGCTCTTGTATCCCTATATTCCCACCGCTCTTTCCAATGATCAGTGCTGGATCATTGCCACAACCTGTCTTCTCCATTTTCACATCGGGGGTGGAAGGCTGGTAGAGTTGATAAAATATAAACATAAATAACCACAGTATGCAGCAATGTCCCCTAAAAATCATAAGAAATCCATAAACTTGTGAAGGTAGGAAAGATTACATCTAGTTAGGATTATCATAAAAGACTTCAAGGCTAGTATGGGAGTTACAAACATAAATAAAACACTGCTAGACTCTTAAGCACTTTAAGTATAGAAATGGTGTAATTTATATTCATTTCACTTATAGTGTCTAGCACTTTTAAAAAAGGGAATTGATAAATTGTGTCTCTTCTAGCGTGATTCTTCATTCATTACACAGTATAGTGAAATACCCTAAAGGGGCTGAAATGCTGCCTGAAAAAATTTTAAAAGGCAATTTATCACTCTATATGTGTGTGTAGATACACACACATTTATTTGTTGTATGAGCACGGAGAAGTCTGGGGAGGATAAATACTGTCTTGCTTTATCCATCAGCAAACAGGTTACATTTGTGATGAGGCAAATACCCTCTTCTGTAATTTAAACTTTTGCAGTAAAAATAAAAATATTATTTGGGGGAACAAGGCAATTAATGTGTTTTTGGCAAAAAGTGATAGAAGTAATAATACTTCTTATATTTCTGGGGGCTCTGCCATATGTCAGGCATGTGCTACCTCACTTATCCCTCACCTTGACCCTGCAAGGTGGTTATTACATATCTTCATTTTGCAAATGACACTCAGAATAGTTATAATATTTAATGAATTATAAGATCGAGAATTTAAAAACACTTTAAATCTTTGAAATTTATATGAATATTATCATTTATGGTATCTTAGATTTGACATAGTAAGGTAACTCACACTGTTATTAAGTATTAGATATAATGTTTTAACTCATGGTTTAATTGGCACTAAACTCTGTACTTTCTTCTCATTGAATTGGATTATCTTTTCTAACAAAAAGCAGACTTTTGTTCCTTCTCCAAGTTTTTTTCCTCTCTCCCTTAGACACACACACACACACACACACACACACTCTGACAAGTTCTTACATCTTAGTCCAAACTAAAAATATCTTACTCATCAGACGTTCTGCCTCATGCTCAAGCCTTATGCTTATTTTGAGTTTAGCCATGGTGAACTTCATCTGTCTAACTGGTGTGCTAGTCTAGTCCCCTTTCTCCTGCTAAGTTACTCAGTTATTCTCTTTTGTTCAATTCCATTGACCCATAACCCTTTAGCATCAGTTAGTTGCCTTAACATTGGAGAAGGAGCTAATCTTCTTTCCTATATATTTGATTAATTGGCCAAATTAATTGATAGATATGATATAGGTATTTTTATTTTTCTTGGGCAAGTTAGCCACCCTTGGCCGGTGCTTCTTGACTTGGGCACACCGCAAGATACACTTGATGTATCTCTTAAAGCAACAGTTTTACTTGAAGGAGAAGTAGAAGTGGAACATTGAAAAATGTGGATGAAAACCTTTGAAATAACTGTTCTTTTATCCTAAAGGAAACAGGAAAATATTATAGAACAGAATGAAATATGTATGTATTTTTACATATCTTGGCAGACTATGCATGGAAACTTGTGGTGAAAACCATAGACTTTGAATTCTAGCTCCTCCCTCTTCTCACAGTGTGTTCTCTGGCAAGTTGCTTAGCCTTTTTGTGTCTCAATTTCTCAGTTTACTCATCTGTAAAATGGGAATAATAATATCGCCTTCCTCATAGGGCTATTATGAGTATTAAATGATTTAAATGATGAGTATATGTTAAATGTTAGAACAGTGGCTGGGACATAGTGAACTCTCACTAATGTTAGCTATTTTCATTTTTATTTATACTTCTAGATATCTCCAGTGCTATTCTTTTATTCCCCTTTTTTGTTAAGTTGTCTTGGAGCAAAAGTTTGAGAAGTCCTTCTTCAGCCCTGCCCTGGGATTCTCTCCAGGATACTGCACTTGATTCTCTTCTGTTGGTCTTTTGTAATGTTTCAGGAATGCACTGTTTTCCTTTTTCTCTTCTCTTCTTTTTTTGCAGCACCATTGAAAACAGAGAGTAGCTGTTTTAGGAATTTGGGAAGGAAAAGGGAATGACTGTTAGTTTTACCCATGTTTAAAATGAAATGACCTCATAACTGAGAATGGCATGCCACAGTTAAGATTTTGGAGGTAGAGAAGTAAAGATTTGCAAAGTCTCAGCTCCCTTTGGAACCATCATCTGGACCCGTTGGTCATAAAATATGAAAGCCGTACTTAAAACTTTCTCTTGTAAGATGTGGGATATGTGCAGTCTCATTTAGTTATGGCTCATCTGGGAATGAATTTTCTGACGTAAGTGAGGTTTAAAAAAAAAAAGCGTAGTGTCTCTTTATTTGGTTAACACTACTATTTCTGCACTCTGTTTTTCCTTGTCAGCTTTAAAATGAAGAGGAAAAAAAGTAAAGCATTCTGCCTAAACTTGGCAGTAGATTTTCAGTGAGTGAAAATTCTCCACCTACAGCAATGCTTGAAGTGGCTGCAGAGTGAGCACCCACAGGCTATTCTTGACAGGTCAGAACACCCTGTCATGCATAATTAACAAAGCCTGAGAGCCTAGGAGCCACAGAAAAAGACCAGTGTAAGACTAGGGGACACTTATCTGCTGTTCTTTCTTCCCGCTTCCATCTGATATTATCTTTGGCCCAATAGTGCAAGAACTCAGAGGATAGGTACTCCAATTTGCCATTGACATTGCTGGACCCAACTCTGCCTTCTCCTCCACTCCCAGAACCCAATCACTTGGAGGGCAGAGGGCAGAATAGGAGCAGCCTAAAGGATTGGAGAGCAATAGGGACTGACTGATCCATTGCTATTCCCCTTTGCCTGCCAATATCTTTGAGGTTCCTGATTTTTGCACCTAGAAATGAAAGTATAATAATACTGACCATAACTCATAGTGATTGAGTGCTTCTAAGTTGCCATGTACCATGCTAAACACACATTATAGAGCAGACATTATTCATTCTATGTCAAGGATGAACTGGAGGCTTAGAAGAAACGTTGGGTAAATTGTTCAAGGTCACAAGCACGTCACAAGTGCCAGAAGTACCTGGCATTGGAAAAGACCTGACTCTGAGTTAGAGCCTGTTGTATTGACTTGCCATCAACACATAACAAACCACATCATACAAAAACAATAATGTCTACTGGTCATCTTGGGAGGTGGCTGATCTAAGCTGGGCTGGACTGGGTGGCTGGGGTAGCTCTGTTCTACATGGCTCTGATCTTCCTCCTGGGACCAGTAGGTTAGCCTGGAAATGTATAAGAAGGACACTGGAAGTACACAAGATCTTTTAAGGCCTGGGCTTAGAACTGACACACTCATTTCTGTCTCATTCTATTGGTCAAGGCAAGTTACAAGGCCGAGCCCTATGTCAGAGAGCAAAGAAACAGACATATGTCACCTTTTTTTTTTTTTGAGAGACAGGGGTCTTGCTGTGATGCCCAAGTTGACCTCGAATTTCTGGGCTCAAGAGATCGTCCTGCATAGCTGGAACGATAGGTGCATGCCACTGTGCTGGGCTGAAACATACAAGGTCTGCCTGGAAAGTATCCAGCCATTGTTAATATAAGGAGAATGTCTTACATGGCTGGCTACTTTCCGGACAGACCTTGTACTTCACCTTTATGGGATGTAGTGGATGCTAAGGTACACCTCTGGATCCCCTTTTAGAACCAAGGCACTTATTTTCTCAGCTGCTAGGAATATTGCTTGCTGATGTTGGCTCACAGATAGCCCTCTCACCCCACTCCAGGCTCCCATCCTCCCAATTCTGCCCTCACCCTGGATACCCCATTCCTGCCCATCAGGAATTATCCTCAGCTGAAAGGCACTGCTTTGCCCAAAGGTGCAACCTACATCTAATGACTGGTCAGATATGAGTACAAGGTCTGAGCCCTTGCCTCAATCGAAGACATCTCTGAAGGGCCATCCCAGCTCCAGAGCTTCCCAGGGGATTGGCTGAGGCCTTGGTTGTAATTAAATTCATCCTATTTTTCTCTCAGCCCCATCTTGATTATCTTACTCCCTTAAAATTTCCAAGAGCCCTCCTCAATGATTGCTCTATGCAAATCTAACCTGCAACGTGAGAGGAACTCCAAAGTCAATGGCAAAGAGCACAGACACAGTATAGGAAGAATCAGAGCCAGTAATGCAATCTACTACACCTTTGCATTTACTAACGAGACTAAACTGCATCCCAGCTTCAAACAATATACTGCATCCCAGTATATAGTGGAGCAAACACTGAATTTCTGTCTGAAGTGTGCTAATATGTATTTAATCCATTGATATTGGACCTTGAAATATGTTTGAGATGGAACTCTGCAAAGGCATATGATCCTGAAGAGTTGTGGGCAAATGGAAACTCTGTAATTTGAATTAAATTCTAAATGCATGGTGAAGGTTTGGTATTTTAAAGTGAAAATTGCAGTGAATTATTTTATGAATAATTATTTAATAACTTGCTGATTTTTCTATGTCAGGTTTTATATATCACTGATTTATTTCATTTTTATGAACCCATTCCACTTTTTTATAATTCCATGAATGTGAATTATAGATGATACCATACATTTATTTTCTGGCCTCTGGTTATTAATGGATTTCCTTTGCATCAGTTTTAAGTTGATATGAACCTGAGTGGATTCAAGGGATTCTGGGAAAAGGCATGGGTGCTTGATTATTGGAAATGGGCACCATGGATATGATTAACAGGGTGGGCAAACATCCCAGTAGAAGAAATTTTGGCCAAGTAGTATTCCTTTGTCCAGTGAAAAAGAAGGAACAGTCTGGGTGCGGTGGCTAATTAATGCCTGTAATCCCAGCATTTTGGGAGCTCAAGACAACAGGATTGCTTGAGTCCAGGAGTTCGAGGCTGCAGTGAGCTGTGATCATGCCACTGCACTCCAGCCTGGACAACAGAATGAGATCCCTAAAAAATTATACACAGGAACAGAGAAACTAGATAATTTGCTCTACTCAGGGATAAGGATTGATAAAATAGCAACAGCAGAAGGACAAGTCAGCAGGGAAATCAAGAGTTCCAATAGAATATTGCTGATAGGACTGTTTATGATCTCCAGGGTGTGAAGGGCAGGCCAGGCCAAAAACAGATCAGAACACTTGTGATCAAGGGACTCGAGGTCCCAGTGAGAAGAAGGAACAGGCTTGCAGTAGAGACAGATTCAACTAAAGTTTATTCTGTAAACTTGTGATATGCAAGTCATGTTTACATTCATTTCCCTCATGCTTTCCCAGGAAGGTTGAGGCTCTCTGATGTTATTAATAGTTTCCTATATCAGTCTGGGTCTAGCAAATATTCTTGATATTTTAAACAGAGGGGATTTAATACAGGGAGATGACAGGTAAGAAGCTTAAAGCTGGACAGTGAGGGGTCCCTGAGATTATCAAGAGCAGGAGGAACAAAAGGAGCCAGGTCACCAAGCAGAAGCTGGAACCACGGCAGGCCATGGGGCAAGAGCTGGGTCCATAGAAGAGACAGCCACTGCCAGAGACAATGCCTGAAGCAGGCAGGGGTCAGGGGAGAAACACCCACACTTCTTTCTTTCTGCTCTCCCTTCAGGGCCTCCCATTGCCTGAACTGACCCAGAAATCAGCGGGAAAGAAACCTAGGGACAGTCACAGGGCAGAGTAGGGCAGGGAATAAATCTGAGAGCAAAACACAACAAGACTAGCATAAGGCCTCAACTTCCCAGCTGTCCATGGAGATGTCTTTCTCCTCTTCCGTCTCCCTGGGTGTCTGACTTCTGCCAGCTGCCTCACCCAGGCTCTTGACAGCTGGCTTCCAGTTAAGCAAAGCCAATGGGTGGCACCAGGAGGAGATTGGGAGGTGAAAGGAAAGGTCAGGTTATTTTCCCCCACTCCCTCCCTGCTTTAGAGCCACCTCTCTGGCAGGGGCGGTGTCCTTCATGACTACAGATCCAGCTGGTGGCCTCTCCTTGAGGCTCCAGGTCTCGCCAGGTTTCCCTAGGAGTGGCTTCCTTCCGTTGCTGGTCCCTGGGTGTCTCAATATCCCTGGTTCATTCCCTTAATCCTGCCCACAGCTGTGTCAGTAGTATCTTTTTAACAAAGATACTTTTTAAACAAAGTCTCTGCATTTGAACAATGTGGCTTGAATTCTGTTTCCTGCCAGGATGCTGGCGGGTACTCTGACCTACTGCATTCTTTTCCAAACTCCTTGCAAGTGTCACATTTTCCCCTCTGCCCAGATCAACAGTGTGGCATAGCAGAAAGAGTATTGCCCTAGTGGCAGACACACATGGTTTAATTTCTGGTTCAGTCACTCACTGACAGAATTCCTGTCTGGGAGAGTTATTTAACCTCTTAGCCTCAGTTTTCTTGCCATTAAAGTGGAAAGTGAGGATAACGATGGTTTTAGCTGGATTATATCAGAAAACCTGTGCTTGGCACACGTGTTCCGGGCCTCATCAGCCTGTTGTCACAAAACAAGGTCTTTTTTATATTCCAATTTTAATGGCATGAATCCCCTTTCTACATGACTGAAAGAAATTAACTCCCTTCAAAATATTTCCAGTTATTTCAAGAAGTTTCCAAAGAAGTCCCCTTGCAAACCAATATTCCTTTTGCAGTTGCCATGGTCTTCTGCCCTGTTATTTTTCCTCTGCCCCAGCTCTCACATGTCCAGCTTCTGCTTGCAAGGACACTTGCTGAGGCTTTGCCAAGGCTGAAATTTTTCCAGGGTCATTGTCCATCACAAGAACACAGCCCATGCCAAGGGGGTTGACTCTTAATGTTCCCAGAGAGTATGGCCCTTGGGAGGCCTCCATGTGGCCCAGTTCTGGGGCGTGAAGAGGAGAATGGCCTCCCCTGGCTCTGAGCCATCTCGGCTCCATTTATGCTGGGCTTGTGCCTAGAGCTTCTCAGAGTCTCTTTGACTAGTGCCTCACCTCCTTTCACATGAAAACAAAACAACTCACAGAGGTTCTGGAACTTGCTTCCACCTTCTCTTCTGGAAGGAGATCATGGCCAGGTCAGAAAGGGAACAGATGTTTTGCCATCTGCTTCATCCTTCTCCCCTCCCTCCTCCACAACTCTTCCCAAACCCAAACCCTCCCTCCTCTTCCATGTACCAAACTAAAAATTTTAAACATATAAACCACTGTAGGACAGAAAGAGGAGGGCCGATCAGAGAGGTGACCTCTAGATACATGCCCTCCGTATATGTATATGAGCCAGAGTCTAGTCCAGTTATATAGGAATGATTCCTAGTGCAATACCTGGCACATGGTGGATTCTCAATAAATGGTAAATACTATTATCATATAAATGGGAAACTCCATTTCCTGCCATTCAGATGCTATACATTCATCAAAGTTCAATTTATATGTCACTTTTTTTAATATGTCACTTCTTACCAGACACCTGGCCCTAATCCCTTTAGCATGAAGTAACCCTTGCCTCTGTATTAGTTTCTTAGGGTTGCAGTTACAAAGTACCAAAAACTGAGTAGCTTTAAAACAACAAAAATTTATTCTCTCACAGTTCCGGAGGCTGGAAGTTTGAAATCAAGGTATTGGCAGAGCCATCGTCTCTCTGATGGCTATAGGGGAGAATCCTTCCTTGCCTCTTCCTGGCTTCTGGTGGCTCTCAGCAGTCCTTGGTGGTCCTTGGCTTGCAGCTGTGTCACTCCCGTCTCTGCCTCTGTTGTTGCGTGGAGATCTTCTCCGTGTGTCTCTGTCTTCACATGGTGTTCGCTTCCCTTATAAGGACACCAGTGGAGTAGGGCCCACTCTAATGATCTCATTTTAACTCGATTATATCTGTAAAGACCGTATTTCCAAATAAGGTCACCTTCTGAAGTACTGGGGGTTAGGATTTCAACATATCTTCTTGGGGAACACAATTCAACCCACAGCACCGAGCAATAAGGTTCTAAAATTGAACAGCAACAATATTATTTCTCTTTTGACATCTATCACATCTAGCTCATTTTACAGTAATTTATCTTTTATCTCCCCCTATAACACCGAACATTCCAAGGACAGAATCTATTTCTGATTCACTTTTGTGGCCCTGACAATATCCACCTGCCCACAGTAGGTCTGATAGTTAATAAATGACTGGAACAAAGCTTACGCCCTCCTTTCCTGACTCATGACCGATCCGTTAGATGAGAGTGTACTGCCGCCTGCCTGCTACGTGCATTTGTGAGTTCCTTGTGTTTCAGCTCTTTGGTTGATTTCTTTTCTTGAAAGAATATGGATGAGGATGATGGTTTTGGCTAGCTGAATAGCTGGTGATAGCATGCCTCAAGTGGTTAAATATTTATGTTTTTTGAGAGTGAGCAGTGGGCTTCACTCTACCAGGCAAACAATCTGGTTTGTCCCCAGTAAACAGCTATTTTTTCCTCTTTTCCATTTTCAGCAACCTGATGATGTCCTTAGTGACAGTTGCCATGGAAGTATTTCATAGCAACTGTGTTTCCTGCAGTGTTGGGTGGTGTGGTCCCTGGAGCCCTCTTCAGTGCAGATTTATGATGATACTGAGCCATGGGTTTTGTTTTTGTGCTAGTTTTCTGGCCCAGTAACTGGTTGTCATCAGGAGAGTGATGTGCATTTATTTTGGCCGCCTGATTTATCACATTGATTTTTTTCCCCTTTTCATTGTTCCTGAAGTGCTTGTCATCATCTTAAACACACAACCTATTATTTCATAAAATATAATGGCAGAGCCAGCCCTATCATTCTTTCATTGAATAAACTGGTAAACAGATGCAATCCCTCTGACACCAATGTGGTAAGGGGTGATCTAGGCTTGTTCAAGTCAAAATCTTTCAAGGATGCACAGTTTAGAGACAGAACTGAGTAATAGGTGGAAGAGAGAAAACCAGGCTACCTAGAGACTGGGACTCTGGTCTCTTCTATAAAATGGGAATAGAAATATTGTGAAGGTACATCCTCAGTCTTTCAAACACACGATTTGGCTTATCTTTCAATTTTTTTTTAGAGCCATTTTTGTGAAACCATGGATAAGTCAAAAATTCATGTTAATTTTGAATATGAGTTCTGTCATGGAACCGGTGTAGTGCAGACAGCTCAAAATATCAACAAAGTATTTGGGAAGGATGTGGATGTGTGGATGTGAACACACAGCATGTTGGTGGTTTGAGAAATTCCGTTCTGGTGATTTTAATCTTGAATATGAGCTACGTGGGTGACCTGAGACCAAGGTGGATTGTGATAAACTGAAAGCTGTAGTGGAATCTATCTCAACCTATGCATGAATTTGACGTTACTGTTCCAACAATATTGGACATTTGAAACAAATCAGCAAGGTAAAGAAGCTGGGTAGATGGGTACCGCATGAATTAAACGAGCGTCAGCAGAGAAGTCATCTCTAAGCTTGCCTTTCTTTGCTGTCATGACATACAGGTGAACCATTTCTATGCCATATTGTTACATGTGATGAAAAATGGATTCTTTTTGACAATCACAAGTGTTCGACACAATGGTTGGATAAAGATGAAGTGCTGCAACACAGTCCAAAACCGAACATTCATCAAAAAAAGCTAATGGTGTCTTTTTGGTGGGCCAGCACTGTTTTATCCACTACAGCTTCATGAAACCTGGTCGGTGGATTACAGTGATGTCCTCTGCAACCGATTGAACAAAGTGATGAGGATGTTTGTGATTAAGCAGCTGAGATTGGTCACTAGAGACAGGCCAATCCTCTTGCAAGAAAATGCTTGACCAGTTGTCGCACAAACAGTGCTGCTCAAACTACAGAAGCTGGACTTGGAAACTCTTTGTCATCCACCATATTCACCAGACCTTGCACCAACTGACTACCACTTCTTTCAGGCTTTGGACCACTTCTTGCAAGGAAAAATATTCAATTCTCAACAAGCCATGGAAAATGCCTTTCTGAATTTTATTGCCACTCACTCTCCAGGCTTCTTTGCTGTTGGCATAAGCAAGCTACCATTAAGATGACAAAACTGTGTTGATAGTTTAGGTGCATACTTTGATTGATTGTACTGCTTCTTGTTTGAGATTATAAGAAACTACACTTTTGATCCAAAATTGGACATTTCATATTTAATGACCTATAGTAACATGTTCCACCTGCTTGATAGGATTGTTATGAGGATCAAGTGATTAATGTATGTAAAATCAATTTGGAGGTTGTACAGTGCTATAAAATGCTCACAAATGTCACTGTTAATAACAACTAGAATCTTAAAAGTCCTGACTCTGCTTTTGACCTGCATGACCAAGGGGAAGCAACTGAATCTCTGGTGAATACCTGAGTTGGCCTTATCACTGAGCCATCTGGGCAAATGCTCAGGCCATTATGCAGCATTTTCAAGGTCATCAGGTTCTGTGTGTTAACCTTTTCATTCTTCCTTCACCTTTATTTTGAGGAGGATAGAGGAGGGGACAATATGACTTTATTATTAGGTTGAAGAGGAGGAGAAATCTTGATTTCTTAAATATCTTTTTCAAGTTAGATCTTTAATATATATAGTCTCTCTGGTGCATCTGTTGCCAGCTTGGCATGTTGGCATGTGCCATTATAAT
The DNA here is from genome assembly GCA_028533085.1 of Varecia variegata. Lineage (NCBI taxonomy): Eukaryota > Metazoa > Chordata > Mammalia > Primates > Lemuridae > Varecia > Varecia variegata. The sequence goes on along the minus strand of CM052441.1, from coordinate 76,554,340 downwards.
TTTGCTCCTCCAAAAAGTTTTTTTTTTTTTGCATACATGCATACATTTTGGTTTAGGGTGAACACTCAGCCACTTACTAGAACACACTTAGGCACGCAGACTTTGACAATTCTGGGGAAAAGTTCTGAATGCATTTAGTGATTTTGACTTACATATTTTAAAAATCTACCTATTTATTCTAGAGCTGACCATATTCATGCTCCAGAAATTGAGGTCATTGCCACTAAACAAAATTTGTTATAAAGAATTCCCTGCCTGACAACTCTAGATATATTTATTATGCAGCTTCTCTTGAAGCATTTTCAATTTGCTCATTTGGAGCAAATCTTGTATGTGAAATGCAGTCAGTTCCTAGATACTGACTCATTTTCCAAATCAGAGTATACTTTTTTCCCTCAATTGACTTTCTCCTGCCAGTATGTCGTTCAACTATTCTTTAATGTACTGTCAGAAAATGGTCAGCTCATCATTAACAGGAAACGGGCTTCTTGCCCACTCTTACGAAAATAGAATGAAGTCAGATAATTTGATTTTTAAACTATAAGAAAAGGAGAAGTAAAAACTGAACCGTCAGAAACATAACTAATTTCCAGGCTCAGGACTATTAGTATAAAGAGCATAAACAAATGAGACACCCAGAAACAAAGGAAAATCTAAAATTTTGCATGGTTTTGAGTAGAATACAGCATGATTTCCATTTTACTTTAAATATCAAGTAGCTGCAATCTGAGTCAATATAAATAAACCAAGGAACCAAGGCTTTATGGAAGACAACAGCAGTTTCATGTGGGCAGTTTCGTGTGTTTAAGCATCTCAACATGAAAATGTGGCCATATGCTCAAGATTGTTTCTCTGTATTTAGATTTTTGGAGCTTCAGGAAGCAAACTCCGAAGGCCTACGGAGTCAAGAATGAAGAACTCATTTTACTAAAGTGCTAATAATGTCAGCTCTAAAAATATCAAAGTTTTCAGTTTTACCTAATCAAATAATCAGCTTGACAATTTTTGCAGCCACAGTTGCTTATGGGACTGACCAAAGTGACAATTTGTTGAAGACCAAGTTTGAGGTTAAACGTTTAACATATAGCACAGATTTTATTCAACCATGTAGATAATTCACTCGAAGTATATTCTTCGTGAATTGCTGTAGAAAGGAGTAATATTTGTTGCTATTGAATTATACCTGCCCTGATCTCCCACCTCACTTTGAGTGTGTGGGGGAGAAAGGAAAACTTCTCCTTTGCTCCGTGAAGGTTTGTTGAAAGATCAACTCACAATAAGGCAGATTAATAAAAGAAAGAGATTACAAATTTATTTGCCATGCACATGGGGCGAATCACAGAGTGATTACTCAATTTCCCAGTGGGATCCAGAAGTTTATATACCCTCATTTTAGAGAGGAAAGGGAGATGAGGAATACAGGTAATTCTATTTAGGGGTAATAAATGGTTACTAGGGAGAATGAATAGATACTTGGGAGAGTGAATGGATGGGGGGAAACAGATTAATTTGTAAATGATTCTCTTTGGAAATTAAATGAGCCTGAGAGACAGGTATTATCTTAAAATGGGTTGGGCCAGGTCTTGGTTGCATTCTTGATCTTCTTTCCTGAAATATATTGAGATAACAGAGAGGGGAAGGAAAGGCAGTTATTCCTTTTGATGGATCTGGTTTTATGAAGGTAGAGGGGAAAGCCCCTTCCAAGAGCCTGTTGATCTCTAAAGATCTTTAATTCAAAATACTCTTTATACCTAGGAGTCATATTTTGGGGTAGAATTTTCTGAGCTCCTTCAACATATATGTAGACTTTATTATAATAACATTTTATAGGGTAAAAATAATTTATGTTGCCACAGTTTCTCTCTACTTGCCAGTTCACAGTTTGATTTTTGATTGGTACCAATTTGGAACCAGTCTCTTTAAGCCTCAGTTTCCTCATCTGAGGTGGGTATAATAGCACTTCTAAAATAATATAAGTGATTGTTGCAGTGATTAGTGGAATGGTGAAAAACACTTCACATAGGGCCTGGCATATAGTAAATGCTCAATAAGTCTTAACTATCTTTACTTTTACTATTAAAGATGTGACCTTGGAAGTCATTAAACCTTTTGTAGCCTAGTTCTTCAGGTATGAAAGACAAATGTCTTGATCTAAATCTGAAAATGCTCATAAAATGAATATAGTACCTTCACATGCAAAGTGATGTATAGAATTTAGGAAATAACCTTCACTAATTAATCAAGATATTGTTTTACCTTATTGGTTGACATATGTTTCTGAGCAGAGCTTGATGCTCAAAGGTTCACTTTGCTTGGATATTGTTTTTATTATCATTTTGCCTTTTTTATTTTTTTTAAATCATTATCTACTATGTTGTGATAAGAATTTGGGTGCAAGTAGTTTTCTTGGGAGGTGAGCCCAGGAGGCATGATCAGGGAATGGGAAAGTAAGGCTGGCAAGAGAGGAAGACTATTAAAGGATATGTTGATAAGCAGTTTACTGCAGTGGGCAGGTGGGCTCAACCCCACTGGTGTCCTCTGAAAGACTGCATAAAACCTGTTGGCTTTGAGGAACGTTATCCATTTATCCCAGTACTGTACTAATGAAACTATCCTTTATAAAATTATTAATATAATAAAGGGCCACAAGGTGGGAACTTTGGTAGGAGAAATATACATATATAACCAGCCATTGTTCCCTAGCTTTCTTTCTTATAATTGCTTACTAGTCAGGAGTCATACAGCTGACTCTTAGCTTTCTTCATTGCTTCATAGATGACATCACCCTTGTGAAACCTAAGGCTAGTTTTTGAGATATCATCCAGCCTCTGCATTCTGGTGGAACAGCTGACTCACCCAGACCAGTGGCCCATACCAAGGGACTGACTCAACCCCTACCTAAGAACTGACTCAGCAAAGAAGACAATTTCTATACCCCTATGGTTCTGTCCTGATCTCAGCCAATTAGCAGACCCAACTGCCTAGCCCTTTGCTCGCCAAACTCTTTAAAAACTCTTCCTCCCAAATTCTCAGGAAGATGGATTTGAGAACTTCCTCCCATCTCCTTGGATGGTGCCTGTGATATTAAACTCTTCCTCTGCTGTAACTCCTGCTGTCTCAATGTATTGGCTTCCTCTTGAGCTGTGGGCAATGAACCTGGTAAGGCTTTAACGCTAAAATTACCACTTTTCTTGGGGAGAAGGAAAACTTCCCCATTGCTCCCAGAAGTTTCACTGTAAGATCTACTTGTAATAAGGCAGATTAATAAGAGAAAGAGATGACAAATTTATTTACCATGTGCATGGGGAGAACCACAGAGTGGTTCACCAGTATCCCAATGAGGTCCGGAAGTTTATGTACCCTCGTTTTAGAGGGGAGAGTGAGATGAATATAGGTAATTCTGTTGAGTGGCAATAAATGTTTATTAGGGAGGATGAATAGATACTTCTTGGGAGAATGAATGGCTGGGGGAGCCCAGGAGTTCAAGGCCAACCTGGGCAACATAGTGAGACCCTGTCTCAAAAACAAAAGTGGTTTTCATTTCCATTGTTAATCTTTATTTTTCTCTTATAAAATCTAAAAATTCTCACTGAAGAAAATTTATAGGTAATAGAAAGTCATAAAGAGAAAATGTAAAATCACCTTTAATTCCTCCACACACAGATAACCACTGCCAATTTTTGTATGTTTAATATATATCTTTTTTTATGTTTGTGGTCATTTTCTATATACAACTCTATGTCTTGCTTTTTTCCTTAACATTATTTCCTGGGCACTTACCTACTTTATATTCTTTTTAAAAAATAGATTTTAATTTTGAAATGATTTTAGACTTATAGAAGAATTGCCAAGACAGTGCAGAGAGTTCCTGTATGTCCTTCACCTAGCTTCCTCCAATGGTAACAACTTACTTTGTATCTTTCCAATCTCTCTGTCAAAATGTACCTACCTGTATCATATTTTCTTTGAGATTCTAATGTGGATTCTTTGGGATTCTAACTAAACTGGAAAACTTACCCGTGGCACTGTGAGTTCATGGACATTCGCAGCCCGAAACACAATTGTCCCTGGACAGGGGTCTCCTGGAGTCACCGTGCAGGTGGAAATTCTGCACAACAGCAGCGTGCTGGACAGAGAGGTTCTCCTGGACAGGCGGGACTTTCAGGACCCTGCAGCTTGGCCTGGAGGTGGGAGCAGCTGTGGCATGACTTCCACGTAAATCTTTACTCACTAAGATATTCATATGTGATTGCAGATGTTTTTCCTTATATTTGTAAAAAAAAAAAAAAAAAAAAAAAAAAAAAAAAAAACAAACCATAAAGCAAAGTTTCTTTGTGATCTTGACCAGTTTTAACCCTAAGTCTTATCCAACATTTACTGATGTTTCTCAAAGGCAATACCAGTGATTTATGCTGCAGTCTAAAGTCTTGGCTTAAATCAGTTGGTCCTCACAGATCGTCTAAGGAAAATATCTTGTACTGGCAAAAGTCACCACTAATGACAGAAACAAATTGTCCCCAAGGCTCAGTCCTAGCGTCTCTCCTTGTCCCTTTTCACCATCTAATGTGACTTCTTCTTTTTCTAAGCATCCTTACCACTTATTTGTCCTCTTTTCATTTTCATGTTCTGCCATTTGTATGATTGTGTCTGTGTATATTTCTTATTATATCATACATTTCTTGAGCATTAGAAGTATCTTCTTCCTTTTTACGTATTTCACAGTGCCAAGCACAGCACCTTACTATTCCATGCTAAACAAATATTTTCTAATTTGAATTTGTTAATTCTCCATACTTTTTCTTTTGGAGGAGTCAAGGAGTCTCACAGCATCAACTAATATCTTTTAGTATGTAAGTTTGTTGGGTATTACCGACTGCTTCCTAAATGGTTCTACTTCAACAACCTACTTTCATTGCAAATTCCATAAGGCTAGAGGCTGTCTCTTCCTGTTATGGGCTGAATTGTGTCCTCTCCCTGCAAATTCATATGTTGAAGTCCTGACTCTTTCAGTACTTCAGAATGTGACTGTGTTTAAAGATAGGGTCTTGGGCCAGGCGTGGTGGCTCACGCCTGTAATCCTAGCACTCTGGGAGGCTGAGGTCAGAGGACTGCTTGAGCTCAGGAGTTGGAGACCAGCCTGAGCAAGAGCGAGACCCTGTCTCTACTGAAAAAATACAAAGAAATTAGCTGGACAACTAAAAATATATAGAAAAAGCCAGGCATGGTGGCGCATGCCTGTAGTCCCAGCTACTCAGGAGGCTGAGGCAGGAGGATTGCTTGAGCCCAGGAGTTTGAGGTTGCTGTGAGGTAGGCTGATGACATGGCACTCTAGCCTGGGCAACAGAGTGAGACTCTGTCTCAAAATAAATAAATAAATCATGAAAGAAAGAAAGAAAGAAAGAAAGAAAAGAAAGAAAGAAAGAAAGAAAGAAAGAAAGAAAGAAAGAAAGAAAGAAAGAAAGAAAGAAGGAAGGAAAGAAAGAAAGAGTCTTTAAAGGGGCAATTAAAAGTAAAATGAGGTCATATGGGTGGACCTTAATCCAATATGACTGCTTATCCATACGAGAAGAGGACATTAGAACACAGACACACACAGAAGACACAGAGAGAAGACAGCCATCTCTAAGCCAAAGAGAGAGGCCTCAAAAGAAACCAGCCCTGCCAATACCTTGATTTTGGGCTTCTGGCCTCCAGAACTGTGAGGAAACACACAGCCCTAGCAAACGAATACACTTCCTTTACCTGACTTATAGATGGGCTTTTCCAGGGCACCTCCACGTTTCTGTTACTTTATTACTTACCAACATTCTCTTAGGCATGTAAATATTTGGAGGTCTCCTTTCCAACACTCTCACTCCTCTCATCACTGTTAAATATTTGTTTTGCTTTTTCCCCTTTCCCTTACTGGCACTGCTTTTACTCCAGGTCACCTCAATTTTGATTCTTATTTCATAGCCCCAACACACTTCCCTCAAACAGCTTTATACAGATCTCTGGCTCTGATTTCTCTTCTGTGATACACTCCCACGTGCCTTCTGAGCACCACTCACACTGAATGACCGACAGTTGGACCATGTCTTTGCCCACATTTTTGCCTGTGTTGGGTGTGCCCTTTCTTCTCTTTCCCAGAGCCTAGTAATTTGTGGATATGGACATATAACTATTAATATTAATACATGTCTTCTTGCTAACCTCTTATATGACCTATACTTCTGAATTTGGCCTATGCCCTTGACTTCCCTAGTCTCGACTTCCAAAGCTGTCCCTCTGCTCTGTTCCTACACCAGTTCCAGTTTAAAATATTAAATTAACACTGAATACTCCTTGTAATCAAAGAGATATTTCTCCATATAGTTATATCACATAAGCAGGTGGAAGATTAACATCGGGTTAAGTTTGAGTTTTTGGTTTAGTCTCATTCTTTTATTATTAATAGCTTGGTGATGTTGGGAGAGTCCTAAAACTTTTTTCAGCGTGAACTCTAAACTGAAGATGAAAATATTTAATTTTACTTGAGGATTATGAAGAAAAATAGAGTAAGTGTGAAAAATGTGTAAGGCATTCAGAAAGCAGTATCTGATATAATTTGTTGAGTTTGGCCTTTCTGATGTTTCCGGTCTTGTCTTTTCTTGCCACTGGCCCCGTCTTCCCAAGCGCCTGATAAATTCCTAGAGGGCCCAGATCATAGGTCATATGTTCTTTCTGACTCGTGAAGAACCTAGTCATAGTTTAATAAATACTAAAAGTTTTAAACAAAAGCTAACCCCTAAAATCACAGTAGTTGAAAAACCTTATAAATAGGGTGATTATTTAACCTACTTTGCATGAGATGGTTCTGACTCACCCTTGTCATCCAGTGTCATCATTGTAGCACCCCTTCTTACTCTCAGAAGTGTGCTTAATTTGACAATATGGTCACCCTCCCTATGAGTGGCCCTGCTTAAACAGAACCACGGGAGTTCGTTTCATCAAGATAAAATGGACATAGAGCAAACTTCTTCTGACGGGAAGAAAAAAGCCTGAAAGAGAGAGTTGAGTCCAAAAGTAAGAGGTCTATTTGGAACAATATGTCAGCTAATGGAGATTGTAAAGCCTATGGGTGAATTTATTGTCCTTAAATGTTTGGGTGTCAGATAAGACAAACCAGCTGCACTTCACTGCGATATTGCCAAGTTCAGTCTTTGAGTTGACCTTTTGGCAGATATGTCTGGATGCTATGCAGGCTGAAAAGCTATTAGTCAAACTGTTAAACTTTTTTTTGTTAAAAGTTAAACGTGTATTCATGATGTATTCTATATTCTGATTTTAAATAGTTTTTATTTATTTGTTTTTAATTACCCATGTAATACATATACAGGGTTTCATTCTGTCTAAAGTAACAAAATACATAGATTAAAATATATCTCTCCCTCCATCATTCCTCACCCTTCATCCACCTAATCCTACTTTTTGATATGTCAAACACTCTTAACCAAAAATAACACAAAATAAAGATTGAGTATGAATAAATTATAAACATTAAGACATTCTATAAAAGTAAAATTAGTAATTTTTAATAAATTAGTTTAACCTTTCTGTAAGAAAATTTGTCCAAATACATCAAAGTGTGAAACACACATGTTCTTTGACTCAGCAATTTCAATTCAAAGAAATAATTGGACAAGCATACAAGGATGTATATATATAAGGATATTCACTGTAATGCATTCTGTAATATTGAAATCTAGACACAGCTTAATGTCTCATCAATAAGAAATTGCTGGCCAGGCGTGGTGGCTCACACCTGTAATCTTAGCACTCTGGGAGGCTGAGGCGGGCGGATTGTTTGAGCTCAGGAGTTCGAGACCAGCCTGAGCAAGAGCGAGACCCCGTCTCTACTAAAAATAGAAAGAAATTATATGGACAGCTAAAAATATATATAGAAAAATTAGCTGGGCATGGTGGCACATGCCTGTAGTCCCAGCTACTCAGGAGGCTGAGGCAGGAAGATCGCTTGAGCCCAGGAGTTTGAGGTTGCTATGAGCTAGGCTGACGCCACTGCATTCTAGCCCAGGCAACAGAGTGAGACTCGTCTCAAAAAAAAAAAAAAAAGAAGAAATTGCTTACATATATTATGGTATAGTCATGCAATGGAATACTATAGAGCCATTAAAAATGATGATGTAGGCCGGGTGCGGTGGCTCATGCCTGTAATCCTAGCACTCTGGGAGGCCGAGGTGGGAGGATTGCTTGAGGCCAGGAGTTTGAGACCAGCCTGAGCAAGAGTGAGTCCCCATCTCTGAAAAAGGAAGGAAGGAAGGAAGGAAGGCAAGCAGGCAGGCAGGCAGGCAGGAAGGGAGGGAGGAAGGAAGAGAAAAATTATCATTTGGCAAAAATCACATTAATAAATGTTTCAGGCAATTATCAATGAGTCTTTAAGTGGTAGTTAAAATATGATGAGAAATACAATATTTATATAGTCTTGAATATAGCCCCTCAAGATCCTTAGAAATTACAAAGGGAAAAATAGTAACTTTTCAGTGGAGAAAGTTAGCAGACACCATTTTAACCAAGTGATGAAAGTTAGCATTACCGGTAATGAGACATAAGAACAACATAGGCCTCCTGAAACAATGTACCAAGAAGAGCACAACATCTTCTCCTAGAAAAATATATTCCTGCCAAAAACGCACACCCGAATTTAATCATGAGGAAACATGGGCAGTCTACAGAATTACCCGCTAGTACTCTTAAAAAGTAGCAAGGACGTGAAAGACAAAGAAAGGCTCAGGAATGGTTCCTATAAAGGAGACTAAGAAACTAAATGTAACGTGGGATCCTGGATCAGAAGAAAAGACACCCGTGGGACAAAGTCTATGGGCACAGCTGAAGGTCAGTAGGTCATTTTTGATGTCATTTTTCACTTTTTAATATGCCTGAAATTATTTCAAAGTGAAAAGTAAAATAATTTAGGCAACAGTTAGAAAAAAGTATACCAATTTGCAGACTGGTACGCGGGGCTGAGGGAGTGACAAGACCAAAGAGATAAGGAGTGGAAGGGCACAGCTGACCTGGGAAGGCTGGACACATGCAGGCCTTTGGGGAGACGGCTCTGGAGAGCAGGGCCACAGTCAGAGGGGGAGGGGCGTACATGTCACACTGGAAAGCGAAGTGTTAGCAGCCACACAACTGGACCCTCAGGGGAAGCAGTGGATTCCCCTTCATTACCCTCTCCCTCCAGATATCGAAAAGCATTTGCTTCTTTTAAACAGTAAAAATTGTAGGCCAGGAGCAGTGGCTCATGCCTGTAATCCGAGCACTTTGGGAGGCTGTGGAAGGAGAGTTGCTTGAGGCCAAGAGTTTGAGACCAGCCTGAGCAATATAGCAAGACTCCATCTCTACAAAAGATTAAAAAAAAAAAAAAAATTAGCCAGGCATGGTGGCATGCACCTGTAGTCCCAGCTACTCGGGAGCCTGAGGTAGGAGAGTCGCTTGTGCCCATGAGTTTGAGGCTGCAGTGAGCTATGATGATGCCACTGCACTCTAGCCTGGGTGACAGAGCAAGATCCTGTCCATAAATAAATAAATAAAATAAAATAAACAGCAAAAATTGGCATTTTATTAATTTATTTTCATTTGTGTAATGTCTGTCAAGCTCAAACTGATGTTCCACTACAGAAGTTTAAAATAATGTAAAGAAAATGCATTTTAGAATAAAGTAATAGATATAATAAGAAACCAAATCAAACCCAAACCTAAACCAAACAAAACCTGAATCATTTGATTCTGTATCCTCCTCCCTGCCTCCCTTTGCCTTCCCTGCTTCCCCCACCCTATTCTCCCATATCCCATCTGTCACCAGACCCAGCCAATTCTATCTTCACAGTATTTCTTGCACTAGGATTGGAATCAAAAGGCCTGGGTTCTCATCCTTCTTTTGTACTTACTAGTCATGCAATTGTGGACAATTCTTTTTGTGCCTGAGTTTGTGTGTGTGTGTGTGTGTGTGTGTGTGTGTGTGTTTGGGGACGAGGCAGGATAGGATTCCAATGAGAATGCACATGGAAGCCCTTTATAAAATGTAATGTACTTTAAAATGTTAGATTTTATTTAGGGCTTTAATGTATATTATCCTGATAAGTAGGTCCCAAATTTTATAATTTTGTGAAACTAAACGATTTGATTGACTGACCTAGAGTTTCCGACTTGATAAAATAACTAAAGAAAATTTTCTTACTATATCATTTCATAAAAAGAAGGACATTTTAACAGAAAAAGTGCTGGAAAGATGTACTCTTGGAATAGAAAACAATCCTTCCCACCCTGGCACTGACTTACATTTCTATACCATATGGTCTTTATTTTTCTCACTTTTCTACAGACTGGCTCCAAACAATGATTCTAGGATTGGCATTTGGGAATCATTGTCCTGAACTAAAATGTCCAAAGATAACTTCCTGAACTCCTTGTATTCCATATTATCTTCTTTTCCAGCCCACCCTATGCTTGGCATCCAACAGTTTTTTGTTAAAGGAATCAATGAATAAATGGATAGATTTTTGGGCACAATGAGGAATTAAGCCTGATTCTTTTGTAGTTAGTTAAAGGGAGGAAGATATAGGAGACAGGTGATTGTGAATACTTTTGTATTTGGGTACAAAGACGAGTGCTGAGAATCTATTTTCTCCTCCCTTCCATATTCTCTGATCCATTTTTCAGTGATCTTACTTACCTAAGCCAAGGGTATATCTTTAAAGTAGCAGAACCTTGCTGGAGAGGTGCTCCTTAGGACCAGAGGGGTTTGGTTTATTCTTCAGGCAGTGAAGGTGGTGGTTCAGTGTGTGGGTCTCTTTCTTCTGCCAAGCACCACTTGGCAAATCCACAGAAGGGTTGATGTCCTTTCTCTGAAGGTCCAGGAAGAAGGGAGGGAGGTGGAGCAGATACCCCTCTGCCACATACACACATCCATCACCCTGTTCACCCTGTACCTCTATATATGAAGTCCTTTACCGAAGGGTAAGGGTAATTTCAAAAGAACTTACAACATAGGAGGGACAAGTGTTAACGTTTTAGTCAAGTTGGACTTTCCTTGCATCATGAGCCAGGGCTGCAGGTGCATTGTCCATTTCAGACTTGACTTTTCAGCCCTTACATTTGCATCTGCACCCAATACCCCCTCTATCCTCACAAGCACCTGGGGCTTCGAGTGTCTTGGTCTGGCAACGCCAGCCCCTCTGAAGAAACTTCAGCTCCTCTGCATGAGAGGAGATCTGTATTCAAATAACACCCTGGGCTTCGGTTCTGAATGGGCAAGGGGTGCATGTGTAGGAAAATACACTTGCTGTTTGTTGCTGTCCTGTCTCGTGCGTGCATGTGTGTGTGGTGTGTGTGTGTGTATGTTTATTGAGGGATGCGAGGACTGCATAGTGGATGGACTCCAGACCCTTGAGTATGGTTTAATGTGTGTCTGCTAGAGTTCAATCTTCTCATAGGTAGGAGTAATGAGGCTGATGGTTTCTTTATTAGTTGACCTGATAAGTGAGCATATTTTTCAAAGATAGACATTAATTTTTCTTGCGTAAATCTAGTTTAAACTTGGATTGCTATTTTCCCTACTAGCATAGTTCTGGCTCTGTCTTTAGAAACAATATTCCCCATCATGATGCTGAGATGCATTTGTTTCTTTCCAACTTTGGCCAAGGCAAGGGGCAAAGGAAGAGGACCCTTTAAAGGCTGCTCTCTGCCTCTTCTTGTTCAAGATACCAACTATATTAAAGTGTCTTGATTCAAAGGGTTTCCCCATTATCAAAAGGGGATAGGGAGAGTTAAATTTGCCATCCCACTATTAATGTTGGTGTGAGAAAAAGGCATTTTGGAGAAATAGGTAGTTGGTTTCAAACACATGATGTCTTAGGTCTTCTTTTTTTTATTCACGGTCTTTGTTGCAAAAAAATAGAAGTAAGATCTGACTGTCCTAAGCACTGGATACCATTGCTTTAGTATCTAGCATAGAGAGGATCCTTTTTCTTCTGAGTTTTATCACCCTTCCCACCCCTCTTTTTAAAGACTGCTGCCAGAGCTGAAACCTAGGTTGGCCCTGAGCTCATTGTCAGTTATGATAGTCTCAAGAGTGAGAGAAATAGCCCTACAAGCTTCTTACCTGCTGATTTGAAATGATTAGACGTCAGAACAAAGTGGGGAAAATCTGCCAGTCACAATCTGATTCCTGCACATGGGCACTGCTAGGAAGGGGCTTAGGCAAAAAGACTTTTGTGGATTATTGACTATATGAGTATTGAAGTCAAGAATGAGTTAAGACTGAATCCTGATGCAATTTTTGTTCTGGTTTCCTTTGCTTTCTCCACCTCACCCACTCAGGACAGACACTTCAGAAGACATTCCCAGTTACTCGCTGGGAGGTCAAAAATTAAGACAAAATTTTCAGGCTCACCTTTTGGTATCACAAGGTTTTGCTTTCAAATTTGAACTGGTTTCACTTCCAAATTTGAGCCCCCACATGTGCCTCACCTGGGCCTTTTATGATGAAAATATAAAATGTGTCTTAGAAAAATAACAGACTTTAAATATGAATATCTGATAAATAATTTAGTTATTAGTTTAGTTTTTTGAGCAGAGTTATATTTCCGTATGTATAAAATTTGGAATATATTTAGTATATATTTACATATTCATTTCAAGTTATTTAACTCTTGAATCATTAAGTGCTCTATTTGTATGTTAATAAATACTTAAATCATTAGCAAACATTTTTGGCTTTTCAATTTTTCCCCCAGCACTTCTCCATGTGCTTCATTGATTTCAAGGTAGCTGTTGAAGTTTAAATTGTATGTTAAAAATTATGTGTCAAACAGAGATATGAAAATTGCTGCTTGGTTTTCCACATATGGCTAAGAGATACATATATAAAATGTCTTAGCAATGACATTTTATATATTTAGCCTTAGCCTCTCAAAGGCATAACTACTAAAGCATATTTTTCTTCCTTAGTATTTTGTAACTCCATTAGGGTTAATGGATGTTCTAAACAACCTTGAGCTATTTGGAGGAGTGCTTTATATAACAACATTGTTTATCTTCCATAGAATAAACACTGCAAAGGCCTAGTACTTTTTCCCCTAAGCCAATGCCTTCTAGAAAGAACTCAGTCATAAAAGTCCATTATCTCTAATTCATATAAAATAATTGTTGAAGCAGAAAGTAAAAATTGATTTTTAAAAGAAGATAGTATTCTAAAATTTCTAAATTAAAACCATTTTAAGTTACCACAGAGAGCATCTATCCTATAAGTAGCATTATATATCAAAAGAGTTATTGTTAATCTATTTTATGATTAGACTACCAATTCTCAAACTTGAGTAATATAAAGAAGCCTTCAAAAGGAAGAAAATTATTGAAGATACCCAGAGTTTATGTATATCATTTTTATGTCATTGTTATTATGAACATTTTTATATGCTTATAGTTAAAATATTTACATAAAAGCTAAATGCATTTACATGTTAAACACAAACACAATTATGACACTAATATAATTAAAATGAACAATATTAATTTAATTTGCTGGATGATGTTTTGCTGAAATTGAAGAGCATATGTTGAGGTTAATAATAGAAAGATTTAGTCACTTTTTTACATGATGTTTTTTATTTTGAGCACAGTAGATTATTATCTGAATCATTGTCATTACCATAGTTGGTTATTTATTTATTCATATTTTAAAAATAAATTTGTTCTTGCCCACTATAATTGACTGGTGGGCCAATCAATTTAATTGTTCACTCCAAAATATGAGAGAGAAAATTTAACTGAAAATCCTTCATTGTCTATTTATTTTTATATATGCTGCTTGTACATGGTTCGAAGTTGGTACATACAAAGACAGAATCAGAGCAATACTCTTCTTGTGTTACCAATAGAGGACTGGCTGGATAGGCGGGGCAGGTGCTTTAGACTCACTTGTATCTTTTATTATATCCCCATGAAAACTTGTGTCTTGACACAAATCTCTATTCCAACTACTGTGAAATCTTTGATCAGTGAACTAAAGTATCATTTGTCATATATGGCTCCAGTGAAATCTCTTCATGTTTGAGTTTGCCTCTATTATGTTCTCCATTTAAATAGTACTTTATTTGTCTACACTGGTTTGTTTTCACAATATTGAACCAAACCTCAACTTATTAAATATCTTAAGAAAATAAAGGCTTATTCATGAGAATGTCTTGCAATTGCAAATTATGACTGCTAGATAGAAGCTAGTTTTGTCTTGATAACTATTGGGAAAGAAATCCAAATTGGAAACCATGGTGGTGCAGGGTGATGGTTGACATTTTGACTTTGAACCTGTAAATCTAAGATCAGCTAGACATGCTTACACATATATTGCAACCCAAACCAGGTCATTTCAGATGACCATGTTACACCAGTGGGATTGGTGTCACATACACTAGCTGGCATATGGCACTATTTGGAAAAACATAGTCTTCCAGATGACATAGGATATGCTTTTTATGAAACTTTTTAAGCTTATCATAAAAATGGAAGAAAAAAATAGAAAGAAAAAAAATGGAAATTTTAATAGAACAAAGGGACCCTAGAGATTCAATTGGTTGCAGAAATTCTGGATTAGACGACATAAATGAAATTGCTTTGAAAATTATCATGTGCTCTACAAATGCCAATATTGCATCATTATTATTAGGAAACAAATATAATTGGAAAAATCTGGATTTAGTACACTATAAAAAAGATTAGATTAACTCTACACAGCAGACAGAAAATTCCCACAGTGAAGGTCGTTAATCAGAGTTTCTAGAAAAACAGCTGTTCCTATCGCTGTTCTCGTTCCACTGGAGAAAGCACAAAACAACGTTAGCCCTTCGTAAATGTACTCTGGGGAAGACTGACCTTGGGTCTAAGAGTCGCTTGTGTGGCCTGGTTATGTTGGGTTGGGCGAGGAGGGAGTGGTGCTGAGTGGGGAGGGGAGGGAGACCTTCCCTGTGCAAGACTGGAGCACTTGATCTGGGACCTTTGCCTGGGGCCTCGTGGGGAAGAAAGGGCTGGAAAGAAAGCATTAGGTGAGAAGCCTGTTTAGGGTGGAGTCCCAGGTACATACTCAACTGCTCTGGGGCACTGACCCTAAAATATTTAACCTCGTAGGAAAAAAATCCTGTTCCTCCTAGAAAGATGGAGTTTTTCCTACATGAGCCCTGACTGATACATTTTGTTGTCCAAAGAGAAGAAAATGCAGATAAGGTAATTAATTCCACAGGTGTCAGGAAGGTCCCCTTCCTCTCCTAGACCCAGGATAGCTCTCAACATTGATCCTGAAGTGTTTAGATTAGTCAGAGTAAAGTAGATTTATTTTTATTCTCTAACTTAATTTTCCGAAATGTTCATATTGTTTTCTACCTGAAAACGCTAACTTTTGGACATGATTATCAGTGAGTTAGTCAAGTTGGAATTAAATCTTGGCATCATAACAGGATCATATTTACACCTACTTCAGTTTCCAACAATCAGCCAACTGAGAGAAAATATTTTGATCAGGAATTTCAATGGGAAAGCCAAAATCTAGAGTGAAAACACATCTTCTGTGAAGGATTACATCATAAAGCGTATGAGAGCCCATCTGGAATTAGGGATAAATACAGCGAAGTTCAATTCAGTTCAGCAGACAGCTACGGAGTGACTGTTCTGTGCTAGGGATGGGGTAGAGGTGGAAGAGGTAGGAGTGCAGAAATTGATGAGGTAGTCTGCTTGGTCTCAAGGAGCTCATGGTCTAATAACCAGTCTCATATTAAAAATTCAAATATTTAGAGTTGTTTATGCTCAGAGAACAACTGATGTTGCCAGGATCCAGCTGGATTCATGTGAAATAACCAATTCATTTTAGAAGTTCTTGGGTTAGCAGGTTATATGGACAGGACACTGAAATATACCATTGATTATAGAGCATAAAGTGAAATTGTATTCGAGGGTAGTTCTTTGGTTACTTAGATTCTTTTCTTTGGTTCCCTTTCTTCAATTCAATTCTTTTAAACATAATTAAGATGATTCTAGGTAGACAGGTCTTATATAGTGGATTACAGTCCAGTTTAAGTTTGAATAGGGAAGGAAAAATAAGGGATATTGTCAGGCACCAAATTGTGTTACATGCTCACTAAAAATAAGTATTTCTTATAATCTTTGGATGCTCTGAGCTGGCATGAATAATTAACACTATAGTTAAATAAATTTTGCCAAAAAAGTTCATCTGACACAGAGCAATGAAATGCCTAAAGTTATAGTGCATAGGATAATTATCCATAAATCATAAGGGATGCCTATAAATTATCAGTATTTAAAATTATTTCTACATGGCTAAAACAAGGTCAGATTTTTTTTTCTGTACTCATTTTTAGTCCCCTGTATCTATAAATAGCACCAAAAGTGAAACGTTTTGCTGAATACCATGATCAGGGAGAGACTCATTTCATTTCATTTCATTTCCCACACCATATGGATAAACTTGAAGCAAGGGTATTGGGTTAAATTCCATGTGGTTCCCATCCATGTCTCTTTCTCGCACTCCAGGCCCAGACTCAGGATTCTGTGCCCAGCTCCACATGATGCTGCCCAAGCAAAAGGGCCAAGCTGGTACATCCAGCTGATTCCCACCATGGTCTCCCAGATGCATCTGGGGTGCTGAGAGGCTCCAGGTAGGAGGCTCAGGTGACCCACCCCCCCACCATTAAAAATGGTGAAGGGGCGGGAATTCACTGTCAAGTGGGGTTAAGAATTTCGGTGAGGATGATGACTCTCAGTAAAAAGGACCTTTGGATCTTGGCACCTGATAGCTTCAGAGACAATGGAGACGGACAAGGAAGAGGAACTATGTTGTCAGGGCGAGATCCCTTCCCAGGGCCATGCTCGGGAGAGGCAGGGGACCTCATGAGTGTATTTGCATTGCAGGAAACGTCCTTACTAAGCCTTCAGCAGTCCATGCTCTGAAATCTCAGCCCCTATTACAATATTAGATCTATCTTGGGTCTAATAGGGAGGGAGAGGGCAGAAGTTCCCCACAAATGCATTCTTCTTCTCCCTAGAGTTAACCACTATCTTGAAGTTGATCATTTTCCACTTGCAGTATGTACTCTATTTATTTCACTCTTAGAAAAACCTTTTATATAAATGCTGAATTATATCAGTCAAGGTTCAACAAGAGACAGATAGCATGATCAAAATAGGCTAATTCAAGGTTTTTTTGTTTGTTTATTTTTTTGAGACAAGGTCTCACTCTGTGGCCCAGGCTGGATGGAGGGCTGGAGTGTAGTGATACAATCATAGCTCACTGCAGCCTTGAACTCCTGGGCTTAAGTGATTCCCTGAGTAGCTGGGACTACAGGCACGAAGCCATCACGCCCTGCTAATATATATATATATTGTTTTTTGTAGAGACAGGGGTCTCTATATTGCCCAGGCTGGTCTTGAACTCCTGGGCTCAAGCAATCCTCCTGCCTCAGCCTCCCAAGTTGCTGGGATTACAGGTGTGAGCTACTGCACCCAGCCTAATTTAAGGTCTTTTACAGAGATCATTTACAAAGGTGTGGGAGTAGGGAACCACAAGGGACAGATACTGCAGTGCAGGAGGGCTTACTAGAAGTCAATATGTTACCGTTTCTAGGCCTGAAAGCTAGAGGGACGAGAGGTGTTGCTAGACCCAGACTGAGTGATTTAGAGTCAGCTAGCTTGAGAAGAGCAATGACAGGTTGAGGGCAGCCTTGCAGGGAGGCAGCTACGGGGATAAATACATTGATCTCACTTTCTTTTCTTCTGTTATCCTTTTGGGGCTCCTAATTTACTGAACCTAATTGGAAGCAGAAGGCACAAAAAACTGTTTGTATGGTCCATTCACTTCAGGAACAGAGAGCAGGGGAGAGGGCTAGAGTGGTTTTAGGTGAGGGGTGGAAAATAGAAAATATCCAGCACACATATGTATTCTTCTACGACTTGCTTTTTTAGTTAACATTATGTTTTCACAACTCATCCATGTTGATGTGGTTACTTTAATTGTAGTTCATTTGTTTTCACTATTTTTTTTAATATTCCACTTTGCATATAGACCACAATTTATTTATCCATTTCTCATGATGGATAGTTTCCGGTGTTTTACTATTCTGATGTTGCCATGAATGCTCTTATTAATGTGTGTTGATGTCTATGCATACACATTTCTCTAGTGAATAAATTTAGGGTAGAATTACTGTAGTGGGAAAAAGGTTATATGCCTTCAAATTTACCAGATGATGCCACATTGTTTTTCAAAGTAGTTATATCAATTAATACTTCTACCTACAGCATATGAGTTCCTTGTGGACACGTGATATTTTTAAACTTTAAAATTTTGTCCATTTGGTGCTTGGTGAATATCATCTCTTTGTGGTTTTAAGTTGCATTTCCCCAGTTACCAATGTGATTGGACATATTTTCATATATTTATTGGTTATTTACGTTGCCTCTGTTGTGAAATACCTGTTGAGTTCCCCCTCCCTTTTTATTGTTTTTATTTTTTGTCTTTTTGATTATATTTTGATACTAATCCTGTGTGAATTATATCTTTTCTCAATTTGTGGATCATTAAAAAACATATCTTTATGTACTCTTAATACTGAAGTTCTTAATTTTAATGTAGTTAAAACTATCAATCTTTCCTTTTTTAGCTTGTGTTTTTTTTTAGACAGAGTCTCTGTTGCTTAGGCTATAGTGCCGTGGTGTCAGCCTAGCTCACAGCAACCTCAAACTCCTGGGTTTAAGCGATCCTCCTGCCTCAGCCTCTCGGGTAGCTGGGACTACAGGCATGCGCCACCATGCCCAGCTAATTTTTTTCTATTTTTTTAGTTGTTTTGATAATTTCTTTCTATTTTTAGTAAAGATGGGGGTCTCACTCTTGCTCGGGCTGGTCTCGAACTCCTGAGCTCAAGCAATCCTCCCGCCTCAGCCTCCCAGAGTGCTAGGATTACAGGCGTGAGCCACAGCGCCAGGCCAAAAAATGTGTTTTTTACATATATAACACAAAAGTTACCATTTTAACCACTTTTAAGTATACAGTTCAGTGGCATTAAGTACATTCACATTGCATATAGTCATCACCACTATCCAGCTCCAGAACTGCTTGTAGCTTTTGCTTAATGTCTTGTTTAAGAAATTCTTTGCTACATCAATACCATAAAGACTATTTATATATATTTGTTCTAAATCTTAAAATTCTGCTTTTCATATGTAAGTTCTCAAATCATCTGGAATTGATGGGAACAAATTTTATCCTCCACATAGATAGCCATTTGTTCCAGCACCATTTCGAATTGTCTTTTTTTCATTGATTTATATCATGGATCTGTGATATACTAGGTTTCTTCAAAGGTGTAGGACCATTTCTGGGTTTTCTGTTCTGTTCTGTTGTTTGATTTGTTTATTCCTGTACCAGTATCATATTGTCTTAAATACTATGGAATTACGATACGCCTTCCATCTGCCTGAAATGCTATTCTCCTAAAGATATACATGACTAAAACCCTAATTTTCTTCTGGTCTCTGCCTCATGGTCACATTCTTAGCCAGTCTTTCCTGGCCATCCTTTCTAAAATTTCAATGCCTTCTCCAAAAACTTTACATCCTCCTTCTCTAGTTAATTTTTTCTGCTATGTAGTTATTATCTAACAGTAATATATGTATTTATCTTGTTTATGTCTCTCTTTCCCACTAGAATATAAGGTTTATGAAGGCAGGAATTTTTGGCTCTTCTATCATTCTTGTATCTACAGCATAGAAAACATTGTCTGGCACTTAATATGTGCTTCATTGATATTTCTGGAACAAATCAAAGAATGCTGATATATGGAAGCGTAGCCTTCCATCCCTGCACTACCCTTTAAGAGTATTCTTTCTCTGGAGTTCGCTTGCTCCTTGAGGTTAGACTAACAAAAGCAATCTAAAACAAAGGGAGAAAGAGCGAGATGCTTTCTTTAGGTTTCTTTCCTGGCCAACTCCAATAGGTGGGCAGTGAATTGGGGAGGAGAGAGGGGCCAGAGGTCGGCTAACTCAACATTAGCTTTTATGGGTCAGCTATCCTGCTGGAAATACCTCCTGCTCTCTGCTTTTCATGACAAGCAGACCTGGCAGGACATAGAGTTTACAGCGTGCTCACTTGGTAGAGAAGCTTAGCACGCCTTTGGTTTTTACGGTGACATACCCTGCACAGGGGAGGAGTGAACACTCAACTTTGATTTACCAAGCTTGGCAACTAAAATCTCAGCTGTAAGTGTGACATAGTACAGGACAGAGGTCCTGGAGCTGTGGAGTCATCTAAGGGTGAATGCCCTATGGGGCAGTATGTTAGGGGCTGCGTAATGCAAGGGCAGGCACTGAATTGTGCAGTGATGATTCATGGAAATTCTGCCAGAGAAGGTACTCTGTGCTGTATTACAGGCTAAACTGGGGAGCCAAGTCATTCTGGAAGGAATGTGTATGAAGTTTTCAGATGAGGACTTGAAGTTTTATAGGTTGGAGTCACATTTGATTCAAACCATCTGTTTAATGGGAAGCTGAACCCAGCACTTTTTTCATACATCTCGCACAGAATTCATCAATTCAGTCCATGGAGTGCCAGGCACCACGGTTATGATAATGAACGACACAGTTGTCCGTTTTTTAGATGTGTATGGTTCAGTAGAATTAAAAATTATGTGTGTTTTTCTCCCCCTGATTGTGAGGTCAATGTGTATAATTTATAAAAATTTATAAAAATTTGGGTTGCCAGGGCTGAGCATTGTGTCAGTCCATTTTTACTGATGAAATGAATACAGGAAAGAACTTGCAGTGCTTTACCCAACATGGCTACTGAAATGTATAACATTATTGTGCATTATTGCTACAGTGATATGCTGATTTGTATTGTAATTGCCTCTGGGTACAAAAAACATTCTTCACAGTGAGGTAGTAACCAAAATTGTGGCATTAGAAAACAATAAAAATGCTGGAATAGCTGACCAACACAGGCTATTTTGTTCCCTGAAGCTTATAATAGGTTTCAAATATGATGAAAAGGCAGCTATTGTTCGACAAGGTTAGTAAGATGTTGGTAATGTTAAACATGAACACATTTTTCCAGTTCTTTCTGAGCTAGTCATAAAAATGACATTATTTACTTCATCTTTTAATTTGGAAGATATTGTAGTAGGCACTTTGTGGATCATAAAGACAAATAAAAGGGCCTGACCAAAAAGAGCTTAAAATCTAGTAGTGCTGGTATTCTCAACCAGCCTTGCGTGGTGACCATGAACCTCTTGAAATAGTGTACAAAATTGGTGTGCAGGTGCATTTTTCTGAGGAGAGCTTTCATCAAAGTGTCCAATGGTTCATGTTCACAAAAGATTAAGAACCTCTGTAGTAGAGGGATAAAACTAGAGAAAATTATACCATATGGGAGTCATAAAGTGCCTTGGGGATTTAAATGAGGAGCAATGCAGGTAGCAACACTGAGTATTTTCATTGTGAAATCTTTGCCAATTTTGCAGGGGAAGATTCTTTGCTGCCAGAGACAAACATTTTGAAAACTTGGCTGTTGATAGAATTAAACATAAGTGATAACTTTATCACTAGTTATTTTGTGTATGAGTTATCTGTTCCTTGTATTTTCCCATGTTTCAGTTTGTCTTGGGATTTTTTTTCCCTAAAGAATGAGTTCTTTGTATCCTGATGGCATTAATATTTTTGATGTTACATTTTTGTTAAAACTTTTCCCCAGTTTGATGAATGCAAAACAATTTTGTGAATTTTTTAGATGCATAGTTTAATCTTTCTATAGTTAATTTTTTTGATGTACTTATTTTTTTAAGAGACAGAGTCTCTCTCTGTCACCCAGGCTGGGGTGGAGTGGCCTGATCATAGTTCACTGTAAACTTGAACCCCTGGGCTCAAGTGATCCTCCTGCCTCAGCCTCCTGAGTAGCTAGGACTACAGAGGCACGCTATCATGCTGGCTACTTTTTTATATTTTTTATGGAGATGGGGTCTTGCTTTGTTGCCCAGGCTGTTCTCAAACTTCAGGCTTCAAGCGATCCTGCTGCCTTGACCTCCCAAAGTGCTGAGATTATAGGCAGGAGCCACCACACCTAGCCATATAGTCAAATCTTTAGTTTTTTTCTTTTTAATTTATTGTATTTAAATTCCTTCACTATGCAGAGATCAGATATTCATATCAATATTCTTACGGTCTGTACTTAAGGTTTTTTCAGGCAGTTAACATGCTTTCCGGTGTCTTCTTTGGACCAAGTGATGGTAAATTATGTGTATGATACAAAGAGGAAGGAAATGTGGGAAAGTTCTGCTGTCACAATCGTGGAATTAGTAGTGAGATGGTAGCACTGTTGTGACAAACGTCGAGACATTTTCCGAGAGTTTGAACCTGGCTCTGACACTATGTGACTTTTTGAAGTCACTTCTCTGTTCTTCAGTTTCCTTATCTGTAAAATAGGGTTAATAATAGAATCTACCTCATGATTATGAGAATAAAATTGATATGTAAACTGCTTAAAACGGGTCCTGGTACAAAGTCAGTGCCAGCCACAGTTAAGTCCTTGCTGGGTAGGACTCTTCATTTCCAATGACTACCTTTACCAGAGCCTCACTCCATAACTTTTGTGAGTGAGACACGCCCCCTGGAGGCCACAAGCGAAGTTTATTTCCAGTTCTTGAAAACCCTATAGACAGCACTAGGAGAGCTGGTGTGGCTCTCACGCGCCGCTCCTGAAAGTCTGGATTCTGACATCTGGAAGGTACAACATTCATTCTCCCCAGCGCTTCCACTTCTTCGACCCTACCAGCTCTCTGAGCCTGATCTTTATTAATTCTTGCAGACCTGGAACAGTTTCTGCGAGTATGCATTCATTCACTCATTCCAGTTCATGCTACATGTATTTTGCTGAGCACTTACTATGTGGGAGGCATTGCCAGGGAGGGAGGAATGAACTGAACTCGGAACCTGCCCATATAAGGCTTGCCATCCAATAGGAAAATCAAAATGTGTAGTGTACGTAGATGGGCAAACTAACAATTATCTTGTAGCTTCTGTATTCTCATCTGCAAAATGGGGGTAATATGACCTTACCTTATAGGGTCGCTGAAAGATTAAACGAGCAAAAAAAAAAAAGCCTCCTAATAGTGAGCCAGGTGCAAAAAGGATCTTAGTGCCCGTTTTCTCCATTCCTTCCCCAGATGAAACTGATGAGTGCAAGCCCTGCGGCTTAAAGCGCCACGTTATCTTCAATTTGTGGACTCTTTGTTAGCGTCCCAAACGAAGTTATATAGATTCAATTTTTGGTGTGTAGCAGTTTTCGCTGCTAGCATTCCTGCATCCTAGTTTCAACCGTCAAAAGCTACCGACTTCACATACAGGAGGTGCCGCTTAAAATTTGGGGAAAAAAACAAACCCGAAAACACTTATACTCAAATTTATTTCAGCTGGCAAAGCGGGTGAAATACCGAGGCCGCAAAGACACCCAGTGAGCAGTCGTAGGGCCCGAGAGGGGTGGGCGGGACCCTGGGAGGGCGGGCCTTCTGCGCCGCTCACTTCCGCTTCCGGTTCCATACAAACTCTCCCGCCGCCCGGGAAAAGCGGCTGCCAGCGTTTGTGTTTTCCCGCGTTTGTGTGCTTGCAAGTAAGAGAAACTCCTGCGAATTTAGGGGTGGAAAGCAATCCTGGTGTTGAGGCTTGGAAGTCGAGAGGAAAGGGAAATCACTTTGCGGGCGGTGGGAGCAGAAGGATTGCCTTGGCGGGATGGGAGTTTTGGGAACTGGTCGGTTGTTTGGAGTAGAGACCCAGGTACCAGGGAGGAGTTGGGGGCAGATAACTTTGCCGGAGGACTGGGATAGGGGCGGGGATCAGGAGTGGAACATTTATAAGCACTTGTAATGCTCCCTAAAAGGAGTTCGTTCCAAGGACTGGATCCGAAAGACAGTTGTTCTGTTTCCCAGGGTCATAAGATAGGAAGTGAGTAACTGGACCCAGTCTATTAAGTTTCTCATCTAGCCAGAACCTAGTGCGCTTTCCTCTTAGTTCAGGGTTGCAGCCCATATAAAAAAAAACCCCGTCTTAACTCTTGGGATTCCTGAGATCCAAAGGCCGTGACACACAGGCCTATAGTGAGGAGGCAACATCACCTGACTTTCATGTTGCTGAAGGTTAGGACCACCACCTGCAGCTATTCTAGCACCTGCCATCACAAAATGATTACAGGTGTGTTGTAGAAAATCTGGAAAATACAGAAGGAAATCACCCAGGGATAATCACTCTTAACATTTTGTTAACTTCAATGTTATTTTCTGTGTATTTGGAATTATTTTTTTGTTTTTTCTTTGTTTTCTTTTCAACGTCATTTTTCATCATTTTAACCTTTTTATGTGCTTCCCTCCAAGGTGACCAAGATGCAGTTTTCTGGAGGAAAGAGGAGGAAGCTGAGATTGGCAGGTGATCAGAGAAATGCTTCCTACCCTCATTGCCTTCAGTTTTACTTGGAACCACCTTCTGAAAACATATCTTTGACAGAGTTTGAAACCTTGGCTATTGATAGAGTTAAATGTAAGTGATATTTAAATTAGAATGTATATATTCTTGAAAAGCTCATTTGTCCTTTGTGAGAATTAAGGTAATTTATATCCTTCATTCAGCAATTCATTCAACAAATATTAATTGAGGATTTGCTGTGGAGAATCTGGTATTCATTTACTTATCGTACAATGAATATTAAGTGCTGCTGTGTTCTAAGTGGCAAGGATTTTGAGGCAAATAATGTAATTCTTATCTTCACAGAAGCTGTATTCTATTACAAAGAGACAGACTTCCAAAATAATAGTCATAATTCAGTATCTTAACTGCTTTAGTATGAATAGAAGTAAATATTAGTGCTGTTGAAATGAAGAAGTGGGAGTGACTGCCTGAATCTGATTATGTAAGACTTAGAGAAGTTGAAATATGTCCCAGACTTTGAAGGATGAGTAGAAATGTTCCAACAGAGAAGTGAAGGGTTTTTCCAAGCTGAGATGAGAGCCTGTGCGAAGTCTTGGAGGCATGAAAGAATGTCACGTTTGGGAAAACAGTGACAAATTCAAGGTGGATGGAGAAGTGTGAATAACCAAGGACATTTTGTTCCATGCTAATGGTATAATGGGGTATAAGAAGGATATAGTCACTGTCCTGGGAGCCTACTTCTCCTCAATGTGTTGATGGAAGAAAGGAATGAGCTGGATATGAACTGAAACAGGAATACTTGTACTGTCTTCAGAATTTATGTTCCTTGTGGGAAAATCAGACGAAGAGGTGAGATACTATTAATCATTCTTAGAGGAGAAGGATAAGAACTGCTAATACAGACAAGGGGGCACTTAGTACCTGTTTGTTGAATGAAAGAGTGAAAGCAAGCGAGAAAATGGTTTTAGAAAGCTTAGCAGTGTCACATGCTTCATAAAGATTAAGATGATGTTTGAAAAGTATCCTTGGGTTTGGTACTTAAGAGGTGAATTGGTAAGGGCCTGAACTAAGCTAGTGACAATAGTAATGATAGGAAGGGAGAGATTTAAGGGATACTGAAAAGGTATCACTGATAGGATTTGGTGACTAGGGTGGCTGAAGTTCCTACTTGGATGATCTGGTGGATAGAAATTTTGCTGATGGAGACGGAGGTGGCAGAAAGAGGAGTAGGAATAAGGGGAAGATAATTAGTTTGGTTTGGCTACCATAATAAGGAGGTGCCTGTGGAACATGGGTCTATGTTCAGGAGGCAATTTAGAAGTTTTTCATTCTTGAACTCAGAAATGGCTTGAGAGAAGAATTCATCTGAGGAAAGGTTGGTAAAGGGCTTTAGGAACCTTTGAACAATATGTAACACCTGTTCAGGATAGTTCATTTGGCTGATTGGATGGCCCTGTTTCTTCACTGTTGCGTCCTCTTTTTTTCAAGAAAGGAAAGGTGGTTTTTTTTTTTTTTTTTTTCTAATGAGTCTATGCTGAGTAAATTAAGCAGACTGCCTAACAGGCAGCTCCACATGAAGGATGCAAACAAGGGACGCTTAGTTTTTTTCATATTGCCACGCTTTTCCATTCATCAGCAGTAGTGGCTCAGTATAGCAATGGATTGTCCATCATCCATCCCTCTTCCCTGATTGAGAATCCCAGGTATTAGATTATGCTTTGGGGCCAGGCGCGGTGGTTCACACCTATAATCCTAGCACTTTGGGAGGCCGAGGCGGGAGGATTGCTCGAGGTCAGGAGTTCGAGACCAGCCTGAGCAAGAGCAAGACCCCCGTGTCTACTGAAAAAAATAGAAAGAAATGATCTGGACAGCTAAAAATATATATAGAAAAAAATTAGCTGGGCATGGTGGC
>CM052441.1:76504848-76527424 GCA_028533085.1 Varecia variegata | reverse complement strand
AAAAAAAAAAAAAAAAAAAAAAAAAAAAAAAAAAAAAAAAAAGCATATGTGGTTTATGTAATTTACAGAGTAAATGAATTGCTGACAATCTGTGAAAGTCACCACAAAAAATGAAATCATATTTTACATGCAGTAGGGTAATTATTGTATAATGATAATGCCCATTATGTATCTGCCTTATAAATTAATATATTTTTATGGATTTTAAATATTGTGATATGTACATATTAAATTTTGTGAAAGTATAAACTGTAAAGCTGTAGGCAAAGTTTCCTTTGCAAAGTTCATCTGATCATAATCTATTCAGAGATAAAGTTACCTTTAAAAAATTTAGTGTTTTATTTGGCATTGATGAAACCACCTCAGGCCAGAGGAGTGCCCCATTTTCTAATATAAGTGACTATTTTGCAGTTAAATGCAATGAACTAATTTATGTTATTCAGTAGTACTACAGCTAGGCTTGAAGCATTTTATATTTAATCCTTTAAATTTTATAACATCCCTCTACCTCATACTCAACACATCCCTGGAAGATTGTGTGTGGTGTGTGCTATTTGTATTCTCCTTATAATAGAGGACTTGTATGTTTTTAACTATAGTCTACTGGCATCTTGCTTATGTTTGAATATTGTTTTATTAAAACTTCTTGGACTTACTAATCATTGTATTTTTAATGTGTACTCATAATTTCCCTGTCTCCATTTCAGCGAAGATCTCAGACGCTGGTTCATTCAACAAGAAATGGATCTCCTTAGATTTCGATTCAGTATTTTACCTAAGGACAAAATTCAAGATTTCTTAAAAGATAGCCATTTGCAGTTTGAGGCTGTAAGTATATTTTTGTAGTTATTTCCAGTTGTTTTCACCATTCATCCCTCCCTTTTGCCTTAAGTGTTGGTACTAATGTGTGGAGTTCATTCTCTTCCTAAGTTCCTGCCTGATACAGTAGCTAGCGTACAACAATGAACCTTTCCTCCTCTGTGACCAGAGGAAAAGGGGCTCCTTAGTAACAAAGCCTCACATTTAGTTGCTCTATTAAATATGTGATTTATTAAAGAACAAAAAGGTTTAGTTTATAAAAGTTCATCTGTAATTAAAATCTTGTAGGTCAAAATTTTAAGGCTAATATCATGTATTACAGAAAACAGACAAGTGATAGTTATTTGCAGGAATGAAGTTTAGGGAAGGTAACATGATATTTTAAAAGTCAGTTGTCAGAGTTGTCTGATTAGTTTTAAAAAATAATTTTGCAGACAAATCTGAATGATTTACATATTGTAATTATATAAAAAAAAAAGGGACATATTTAGCAGGGATAAGTATTGGGAGTGGAAATAGAATTTATGTCTTTTAGATAGATCTGTGCCCCAGTGAGAAGGTAGAAAAATTCTGTTTTGGTAGATTTAGAGCAATTGGATGGTAGCAGGACTGGTTGAGACTTTATTTTGGTGTTGGAATGGGTGGCTTGAGGCCAAATAAAAAAGAAGTTGCAGTAGGTGAAAGACATTGTGTTGACAAGTGGAAGATGTACTCACTGTAGAAGGAATACTAGGGGTTATATGAGTTGGTAAAAAGAGACTGCATGAAAGGAAGTGAACAAACATTTAGTAGATATTTAGTGTCTATTATGTGCTAAGTGGGTGTTGTATTGTTGAGTTTTATTTCTCCCTCCACACATACCAGTGTTGGGAAAGATTCCTATATGAGTCACTTATACTCCTGCACATCTTGCTGGGTAAGTCAAGAATGAATGGTCATGACCACTCTTTATCCAGGCCATTTCTTACAACTGTGTTTTTAGCAAGCAGCTTTGAAGGATGAAGTGATATCTTCCTTAAAGCTGTCAGTTCTCAGTGTCCCTTAGTTGTAGTATAAACCCACACACAGACCATTGATCTGGGCTGTATCGTGTTGCCCCCACAGGACTGAGAGCAAGGAGAATGACAAACATGTTGGTTCTCTCGCTGCTTCCTGTGACATGAGTGCTGAAGTTCTTTGTCACTGATGCAGGAGTCTTGTGTCTTCTGCCAGTGTCTCATAAACAGTAACAGGCTATCTTATTGGCTTAGAAGTAGGGTAAAAATAAATTCCAGACTTGACAATCAGCTATGTTATTTTGGGTAAATTTTCTAATCTGTACCTCAGTTTCCTCATCTTCAAATGGGGATAATAATCCCTACCTCAGCTTTGTGAGGTTTAAATGAGATAGTGTGTACAGAGTGCCTGGTATGGGCCTGGCTTATATGTTAACTGGTAATATTACAGAGGATACGGAAGCAGCAGATGCCTGTATTTTGGAGAAGTTTGGAGTCAGTTAGATTGAAATTAAACTATCTTGGGTCTTTTTGTTTTAGGAAATAGGAATTTATGAGACAAGTATGCATAGTTTTAACAAGTGTGTTGGAAGTCAGTACGGTTTTTAATATTACTCTAGTTGCTTCTAATCTGTTTGCTATAATTAATTAATTAATAGCCTGTTTCACTCTGTAGGTCATTTGAGGTTCATTATAATAAACATATACATTAAAGTAAGATGGAGAAATATGGATAAATTTGAAAGATTGAAAGGAAAATTAATATCCATATGTATACATCCCATGGTGGTCTTACACAGTTTCTAAAGGGAGCAGTAACTTTAGATTCTTGTGTGACTGTTTTGGTTTTTCTAGCTCAGTGATTCTCAGCGGGGGGATAGGAAAAGGAGGTGTAGTCCTCGTGGGGGGTTATCAGAATGTGGGTGGAGGTGTGTAGAGTGTGGAAAACATTATGCCTTGTGTTTTTGAAATACAAACCAGAGAATGTAAAGCTTGATTGAGTGTGTTTGTAGCTGGTGGGGATTCATGGAAGATAGAATAAGAAAGTATTCAGAGGGCTTGGCAGGAAAACCATTCCTATGATAGATTGCATTTACTTTCCTGGCACAGACCTTTTGCCCTTTACTTCTGGTGCTGGTAATTCCCAGCACATGGCATCTGATACTAGTAATTAAGGCAGTTGAGTTCAGGTGCTCTTGATTAGCTTGCCCCCAGGGCCCTGTAAGCTCTTCCCATTTCATTTTAGGCTTTCCTAACTTTTACCACTTCGTTAATAGGAATGTGTGCAATTTCTTCAGTTTGGTTAGAATATTTAGTTTACGTCTGAAAGCTATTATACTAAATCAGGTATTGGTGATACTTTTAGACTCCAGACAAAGCAAGGGTTGGGGAAAAGTTATTAGCATTTGTTGCATAAGGTGGTCTCTGATATGTGACCTGCTGTGTAAGTCAAGGTCCTGCTGCCTAAGTTGAGGCAGAAGGAAATGGTATGGGGTGGGAAGCCATGGGGCCAGCTTGGTTTCCTTGTCCCAGAAGCTGAATTGCTGGCACGCATGTCTTAGAGTCTATCCGGACTTAAAGTGCCTGTGTGATATGTTTGTGTGAATTTCACTGTCTTTTCAGCTTCTTTAATGCTGCAGTGGCTTTTATATCGATCTACTTCTGTAAAAGAAATATGTTTTTATGTTAGTAGGAGATGCAGTGTTATAACTAAGTTGCATCATGTTTTCTTTGATGGAGAAATATGTACAGAAAAATGGATCATTAATTCTTGGCGTTCTATTTCTGACTTGGGCAGTATGTTGATAATTTTTTAGTTTATACTTGGGTTTCTAGTGGATAGTACATTCTGAATCTTTATGACATAGAAAAAAAAGCCTTAATGTGAAGTGTTCAAAAAAGAAAAATGGATATTTTTCATTCTTTGACTTGTATGTAAATAATTTGGATTTTAAATCTGAAATTTCTAAGAAGGATTAGCAATGAATAAATATTGCTGTCCATGGGGATCTCCAGTTGCTGAGTTGATTGACCTAACCTTGGATCACATTAAAGGTGAATGTGGATAAGGTTAAACAGATTCTGTTAATGCTTCTTCAGTTGGCCAGTTGGAAAAAGGTCAAGCTTTGGCAGCTGTCAGCCTTATAGACAAAGGGTTTCTGTGCTGTTGCATCCAGAGCCTGATAGCAACTTATTATTTATTTGGGTGTTTTTAAAAACCTTCTTAGCACAGTCAAAAAATATTTTTTGTTTGTTTTGAAATACCAGTGGACCTATGGCACGATGCTTTTCGTTAGAATAGTACGGAATGGCAGGGACAGTAAAGTCGAGCATCCTTAAAGATGTGGAGAGTATTCTGTATGTTATAATTGAAAACTCCACTGCATATTAAGAACTAATGTTGTTCACTTGTTGTTTATGTTCAGGGAGGTGAGGGCTTTTGAGTGAAGGCAGGTGAGGTTGGTAACTTCATTGCTTGGCTCACTGAAAACAAGTACGTGAAAACTTCGAATCGTTTATTTTTGTTTATTTTAAAATAGCTTTTCTTATCCTGAACATGACATTTAAAATTTCTCATCCCTTGTAGTTTAAAACTCTAATTTCTTTTATCTTTGGAAATTATTTCATGTCATTCTTGGCTGGTAACTTCCTTTTAGTGAACGTGAATTAAAGTTTAATTTGTCATTTGTTATTGAAAATGTCAGTTATGAATTTATTAGGAACTTTTGGATGCTCTTCTTCCATTAAAATTGTAACACTGAGTTTGCATTGATTTAATAGTTTTATGTGTATAGAATTTAAAAATACTTTTAGTATTTTACTTGTTTAGCATTATTTCTGAGATGTTTATAAATTGGCCTTGAGGTTGTCATGGTTTTCTGACCATTTTGGCCCTTATATTGTTTTCATTGTTGATTGGTATAATTTGGGTTGTCGTAGCTCTTTTGGAATGTGCCTTCATCATTGTGGTCTGTTCCATTGCTATCACTCTAAATATGAAAATGCCATTCACAAATATACGTTACTCTTTTTATACCTATCCTCTGGGATCTCCAGTTATTATAAGCCTATTAATAAGTTGCCATAAGTGTTTTTTTTTTTTTTGTTCTCATACAAGATTTATTCCCCAGCACCCACCCTCGATTCACAGTGGAGGACTAAGGAGATTCAGCAGGACATGCAGTAGAGTAGTCTAGAGAACACGTGTTTGATAAGCTTGGAGGTTTTTCATAGGACTTCTCATGAGCCATTGACTATGACAGAAGTGGAAATGGAGCCTGGAAAAGAGTGAAGTGGGTTGGTAAGACACACACTCTCAACACTCTTGGTGGAAATTCTAGACCTAAGAGGAACTGAAGAGGAAAGGGTTAATAATCAGATGAAGGGTGTTGAAGAAAAAAATTATTCATGTTACTTGTTAAAGACAGTAAGGAAGACTATTCAACGGAGGCTACTAATAGGGTTTTGTAGTGGGGAGAGAAAGGAGCTCACCTTGGAATATTATAGGAACAAGTGGGGACTTATAGCGGGATTGAGTGGATGGAAAATTACTAAGAGGTAGGGTAATTCTTTGCCAAACTGACCTAAGGACTTTGCTGAAGGCAGAACAGAGTGATAAGATATTGAGAATGGTCACACCAAGGATGGGGGATTTTTCCTAAACTGACTCAGCAGGATTCTTGCTAAAACTGAATTAGCGGACCCTAGTCAAAAAGAGTTTTCAGGAGCCTGACCAGTTAGGTCAAGGAGAGAGAGTCTTTGTCAAGGGGCTCAAACTTATCTTCTGAATGGGGAAATAAATTGTTTTATGTTCCAAGGCTGTGAAGTAGGCAAGATTGCCCGTTCCAAGCAGCGTGTTCTCTGCGTGTTGAGTGAATGTTTGAATTAATTTCTAGAGAAAATAGTAGCTGGGTTCAAAAGATTTATCTTTATTCTGTTTCATGAACACTAGACATCTTTAAGATGAGTATAGTAACATGGAGTACTTATATTTTCTCAGGGTTATATATTAGGTGATAGGTATATGTTGTGTATGAAATGAGCTTTTTCCATGGAACTGGATTTGAGGGATTATGCTCGTTAGCAAAATTCAATTTGTTATGTCTCTAAATTGGAAATTTTATGATTTAGAGCTCTTTGTGCATTTCTGGTATAATTGCATACTTTTGACTTCTTTCCAAATGATTTATATGAGGGCATTAACACAGGACTTCCTTTTTATAAGTAAACTCTATAAATATAATACTTTTGTTTTTATAGTGGTTTTTGACATCAAATAATTATGGGAAACCAACCTTGTATTTTACGTATATTTATTGGGCAGCTATAGTAAAATATTGATACATTTTATATTTAGAGAATAGGGAAAAAGTTCGTTGAATTTTCTAGTCAGTTGAGGCCTAACCATTTATGCGTATAGTTGTAAAAATACACCATAGCAGATGGTCTTTAGTAGCGGTATTTCAGAGTTCACAGAATCTGGGTTTTTCTAATCAAGCTACAAAATTAGATTCTGCTCATGATAAGATAGTTTAAGCCTAGAGATGTTATGGCTAAATGTGAAACTTCAAGCAGAATTACCCTTGAAGGCTGAAATTAACATATGCAAAAATTTTCAAAATACAAAAGTTTGGATATAGAATATCTTATATTCTCATTGTTGATAACTCTTCATGCCTATGACTTTGCCCTTGAAAGAATGTATGACTTTAAAGTAGCTGAATTTCCCATATACGGAGCTATGTCTTTAATTATCTTACAATCTTTTACTATGTATACACACACATATATATTTAGATCCTAAAAGAAGGAAATTAATTTTACTAAATATTATGTCTAGTGTTA
The DNA here is from genome assembly GCA_028533085.1 of Varecia variegata. Classification (NCBI taxonomy): domain Eukaryota; kingdom Metazoa; phylum Chordata; class Mammalia; order Primates; family Lemuridae; genus Varecia; species Varecia variegata. The sequence goes on along the minus strand of CM052441.1, from coordinate 76,520,765 downwards.
AATATTCTCTGTAATTAAACATTTACATTATGAAGTGTTACTCATGTTTTCTGAAGGTGTTCTGAATAATGCATACATTATTTTTCCATTCCATAATCTTCCTAACCTTTCCCTTTTCCCTCCAAGTTCCCTGAAAATTTAATCCTTTTTGGTTGAAGTCCTATTTCATGGTCTAGTTCAGATTTCATGGTCTAGGTCAGATTGCATTTTCCTAGGTCTTTTGGATGAAAGTAAGAACCAGGGATACTGAGGTCTTATGGATTTGTAAAAAAACAATCATTTTGTGCTCTCAGTCATCGAGTGGCTGAACCTGAGTTACAAGGGCAGGAGGAAGTAGTTTCAATAACAGTTATCCATTTAGCTCAGGCCCTTAATGAATATACCCATTCTGCTACTCCCACCCTTCATACAAAGGACAGAGCCATTGATATTCCTACTCTGGACTTGTCTCTATTTATTCTCTACCTGCTTCTGGTTGCTAATTTCCCTGGCTTTCAGAAACCTTGTGCCATACTTCAGCTACTGATACCTGACTCCTGTCTGACTTTTTTTCCTGTTTATCTCTTGTCAAAGTGTGCTCTCCCTGTTCCAGTGTCCCAAGAAGCTTTTGGGCAAGAGAATCCTTCTGTTTTCTATATTGAAGCTTAATAGCCAAATATATTCCAGTTCCCTTTAGTTGATCCAAGAAGTTAGGCCTCTGTATGAATATTAGAAAATCCAGAGGACTATTCCCAAACTTGCATGGGGTCCTTGTTTCCTAAGGAAGCAATATTGATTGACGACTGAATGAACAGTGGATTTATTAAGGTTGGAATCTGCCCAGTTGATATAAGAAGACAGAGGAGAAAAGTTAATCACTAATAGCTAACATTTGTTATGTGTTTGCTGAGTGCCAGGCACTTTGCTAAATGTTTTACGTGGGTTATATAATTTAATCCTCGTAACAGCTCCATCAAGAAACTAAAGCTCAGGTTAAGTAACTTCCCCAAAAGTCAGACTTCTAGATATTTTGAAATGTATAAATCACAAAGCATGTTACTAAATATATGAGCAGGTTTCTTCACAGCTAGTCCTAAGCTAGCACTGAAATGAAGTGGAATAGAGGCTAACATTTAAGGTGACAGGGCCCATCAAAAGTGATTTACAAACACAGGTGTGAGTTTAGAGATTTCCATTAGTGTAGGAATTTAAAGCATTAACTATAATTTTACTAAGATGTTTTATTTTAGCTGACAGTTCTTAGCAGAAATGGAAACCAAATATATTAAATATACCGTCAGCTTTCCCCACATGTGTGCTATCTGTGGAGAAAACATTATATTCACACAACTTAGTTGTTGAGGGGTTCATTATCTAGCCCCTGGGCTTTTCTTTACCCTTTATATTTTTCTTCTCTGCTACCTTTTATTTCTCTTTTTTAAAACATTTTTTGGATCACATTGTATGTTTAGTTCATGTTCAACAATTGACTCATCTAATATTTAAAGATAAGTATCAATATAAATCAAAATCCAAGCAATAGATTTTGTGCTTGAGATGGGAAAAATTTAATAGATCAGGAAAAGAAAAGTTATGGATTTGAGTAGATTTTCTTGTTGGCTCACAAGAAAGAGAGGTGTCATAGAGGGAGGCCCAGTGATTATTTCAGACTGGGCCTTTCAGAAGAATGACATGTTGATTCAGTCCAGGGGTTCTGGACTATACGGCTGTCATCTCCCCTATTAGATATTCTGGATATCTTTGTGGTATTTTTGGTGAGTGTAACGATGACTGGCAGGTACCACAGGCATTTAGTAGACAGGAGATAGGGATGTTGGAATATCCATAATGCAGCGGATAGTCCTGTACAACAATGAATTTTTCCACATTCTTCTTAACTATTGCTGTTTATGTGAATGAAAAAAAAACCCTAAACCAAAAAACTAAGCTGTTTCTAATGGTTGGAATCTAGAACTACACACTGTTTTATAAATGAACACAAATTTTTTTCCCCCATGTATTTTGTATACCCTAATTGTTCCTGGGCTATAGCTATCCTGTGAATTAATGGAAGATAATACTTTGTTATGTTTCTGTGAGTTGTTCACTTTTTTGAAAAAGCACATCACTGATGTGGTATTTGAGGCATCAACACACATGCTATGCCGGTCTGCATTGGAAGGTGGTATATTCACGGTGTTTCTACAAATGGGTACGATATCTAACTACTTGATCGTGTCTTCTAGTGCACTGTGTCTGATCAATTATGGATGCCAATATTTTGTTTTAAATTACTTTGCTTTTATTTTTCTTTGATATTTTAGTCATAGAATACTATTGATCTAAAACACTGTGTGTAAGTAGATTATCTCTAAATTTTATTTCAGGATAGTACTGTAGGTATTGTAACATTGTAAATATTAAAATATTTAAAGAAGGGTAGCAATGGGTCTGATAGGATTGTGAACCACTAGCTCCATCCAAGGCGTGGTCCTTAGCTTTGCAGGTCCCCAAGGATGGTTCTGTTAAGTTCTTGCCTGTAGTGTTGTTAGCACTGACTGTAGCAGATTTCTTATTTTTTCTTTTTGGAAGATTTAAGTAGTTTTGGCTTACAGTTTTACATCTTTTCCTTTCAAACATTTTTTTCTCTTTTTTAAAAAAGTATTGTTACCTCGATAAATACTAAAGTAGCTGTCATCCCAGACACATTGTTTTCATAACTAAAGTTATATCTGGATGTTTTTCTATTTTTTGTTAAAAAAAAAAAATCTTCTTAAATGAAACCCTCAGTATCACATACTTCCAGTACCCTTAAGAACTTAGGAGCATAGCAGATGAAGGAAGGAAAAAGCCAGAAGCAGCATAACAATAATACTTCTTTGTAGTCTCTTTCATAAACAGAGTTCAGAGCTCTTCATCTTTTGTGAATGCAGAGCTTCCCAGAATCCCAGTGGAATAGGGCAAGCTGACTTCTCAGATCAGAAGGATAAGACTGGCTGCTCACACATTTTTTGGTGGGATGTTCAGTTCTTGCTGTTCCCCTTGGAGATGTCTTTGTAGAACAGATAGTGTGAAGGTGTCTTTTTCCTGGGCTTGTATTATTCTTATAGTGAGGTTTCTGGTCTTTGCATTGCTTTTGTATAGATCCTAGAAATCATTGATTTATGATTATGATTTGAAATAGCCAGTCTTGAAGAATGTTAATTATAAAAAGAATTCTGACTTTTCAAAATTAATTTTCTTTTTTTAAGAGATAGTGTCTTGCTCTGTTGCCTATGCTGGAGTGCAGTGGCATGATCATAGCTCACTGCTGTCTCGAACCCCTGGGCCCAGGGGATCCTCTCACCTCAGCCTCCTGAATAGCTGGGACTACAGGTGCATGCCACCAAACCCAGCTATTTTTAAAATTTTTTGTAGAGACCGGGCCTTATTATGCTTCCCAGGCTCGAACTCCTGGCCTGAAGCTGTCCTCTCGCCTTAACCTTCCAAAGTGCTGGAATTATAGGTGTGAGCCACCAAGCCTGGCCTCAAATTAGTTTTATTTGTTTATTTACATTTTAATGATGATGACGATGATGATGATGATAGTGTAAACAAAACCATAGAGGAATTTCAAGCCATCGAGAGAACTTTGGATTAGGGCACCTCTGGAATTTAACTTGTCAGTCTTCAGGCCCTGAAGATAAATAAACCTGAGGGAGGTGTAGGGATGGTTTGGGATGAGACGGGTGGGTTAGAGTGATCTCTTTCTCCTTCGAGAAGGCTAAGTGGCTGCTGGAGCTCTGTTCTGAGGACCAGCTTTTTCCCAGCAACAGCAGCCTTCTCTTCCTTAGTGCAGTGTGCTGCTTTCTTTCCTTTCCAGCTTGAACACAGACATAGTTCCATTATCTCATTTTTCCTAACCATAGTATAACCTCTACCTCTCTGGAGGTCTCTTAGATATCATACACTCTCTTTTTTTAAACATTATTTTAATGATACCATCTCCTTTTTTATTTCAAGGAAATACATTCATGTATTTTCCACATTAATCTTGGTTCTGATTTTCCATTTTTGTGACAAGAAAGTTTGTCATTAAATTATGGGAAAGAGTGGAAGGATGAGACTAGCAAGATAAGAGAAAGGCAGGAGGGAATTGTTGAAGGTTTTTGAGGAGTAGGGTGACATCTTATAATCTTGTATGATGAAGATAATTGCAACAGCTCAGTGAATAAGGAAGTGGAGAGTTGAGACATAAATTGAGACATCAGGTTGCCAAGTAGTACAGGTTGAATATCCCTTGAAAATACTTGGCACCAGAAATGTTTCAGATTTCGGATTTTTTCAGATTTTGGAATATTTGTATTATATACTTGTTGAGCATCTGAAAATCCAGAATCTGAAGTGCTCCGATGAGCATTTCCTTTGAGCATCACGTTGGTACTCAAAAAGCTTTGGATTTTGAAGCATTTTGGATTTTCAGATTTGGGATGCTCAACCTGTTGAATGTTAAGACTTATGGCAGAGTCCTCTTAGAAGGATATTAGCCAATGTCTGTGTTAATGATAAGGAGAATTATTGAGTGATTCACCAAATTAAGTACTGAATGAGGGTCTGAACTATACAGCAGTGGCTGTGAGAATGGAAAGAAATGGGCAGATATGGGAGACATTATGGAAATAGCTCAAAGAAGATTTGATGACTAATGGAATGTGAAGTAAGGACATCTCCAAGCCATCTAATATAGAGGATAAGAGTAGCGTAATATTAGTAATGATAGCGAGTATAAAAATGGGAGTATGTTTTTGGGCTAGGGTAGTACATTTAGTTGTGAAAATATTGCTTGTGAGTGCTAGTGGGCCAGTGGAGATAGGCAATGGACAATTCAATGGACAATTCAAAATGTTAGGCTGCGTTCTGGAGGTCATATTTGAAAATATATAATCAAAACACCATAAAAATGGTATTTGAAACTGTGGAAAAGAAGCTTGCTAAGAGAAAGAGGATGAATGCGAAGACCTGGGAAAATCAATCTCAGTGGATCCTTATGACCCTGTTACCTAAGATTAAAAGATTAGTTACCTAATCTTTTAATGCCTTGTTTTCTTCTACTATAAAATGGGAAAAATCATAGTATCTCCCTCATAGGATTGTTGTGAAATTGAATGAAATCATCTCTGTAAGTTGCATAGTGCTTGGCAGACACGTAGTAAAAACTCACTAAAGGTTAGTTATTATTTATTAAGTGCTTTGGTCATGCGTCTAAAAATGAACTGATTCTAATACTTCTAACTCTAGAAGTTGTGTTTAAAATTAAACAAGTAGTCTAATTAGCAGTGATATTCTTATTTCTTAAATTGGAACTTTCTGGCTTTTGAAGGTCTGGTCAGTTGTAATCTTGGAGCTAATTTTTATGATAAATATCTAATTCACTTAGGTGTTTTTATATAAAGCCCTCACTTTTCTGGATGTCCTCTATTGTTGCAGACTTTAGTACAATGGTTTCACCTTCACTTTTCTCCTCTGTTTCTTATTTATAGAATTCCTTCACTTTTTGGGACTTAGATATAAACTCTTGGTTGAATAGGTAATGTTTTTCTTTGATTAGATTGAGAGTATGATAAATGAGAGGTTATGATACTAAACCTGAATTGAGTACTTCACAGATTTCTTCCAATGAAGATGGGCTACGAGGATCCCAGTTGTATTTGGTATCTGTTTCTTTTCTCTGTGACAGGATTATTATGCTCTAGAAGTGTCATTTGGGGGAGCCAAAGCACTGTACTATAACTTCTACCAGTCCATTCAGTGTAGAAGGGAAAAAAATAATGTCATGAATTGAAGTTCAGGCTTTGCAGGTGTTTGTATGTTTCTTCCTTCTGCTTTAGCAGTAAGTGGTTAGAGGGATTTGTTAAATAGTAAATGAATAAAACTAAATGTTAAACACATATTTACCTAGAGTTTTCACTTTGTACATTGGTGTTTTAGTTGTCCTGTTGATATTTTAAGCGTTGAGAGAAATTAGCATTTTCAGTTGAATATGTGTCATATCACTTCAAAGATGTAGTTATTCCAACTGTCTGAGACTCACGATGAGATGCCTAAAAAAAAAGGCAGCCTTTGGATTTTTCTGGTCTGTGAACCTTACTAATATTTTCTGAGTGCCTGTAGATACAAAGCACTGCAAATTATATTAAAAATATTGCCACTTGAGTAAGTCCTTAAAGGAACAATTTTGGAACTGTTTGGTTGATTAGCGTACATCAGAGCTATTGTTTGGGCTCTCTACATAGAGATTGTTCAGGGATGTAATAGCCTCTGCATACAAATGGATTGGAATTTGGATTTAGAAAGGATAGCTTATTTATTCTATCTGTCCTGGTTTTCATTTACTTTTTTTTGTATACCATTTAAAATGGATTAGAATTCATTTTCTTACCCCTTTTAAAAATAACCTCGGCATGATTATTTTTCTTTTCTTTTTATTTACCACTCCCTTTGAGACACACGTGCGTGGGCATGCACACACACATAAAAGAAGATCCACGGTTTCGGTAGTATTTATAGCAGGATAACGACATGATTTATTTGAAGTTTTTAGTAGGTTGCTATCTGTAGTCATGAGAAAAGTCTACTTTTGAATTTTGCTGCCTCTTTCTTTTGTAAGAGGTTGGATTCTAGAACATAGGTGCTGTCTGCGTGACCATGTTTTCATCAGAAACCGGGGTCTAATATACGTTAGAAATGGCATATTCTTCCTTTGTGATCCCTTAAGCTCTTGGTATTTATTTACCTGACCTTTGTTTATCAAATCCCAGAGTTGCTTGCTTTTCTTTTGTAAGCTAATTAGGGATGTTTTGGGTAGGTTAAGAGAAGAAATACTCATTTATTTATTTATTTATTTTGAGACCGAGTCTCGCTCTGTTGCCTGGGCTAGAGTGCCATGGCGTCAAGCTCACAGCAACCTCAAACTCCCGGGCTTAAGCAATCCTTCTGCCTCAGCCTCCTGAGTAGCTGGGACTATAGGCATGCGCCACCATGCCCGGATAATTTTTTTCTATATATATAATTTTAGCTGTCCAGATCATTTCTTTCTATTTTTAGTAGAGACGGGGTCTTGCTCTTGCTGAGAACTGGTCTCGAACTCCTGACCTCGAGCGATCCTCCCGCCTCGGCCTCCCAGAGTGCTAGGATTACAGGTGTGAGCCACCGCGCCAAGCCAGAAATACTTTTTTAAAAAGTCACTATCATTCTGTGTGAAAGAGAATGTGATTCCTGTAGAAAAAAGTAATCAGTTAGCCTGGTGTATTGTAATGGTAGCTTTGCTATTTTATTGTCCTCTGCTTTCTCTTTCTTTTTCTCGCAAAGAAAACCAGCAGGCGACTTAGCTTTCTGTGAGTGCTTTTATTTAAAACTATATGATTGAGTACCTAGCGAAACTAACCTTGGCTTCAGCAGTACTGAAGGGTGAAAGTGGAAAGAAGCTCCTTCTTTCCTTCCTTTTTTCCTTCTTTCTTCCTGTTCTTTAAAAAGTGCTATTTTAATCTAGTTTGGGTAAAGTTGACCTCTTGGGTGTTGAAGCAAAAACTGAAATGAAATATTTTTCTTCTTTTATGAGTATTGTGTTAACTTGCCCCAAATGACAGAATTAGCCTAAATGTAGGGAAGTGCTAGGTTTCAGCAAACAAAATTGAACTTAATTTATATTTCTTTATTTTTACTGTACATGTGGTAAAATTAGGTAATTAATAAAGGTTTAAAGAAATTCTAACTGATAAATTCACCCCGTTTCACCTTCTTACACCTAAGAAGCATACTTTGCCTAAATTATGCAAAATGCTAATTAAAGGATTTAATTTGCTAATCATCTCAGTTTGATTAGAGGCAGATGCTGATTATCTGTACAATTCTAAATGGACCTTTCCAAGATGGCTTTCATTATTTAAAATCAACTTGTCAAACTAATTAAGACATAAACTTAAGGAATAACAAATACCAGTAGTTATCTATATCTTTTTGGTGTAATGCAGGGCAAGGTAATTCATAAATGCAGTGCACCAAAGACTTGGTGTATACAATGTCGTTACGAATTTCAGTAGTCTCAAAGTTTACGAGTTGAACTTTGTTTGGCTTTTTACTGAGTTCATTAGATTCTCTAGTCATACCTTTGTTGGTTCTCTGGGTCTCTGACTTTTTTTCTGGCTCCTTTTTCTTCTTGCTGAGTCAGATAGCACAAAGGAGCAGAGATAGTCTTGTGTATGTGCGCTCAAACCATGCATAGAAATGGTCAGAATGTATCACAGACTGGTATGCCAGGCTCCCCTTATAGGTGACCAAACCTTCCTCTTACAAATCTAAGAGATGTGGCAGGAAATAGACAGCAGGTATAGAACAGTGTTAATGCCAGGGAGCAGGGGGAGCATCTTAGTTCAATAACTGAGCAAGAATTTGGATCCATACACCCAGCCTTTGTATTCTTCCTGGCTTGTCTTTTTCTCAGAGCAAAGGCAGAAAACTATTTATAGACTGGTCAAGTGTCTGTGGTTGATTTAGGATTAAGACAAGGGAAATGAAGGCAGAAATTGCATTACTCCTAATCCAAGTCAGATACAAATGGCCCAGTATCAAAATGTTTAGGGTTTTGCATTCAAGACCTAGGGTGTTAGGATAGGAGATCTGAGGTATAGACATGAATCCTGCCTTGACCTGCACCAAGAACAAAGGTAGTAGGATGAAGTAGCATGCTGTCTAACCAGGGACACTCCAGAGAGGTCATCTAGCTTGCGGGTGAAAAGCACAGGCTCTGGTGCTGTAATTTCTGGGGTTGAACACTGGTGCTACCACTTACTAGTTGTTTTTCCTCTCTGATTTGGTTTCCTCGTCTACAAAATAGAGAATGCAGTAGTACTACCTCATAAAGTTGGGAGACTTTGGTAAGTTACTACATTTTGTAAAATACTTAGAATAGTGCCTGGCACATAGTAAACATACAACACATATTAAATATTGTTTGTTACCATTCCAGCTTTTGCTTGAAATTTGCAAATGTTGGAGTATATGGAGAACATTGGATTCCATCCCCCAGTACCCCTTTGCGTCATTTAAATGTGCTACCAATATATGTATAATAAGAAATTATGAGAACTTGAGTTGTATAAGCTAATAGAATTTGAAATAGTAGAGTCTTATTAAAATGAATAAGCACAGATTTGAGTCCAAATATTGCTTCATTTCATGTAGTGTGAAGGGATTAGGGATATTATAAATGGTTGGCAAACTGACGACAGGATGATTGGAAGAGCTTGATCATGAGCACTTTTTACATTTCAATTCTAAGGATAAAAGGGGAGGCTATTTTAAATTTAGTTATTTTCTAGCTCTTAAAAGATTAAAATAGGTTAGTATGTAATAGGATAAGGGGTAATAGAGTGCTGTGGATTCTTATCCTGGCTAAGATTAACAGTGAAGTTTTGTCAGTTCTATGCCTAAATGTCTCTAAAATCTATCCATCTCCTTTTTGTTTCACTCGTACTATTCTAGCTTGGGCTACCGTGGTTACTTACTCAATCCATTCTTTACCCTGAAGCAAGAGTGCAGATATGATTATAGACATCAGTAGTACTGCAGCCCCATTTCCTATTGGTGTAACATTAATGTTCAAAATTCTTAACAAGTTACCTCAAGCTCTGATTCTTGTTTACCTCTCTAGCCTCATCTCTTACCACTGTTTCTGTAAACTCTATGGACCGACCATATGAATGTCTTTTAGTTTTGAAAACATGTTTTGCTCCCATGACCTTGAAGATTCTTCCCTCCATTTCACCTAATTCTGACTCATTCATCATGTCTCAGCTTAGACAAATTTTCTTTCTGGGACACTTCTCCAAGTTTGGCTTAGAAACCCATCCTCTGTGTTCTTAAGCACTCTGTACATCTTTTGTCAGACCACTTATGCTTGAGGGTCATCACCAGCCTATCTTGCAGTGGGCTCTAAGTCTCCTGAAAGCAAAGGACCCTGAATGTCTTATTCACTACCTAACAAAAAGTCTAGCGCGTACGAGGTGCCTAATGTATGTTGCTTGAATGAAGGAGGATTAAATAAGTGAATTAGCCACCTGAAGATGTTCTCCAGAAGGTACATTACCTGAGTTCCCTAGAAACTTTTTGGCCTTCTGAATGTTTATTATAGAATTTAAATACTTAGTAGTTTGTTCTATGTGTCTTAGTTTGTGCTAACAGTTGTATAAAATGGATGGATCAAGCAATGATACGTGATTAGTAAATCGGGTCTACAAACTCAAGATTTGAATCACTTTTTGCTAATTATATACTTATGGAAGTCAGATTGACTTTGTATTAAAGCTTACTGGGCAGACTTTGGGAAAATAAACGTCTTGATTCAGTAGATATTGGAGAAGGGTAAAGAATAGAAAAATCTGCAGATTGATCAGATTTCTAAGATTTGGTATGTGCTAGCTCTCAGAAGTTCAGAAGCCTTCTAGAAGGTTGCTAGTTTTTGTGGGTTTCAGAACAGGAGGAATGTTTAACACCTAGCACAGCTGCAGACTAGATTGGAATTTGCAAAGTAGGTTTTTCAATTTTATCTCATCTTGAAGCTTTCATGTGGGCTTAACAATTTCTCCATGTGATTGAAATAAATGTAGCTAAAATTGCATATTATTTTTGAAGTGTTAAGAATGAAAAAATAATTTCTCTTCCTAAAGAATGAATATCTGATATTTCATATTCTGTATTGGAGTTATAGTGAAAATTAATTTGTAACATAGTGGACAAGTATTATGTAGATAATAAAGATATTAGGAGAGAGTATATATGCTTATAGCTAATGAATATTTTGCTTTCTAGGAGATCACCTTAGGTGGTATAGTGGATTAAAGATAGCCATGAATTACTTGATGCTTTCTCATCAAAAGGTGGGATCTATGTCACCTCCCCTTGATTATGAGTGGGTTTAAAAAATTATGGTTTAATATGCATAACATGATATTTACCATTTTAACCATTTTTAATTGTACAGTTCTATGGCATTACGTACATTCACATTGTTGTGCAGCCATCACCACCATCCATCTCCAGAACTTTTCCTCTTCCCCAACTGAAACTTAGTACCCATTAAACAATAACTCCCCATTCTGTCTTCCCCCTACCCTTTGGCTTGAGTGGTTTTGACAAGTAGAATATGCTAGAAGTGACACTGTACCAGTTTCTGGGTACAGACCTTAAAAAACTGGTAGCTTCTACTTCTTGTCTCTGTAATATTCTCTTTAGACTTGCTGAGACAGACCTGCTGGAGAAGTCTGTTCTGAAACTTGGTATAAACCAGCAACTGCCTTGCTGGAGGGACCATGTTGACAGTCCCAGCTGAGCCCAGCCCTCTAGGCATCCCCATCAAGGTGCCATACATGTGAGGGGAGGCATCTTGGACCCTTCAGATCAGTCTGTTCACCAGCTCAGTACCCCTAGTGACCTCATTTGATGCCACATGCAGTATAGGAATTGCCAGCAGCAATTCAGCACCCTTTCTGAATACCTACCTGGCCATCAAAATTGGGAGCTGATAGTAAGTAATAAAATGGTTGTTTTAAGCTGCTGAGTTTTGGGGTAGTTTGTTATGCAGTAATAGATAATTGAAACTGGTAGTTAAGCTCGAGCTTCTGGCTTCTTGAATTTGAGCTTAAAACAACAAACAGTGTACACCAAATACCCCAAAATAACTGTCCCATGATTTGAAAAGACTTTATGAAATGTAATGAATGGTAATGTAACTCAAGACTGTTAATAGTGTGGAAGAAGAAATTCTGATAATTAGGTGAGTGGAGAAGATAACTCTGACGGAGCTCGTATTACTTAGAAGGGACAGAAATGGGAGAATTGTTGATAATGCTTTCATCTTCCAGAAATTTGTTTGGTGAATCTACTTAAAAAGAGTTAGCTGAGTTTATGGCTTTTTCATTTTGAAGAGGAGATTTGCAGGAGTCTGAGGGGCTTTGAGGTCTTCTTTATTTCCAAAGACAGCTTATTATGTTTTAGAACTCGGAGAAGTGAGGTAATAAGGTATAAGGGATAAGATAATAAGGTTGATGTTTTTATAGGGTGCTCTTAGCCCCTTAGAGTTTGCCAAAATTTAAAGTAGACCAAATTAATGAGTTTATTTCATAAACGTAGCTTGTGAATAGTCTTTCTGCTTGCTAATTTCAAGTTAGCTGAGACGTGGTGAATACCTAGTATGTTCAGGGTACTATGTAGGTGCTATGGGGGATTTAAAAAGCACTTTCTTAAATAAACAGGGAGTATAAATAAATGAATAAAAGCAATCATAAGTTACCTGTAGACACTAAACCATACAGGGTTCTTAATTTTTGTGTGCCCTTTCGAAATGATTGCAGATTTTTTTTCTTTTTTCTTTTTGGTATTTGATGCTTAATATGGGCTCTTGATACATGCAACTTGGATTATGGTAGGTAAGGGGGAAATTTTAATTCGTATGGAAAATCTATGGAAATTATTTCTTATTGAAAAACTGAAAATAGATAAAAACAAAAACACTATTTCATAAGACCAGGGAGCAGGACAGTTGAGGCCTAATAAAACCCTCTTGTGTTAGCAGACACATTTGCTGCTATTATAACAGTTTGCTTAAGGAACAGGAGAATCATGGATAAATGCAAACACATACGCAGCTGTTTGAATTTGCTGCTCAGCTTTCTGGATTCCTTAAACTGTATTACTTTTGGATTATAATGATTTTACTGGAGGCAAGAAACAAAGTGAACAAGATACAGCATGAAAATTCTCTTTTAAGTTTCCCAAGGCTGCTTTTATTTATTTCTACAAAATAGAAATAATAATTTTGCCTTTTTTTTTCAGTACTCAAAACAGGAGGAAGGAAAGTATAGATTAGAACAAGTGACTGATATTTTGAGTAAGAGATGAATGTCAAGATCATTACAGAGAAACAATAGAATTCATCTAGAATGTATGAATTCAGTGTTTTCTCTCTTCTTTTGTCGTTTTGGGGGCATAGAATGAAAATGGCCACATCTTGGTGGGGCAGGAGAACAGGCTTTAGAAGAAGGAAGATATTTTATTACAATGTGAATAAAATATACATCTAGAACATTACAAGAATGATCGCTGATACTGGGAGGTTCACATTAATGTTGTGGACTCCTCAAGGCTGATATGAACTCTTATTTCATCTGTCTGACATAGAAGAATAGAAGGGAATGAAGTCGTGGATTGATGAGACACAGAAGAGTATAGTGGGCTGTGTAGGTAGTGCTGCTTTTAGTGTTACAGTACGTGTGAACTGGATGTCCCTTCTGAGGACACTAACCCTCTGAGTGGCATCATGGCTTCTTCCTCTATGTGAACGTGTATCTTAAGTGCAGATGAAGCACTTGAACATTGTTAGACTGTAAGTAGGGATATCACTCTAACTTGGGACAGGAGCAGAACAAAGGGAAGAAGCTACTGATGGACTTTGAAGTAAAATAAATATATGAGTGGCTTCTTTCTCTTCCTTGACGCAGGGCACATGGATGAGATGGTGGCGGACCATTTTTCTAAATCCCTCTGGATGTCAAGAAATGGCTTGGAAGGGCTTTAATTTAGCAGCTTCTTCCCCACCAAAGTACTCCAGGTTAATACACAATTTATAAAAAGTGTGCTTGCTATGCAAATATATCTTTAAGATAAGTCCCCTAGCAGAATCCTATTCTTCAGTGCATCCTACATAGAAATTCTGAACCACTTCTTCATATTACTTTATAGCTAATATTTAATATATGCTTTATATGTATCCAGCATTATGTTGCATGTTATGGAAGAACTGCATTAACATGTTTATAGTTGGAGAGAGTACGGAAAGACTATTTTCAGGAAACAGAGAACAAGGTAAAATAATCTGGTGCCAGAATGTTTAATACGGTCTTTAAGAGTTATGGAAAAGAAAAGAGGGCATTGCTATGGGCTGGATTAATGTGGGAAGCCGACAGCATTTGAACAGCATCTTAAAAAATGAGAAGGCAGAGAGGTAGCAGAGATATTCTGATGGTTGGACTATCATGTGCCAACTGTAACCTCAAATGTCTGAATAACTTTCTGAGGAACTAAAAATATTGAATTGGGTCAACAAATGGGACAACTTCGTGAAAGACATAAAGCTGACTTCTAATATTTTCAGTTATAAATATATATATTTGAGCATCTATTAAACATCTCCTTTCCCTTTACCCCAGGCACAAAAAATAGCTAGTATTCCAGCATCCATTTGATTTTGAAACATATGGTGGAGATATAAATTTAGTAACACCTGACTTATTAAAACTTAATTGCCAAAGATTTGATTTCCTATGGTCTATAAGAGAAAATTGTTAACAAATCAATTTATTTTTCTGATCTTATTTTTCTTTATTCTTTTATTTCATTCATCATATACTTGAATAAACATGGCTGCACCAATGGTCCATGTGAACTGAAGTCAGTTTCTACCTTTCCTCCCCAGCTAAGGAAAGCTGTATTTTTGTTATATACTATTGTTAGCTTCCTTGGAAGACTTTAGTCATCGTCATATCTTCCATGAATCAGAGTTTGGCTGCCTGTCTTCCAGTGACCTTGAAAATGTCCACGATGTAGTTTAAAAACTTAGGACTAAGTTGAACAGTTTTCTACTGGGCTAAATTGTAAAAATGGGAAAGGAAAATTACTCCTTTTTTTTGAAAGACATTTGCCAGTTGGAGCCTCAAAGAAGATTGAGTTTGGGAGGCCTTTAATTGTGCACCAAAAGGTTATTGCAGAAGACAACATAAGGGAGATGTCATAAAGAAGAAAATTTGAAACTCAGCAACAGAAAGCTGTGTGAAGAAATAGGCATTCTGCCAGTTAACTGGGTGCTTGAAAGAAATAGTTTGGAATTAAAGAAACAGTTACAGATTTCAAAGACTTGATGAACTTAGTGTGTAGGGAAACTGGGGTGGTGCTGGTGGGTACAAACTTCAGGTTACTTTAGTTATAAAGCATACTTACCCTTCATTAAAGTTTTGCTTCAAAATATTTACTGATTTTATGTTAAGCCATTGAAATAAAGTTCCAAGTACATTTGTGTAAAAATGAGTTATGATCATAGGAATTTGGTCTTAAACTATTGACAGTCTTAGCAGTTAACAAATATTTCCCAAACTGAGCAAGGTATGGGTGTGAGTGTGTAGTGGGGAGATCCAACAAAGCATATAAAAGTCCAACAAAGCATATAAGTGGTCCATCACCTTTGGGTCTTCTTATTTTCTAAAGAACCATGACATAATTATGTAAGTAACCAATTAGAAATAAAAATACGATATGTTTATAAGTATAAAGGAGATATACAGGAAAACATTGAATGTTCATCTTTCCATAAATGTCCAGCTGTCCTCATGTTGCATTAGTTTGAAGTATCTTTTTTTATGTTTTATTACTATATGTATTCTTTTGTTTGAGTAAAAAGGTATTTGGGTGAAAATATCTTTTTACCCAAACAGACAATAAGAAAAGAGATTGCATTCTTTATTGGAAGATATTTTTGCTGGATGTAGAGTTCTAGGTTGGCAGGTACTTTCTTTCAGCACATTAAGATATATCATTCTGTTGTCTTCTCCACTCTTGCTATGGAGAAGTCAGCGTTTAGCTGTAGCTCTTTTGAAGGTAAGTTAGGCTCCCTTTCTCTTAGTTTCCTTTTTAGATATTCTGTTTGATTCACTTCTGTTTGATTTAAAAATTCTCAGTTTTGTCTAGGAGTAGAATTCTTTTTTTTTTTTTTCTTTGAAATTTAGAAACAAATTTTATTTAAGATCTGAAATACAATTCCTAAAATATCAACTTTTCGAGAAAACCATGGCTACACAATAATGCATTGCCTCTATCATGTTAGAACGTGCATTAGACTCAAATACAAAAACCAT
>CM052441.1:76465199-76504348 GCA_028533085.1 Varecia variegata | reverse complement strand
TATAAACATAGAAAAGGGAATAAATGTGATTGAGGAAATCTGAGAAAACTTTGCAGAGTTAATATGTTAGCTACATAGACATTTTCCAGTAGAAAAACAGGGTATAGAAGGGTATTTGAGATATGGGAAATATGTGTAAAGTCATAGAGGTAGAAGGCATGGGATGCTACAAGAAGTAGGTTGGTATAATTGGAGGGTAAAGTATTTTGGGGGAAGAAAATTGGAACTAGGGAGAGTTTAAAGGCCTGGGGAAAAAGGGGACTTTAATGGACCCAAAGAGCCTGTGAAGTGAGGATAGTGGAGTGAGTGAGCAGGAAGGATAAGGAGATGGGTTTGGGGAAAATGTGTGAGGGTGGGAATAGGAGGGTGATCGTGAACTGTGCTGTGACTGTGGGAGTGACTGGCAGAAGTAGAGTGTGAGTCAGACAGAGTGTGCCAGGGACCGTGACACTAGTGTTGACTGGATCTTCCATATGGATGTAGCAGTCACTTTGGACAGTGGCAAGAAAGGTGGATGTTGGCCGGGCGCGGTGGCTCACGCTTGTAATCCTAGCACTCTGGGAGGCCGAGGCGGGTGGATCGCTCAAGGTCAGGAGTTCGAGACCAACCTGAGCAAGAGCAAGACCCCATCTCTACTAAAAATAGAAAGAAATTAGCTGGACAACTAAAAGTATATACAGAAAAAATTAGCCGGGCATAGTGGCACATGCCTGTAGTCCCACCTACTCGGGAGGCTGAGGCAGTAGGATCACTTAAGCCCAGGAGTGTAAGGTTGCTGTGAGCTAGGCTGACGCCATGGCACTCACTCTAGCCCAGGCAACAGAGCACTCACTCTAGCCCGGGCAACAGAGCAGGACTCTGACTCAAAAAAAAAATCAATAAAAAAAAAAAAAAAAAAAAAAGGTGGATGTTATGATGTGGACAGGATTTGGATTTGGACTCTGTCTGTTCTAATTTTAGCACTGAAAGTCCCACATCCTGAGAAGCCTCTCAGTCTTGGGCAAACTGAGATGGTGGGTCACTGGAGTGAGGTGCCAGAAGGGTTCGATGAGTTTGAGCCATTGAATGGTGGCACATAATAATCTGTAAGGGGGGAGGTGCTGGCCGGAGTGGAGGGAAAAAGGAGGGAATAAGTTTAAGTTAATTTATGCTAGGGCAGTGTTCTCACTAGACAGCAAGGAGGCGGAAGAGCATTTAGAAAAGAGGTTGAGCATGTGTGAGTGGAGTCTGGTTCATAAAGGACAACGTGGAAAGTATTTTGGAATGAGTTTAGCAGAGGGAATATACAAGTGAGTGAGGTAGGTAGATAGGGGTCAGGGCTTAGGGAAGTGACAATGACTATAGGAGCAATGCTGGGGCTCCAGAGGGGTCTATATTTTGAGCACTGACTGAGGACAAGGATGAGAAACATAGCTGGAAATAATTAAAAAAAAGAATCATTGAGAACTTTGGTATAAAGTTGTTTTAGTTCTGACTCCAGGAATCTAACAGGCTTTTAGCCTTCTGGTTGGCATAGAGTGATGCAAGTACTTATGAATTCTAGTCCCTTCCCACCCTGTACTCTCCACTTATTTCCCTAAGATTTGATACTTTTATATTTCACCCATTGTCTTTTGTAATATATTTTTACATTTGGTCTCAGGAGTAAATTTTCTTAATATTGCTATCTATATGTCCGACACTCATTTATTACATAATGTTTTGTTTACTCATTGTTACTTTACATATTACTGTATTACTGGCATTTTTCTAGGCTGTGTCAGTCTTGGGCTGACAGCCTATAAATTGAAAGGGGAGGTAGAGAGAGGGATAGACAGATACAGATATAGATATATTGGTTGATCAGAAGTGACTTACTTCCGTCTTCTGTGTCCCACATGGGCTTCCTAGATTTCTGGGCCCCTGAGGTGGCATCAAGCTGTTCTTAAGGTGTTCTGTAAACCTCAGCCAAAGCCACTGCCCTAGCCGTGCTTGCCGTTGGTGACTTTTTAGCCTGGTTTATCTACCGTGATATGAATAGTCTCCTGGCTGGGCTCTGAAATTAGGTTCCTGGGATAGATCACCTTGTTGCTTCTGTTCTGCTGTAACTAGTGTGCTTTCCTTCGTTCTGCCCATCTCTAATTCATGTAAGCAAGGCTAAGCACCAGGCCAGGGGCATTCTGACTCTTCCTTGGGCCGTTTTCTCCCTTCTTATCCCTGGTATACTCAGGAATGTGCTCTCTTTATCTACTTCCACTCTCCCTGGGCCTGGTGGACATTCAGGTCCTCACAGAGCTTTACTGTTTTTCACTTGCATTCTGGGAACAGGGCTTTTTTCCTCTTGTGAGTGACTGCTTCTTTCAGCTTTCACGGTTAGTGGAGTCAGCCTGTCTCTCTTTCTTGTTACAACTTGAAACAAGACACTTAAGACAAATCTAAGCTTTTGCTATGGTTAAATAATATTGTAGTCGATTTATGGAGTAAGTAGTATCTTGCTTTTGTTTGTATTATCTGTCAGCAATGTACCTGGCTCACAGAAGGTGCTGAACAAATGTTTATTGAATAGGTTAGAATGGAATGCGTATCTTTTGTGTCCATTCAGATTGTAGGCCTCTAACTTGTATTTGGTCCTATCATACTTAGCTGAGAAATTACTGCTATTTTGATTTGTTGAGGAGACTTAAGAGCTCTTATGTAAATTCAATATTTTTAAAATAAGAGATTTATTTTCTTGTAGAAGAGAAGAAATGTGTTGAGTATAAGTAATTAATCTTTCCTTTTTGGTGTAAATTTTAGTATATTCCAAATAGCATCTATGCTATTAAAAAAGCAGTAATAAAGTAACCAGACAATTGATTTTTATATTGATTAGCTTGGCAGGATTACTGAGACATCAACATACTAATTAGAATGTCAGGATATTAAATTATCATTCATTTTCTAACTTTTAATGTTTTGGATGATTATAAATGACACAGAAATTTGTGAGTGAAGTACCATACCATCCTGTCAATTTTAGTTAATTAACATAGCCACACAGTGGTAATTATTTTCTTTATTTTCTGTTTTTGTTCCTTTGCTAAACATTTTCCAATTAAAATTTTTTCCCCTACAATATGGCTCTCTTTTATAAATTTAAATGAGGAAAGTATGTTGGAAGAATTATAAATAGAAAAGTTTATTTTTTAGAGACAGGGTCTCGCTTTGTCATCCAGACTGGAGTGCAGTGGGGTGATCATAGCTCACTGCACCCTCAAATTCCTGGGCCCAAGTGATCCTCCCACCTCAGCCTCCTGAGTGGCTGGGACTACAGGTACGAGCCACCACAGCCGGCTAATTTTTAAAAAATTTTTTTGTAGAGATGAGGTCTCGCTATGTTGCCCAGGCTGGTCTCAAAGTTCTGAGTGCAAGCAATCCTCCCACCTCAGCCTCCCAAAGTGCTGGGATTATAGATGTGAGCCACCACCATGCCTGGCCAGAAAAAATGTTTAAAACATTTATTTTAGGTTGATAAGCGTTCTGGTTATTTATTTCTATGTCACAAATAGCCCTACAGCTAAAATAACAATTCTACAATCCGACATTAAAACTTAAAACCAAAACTTAATCCTAAAACTTAAAACAATATTCATTTTATTATATCTCACAATTTTGAAAGCCAGGGATTCAGATTGGACTCAACAGGGCAATTTTTCTGTTCCACATGGTGTCATGTGGGGTTACTTAGTTGGCAACTAGTCTGGTCTAGGATGTCCAAGACAGCTTCACGCATATACCCGGTTCCTAGGTGAGGACTTCTAGAAGGCCGGACTCTGCCGAGATCCTTTCCATGAGATCCTTCAAACAAG
The DNA here is from genome assembly GCA_028533085.1 of Varecia variegata. Lineage (NCBI taxonomy): Eukaryota > Metazoa > Chordata > Mammalia > Primates > Lemuridae > Varecia > Varecia variegata. Next base: position 76,500,521 of record CM052441.1, on the reverse strand, counting down.
TGGTTGGATTTCTTACTTGGTGAGTAGGACTCCAAGGGAACAAGGCAGAAGCTACTAGTCCTCTCAAAGACTAGGCCTAGAGCTGGCATGGTGTCACTCGTACCTGGTCAAAGTAGTCACAGGCCAGGCCAGATTTAAGGGCAGGGCAAATGAATCTCAGCTCTTAATGAAAGAAGTGTCAAAGAATTTATAGCCATCTTTAATCCCCATGGTAAGATTAATGATTAGGTCACAGTGCATTTGGGAAACAAATTGCCTTTTATTGATCATAATACTACCAATATAGAGCTTATATTTATTAGAAATAGTAATAACAATCCTACAAAATCATTTTCTTTTAGCATTTGCTTCATTAATAAATTTTTAATTTCATTACAAAAGAGATGATTTCTAATTATTTCATTGTTTAAAACAATCTTCCCATTAATACTTTGTTTTAATTATTGTTTTATTATAATAATGTTGGAATTGGTAACATGTCTTTTTACCTGATAGTACAGATGTGTTTTACTTTAAGAAAAACTAGTACTTGAAATCATTTATTCACGCCATGCTCTTTTTCACAAAGGATTTGAGGCAACTTGCAACAAGACAGATCTGTATAGACGTGAAATAAATAGTAGAGGATAATCAGGATCCAGAAATGCAATCAGTAAAGGGTATCACTATCTGCCCCGTGGTTAAAGGCTCAAACCCCTTCGTTTGCAATCCATCAGTCTGTGATACCTCTGAAATATATCCCAAATCTGTGTGCTTTTGTTTTTCACCAGTGTTTCCCTAGTTCAGGCCCCATCATCTTTTTCCTAAATTCCCAGGTTACCCTCTTAAGTAGGTCTCTTTCTTCTACTCTAATTCCTTGTACAATTCAGTTTCCATTCAGCACAAGTGTGTTCTTTTAAAAATCACAGTGTAAATCAGATCTTAACTTTAACTTGCCTAAATCTCTGTTTAGTGTCCCTTAGAAGTCGTAGGTTAAAAGTCTATCTATCTCACCTAGGCCTGAGGCCTCTGTCTACCTCTAACCACCTCTCCTACCTCCCACCTGCCACTGCTCTCCATCGGCCTTGTTTCCTGCAACCTGCCAGCCTTTTTCCTCTTAGGACCTTTGCACTAGCTCCTGTTACCTCTGCTTGGGATGCTCTTGCCTCAGATTTTGCATAGTTGCCTCCTTTTCATTCACGTTTCCATTTAGATGTCACTTATTCAGAGAGGCTTTAACTGACCTCACAACTGAAAATATAAATCCATCCATTTATAGCCCTACTCCCTGTTTTATTTTCATCATAGATTGCTACCTGATAATTTCTTATTTCTTGTTTATTGTCTGTCTCACCCTATTAAAATTGTGTGTATACTTGTTTATAGCTAGATCTCATGTGCTGGAAATAGTGTTGGTACATAGTAGGTCCTCAGTGTTTTAGAAATAATGGATGATATATACCTAGAGTGGCATTATTGGTAGTTCTATCTTTAGGTTTTTGGGGAACCTCCATACTGTTCTCCATAGTGGTTGCACTAATTTACATTCCCACTAGCAGTGTATGAGGGTTCCTCTTTTTCCACATCCTCACTAGTATTTGTTATTACCTGTCTTTTGAATAAAAGTCATTGTAACTGGAGTGAGATATATCTTGTAGTTTTGATTTACATTTTCCTGATGACTATTGAAGAACATTTTTTCATATATATTTTGGCTACTTGCATATCTTCTTTTGAGAAATGTCTATTCAGATCCTTTGTCCATTTTTTAATTGGATTACTTGATTTTTTTCTTATTGAGTAGTTGGAGCTCCTTATATATTCTCGTTATTAATCCCTTGTCACATGGGTAGTTTGCAAATATCCTCTCCTATTGTGTGGGTTGTCTCTTTACTTTGTTCACTTTGTTGATTGTTTCCTTTGCTGTGCAGAAGCTTTTTAACTTGATGTGATCCCATTTATCCATTTTTGCTTTGGTTGCCTGTGCTTTTGAGGTATTACTCAAGAAATCTTTGCCCAGACCAATGTCTTGGAGAGTTTCCTGAATGTTTTCTTTTAGTAGTTTTGTAGTTTCAGGTCTTAGAATTTAAGTCTTTTTTTTTTTTTTTTTTTTTTTGAGACAGGGTCTCGCTCTGTCACCCCAGCTAGAGTGCAGTAGGGTCATCATAGCTCACTGCAACCTCAAACTCCTGGGCTCAAGCGATCCTCCTGCCTCAGCCTCCCAAGTAGCTGGGACTACAGGTGTGTACCACCACACCCAGCTAATTTTTCTACTTTTGTAGAGACTGTCTCACTCTTGGTCGGGTCGGTCTTGAACTCCTGGCCTCAAGCAATCCTCCCACTTTGCCTCCCAAAGTGCTAGGATTATGGGAGTGAGCCACTGTACCCAACCTAGATTTAAGTCTTTAATCCATTTTCATTTGATTTTTGTACATGGCAAGAGATAGAGGGTCTACTGTCATTCTGGATATGGATATCCAGTTTTCCCAGTACTGTTCATTGAAGGGACTATTTTTTCCCCAATGTGTGTTCTTGGCATCTTTGTTGAAAATGAGTCCATTGTAGATGTGTGGATTTATTTCTGGGTTCTCTATTCTGTTTCAGATCTGGTCTGTGTGTCTGCAATCCCACTGCTAGTTATATATCCAAGAGAAAGGAAATCAGTATATTAAAGAGATATCTGCACTCCATGTTCATTGCAGCGCCATTCACAATAGCTAAGATATGGAATCAACCTAAGTGTCTAGCAACAGATGAAGGGATAAAGAAAATGTGGTACTTAATCGAATATTATTTGGCCATAAAAAGAATGAAATCTTGTCATTTGAAACAACATGGGTGGAAGTGAAGGACATTATGTTAAGTGAAATAAACCAGGCACAGAAAGACAAATACTGCATGATCTCACTCATATGTGGGAGCTAAACATTGAAACAATTGAACTCATGGAGATAGAGAGTAGAATAATGGTTACCAGAGGCTGGGAAGGATAGTGAGGAGTAGGGGATAAAGTAGTGGTAGTTAATGGGTACAAAAATACAATTAGATAGAATGAATAAGGTCTAGCATAACAGGGTGACTGTAGTCAACAATAATTTATTGTGTATTTTAAAATAACCAAAAGAGTGAAATTGGAATGTTCCTAACACAAAGAAATAATAAATGCTTGAGGTGTTGGATACCCCAATTACCCTAATTAGGTGATTACACGTTGTATGCTTGTATCAAAACTTCCCTGTACTCCACAAATATATATACCTATTATGTACCTACAATAATTAAAAATAAAAACTTTAAAAAGGATGAATTAAAATAATCAAATGCTAGAAGAGATAGTGGTAGTTCTAGGACATCATAAGTTTATTTTAGAAAAGAGGATTCTTTTCCTGGGATACACTCTTTAGACCAGTGATGTATGTCAGAACCACTAATAACCTTTTAAAAAAACATATACCTCAGGGCTTCAGTCTGTAGATTTGGGTGGCACCAGGAATCTATAATTTTTAAAAGCCTTGCTGGCAAATTATGTGCATACTTGTTTAAGGACCAGGGCCTAAGAGAGCTGTGTGGATTCAAATAGAAAACTCCTGTCCAAACTATTTATAAACATGATTGAGTATTGTTGATTGGAAGCTTATAGAAGCTTAAATCTCTTGGAAGCTTTATTTATATCTTTACATTAGAGGCTAGAGCAATAGACTAGTGGTTCTAAAGCAGTGTGCCCAAGATTATCATTTGGGAGTGTGGGAAGGAAATGAATAATACAACATACATACTTTGAATCTCATCCCTTCTACATTTTGGGTGTGTTGCTAGGGCATGTTTTAAGTACAGAATGTACAGTAATATATGCATGTAATTTGTAAATAAATATACATATATTAGAAGTATGTGCTCAAAACATTTTATAGATGAGAATGTGTGATGTGAAGATAGAGATCACTATTCCGGTCAGAATAGGTTGTGCATTGGTAACAAATGAGCACCAAACCGTAGTGACTTATTTTGCTTCTTGCTGGTGCTCTCTGTCTTCACGGGCCAGCTACAGCCCTGCTCTGTGTCATTTTGACCCTGGGACTCAGGCTGATTGAGTAGTCTCTGTAAACTGGAACTTCACCAATTACTGTGGCAGAAGGAGGAGAAAACTGGGTAAACCACATGCTCATAAAGCTTTTGCTTGGGAGTGGCACATGTCACTTCTGCTCAGATTTCCCTGGCCACTGCAGATTGAAAATTAATGAGGGTGAGGGTCAAGAATCTCTGGAATAGTAATGTAAGTCATTCAGAAAATGTGATTCCATCTAGAGCAGTTTGTTTATGTACCTCTTTTCAGGAGGATGTTCATTTTTTGAAGCATAATACACCTTGATTGTAAGATGTTGCAATGATAACCTAGTTTGCTTTTATCAGTTATTTTGAATACTCTCTAAAGACCATGTCGTGTGTTAGTTTAATCAAATGATAAGTTTATAGAAACTGCATTAGTTGTAGTAAACATTTCACTTTATTACTTGGGGGAAAAAGCCTGGAAAACAGAAACTAATAAAAATGTACATTACAGATAGTAATAATAAGTGTTTACCATTTAAAGGCTTGCTATTTGTTAGGCCTATTTTAGACACTTTACATACTTTATTTAATCCAGACAAAATCTACATGAGATAGTTATTATTTTCTTCATTTTATCACTGAAGAAACTGAGGTGTGAAATGGTTGACTAACTTAAGATTTGAAGCCAGGTTTTTGTAATTACAAAAACTACATTCTTTCTAGTCTATTACTCTGCTTTTATAATTGTTCCACTATATCTGTTTTTACTCACATTCTCTGTTAGTAGAAGCAGGAAGACATTTAATCTTGTCTTGCTCTTTCATAGGAGTATTTTTTAGGTATGCAGCAGGTAACCTCATTTAGGAGAACCTGAGAAGATGAAACAAAAACCTGTTTTCACCAGTAGTTTTTAAGGAGAAAGCAGGAGAAAAGAGAATACTTAAGATTATTTTAGGAATTTGAATGAAGTCAATAGCAGTTTACACTAATTATAAAGTTTCAGATAGTCAATGCTACATTTTTCAATGAGAATTCTCTTACACTGACCATTCAATTTTGATTATAACTAAGTATATAAATGAAGATTTTTTTTTTTTTTTTTTTTTTTTGAGACAGAGTCTCGCTCTGTTGCCCGGGCTAGAGTGAGTGCCGTGGCGTCAGCCTAGCTCACAGCAACCTCAAACTCCTGGGCTTAAGCAATCCTTCTGCCTCAGCCTCCCGAGTAGCTGGGACTACAAGCATGCGCCACCATGCCCGGCTAATTTTTTCTATATTTTTTTAGTTGGCCAGATAATTTCTTTCTATTTTTAGTAGAGAACGGGGGTCTCGCTCTTGCTCAGGCTGGTCTCGAACTCCTGACCTTGAGCGATCCGCCCGCCTCTGCCTCCCAGAGTGCTAGGATTACAGGCGTGAGCCACTGCGCCCGGCCTAATGAAGATTTAGAATGTGTTTGACAAATGGATAAACTTTTTAATTCACTAAGGAAGAACAGAATGTTTACTCATAGGGTAGAAAGCAGGAAATGACATGAATTTTAGATCAAATATGCATGATTTGTAGTATACTTGGTTACTTTGGGTGAAAGGTTTAGAAACACGTTGAATTCCTTAGAATTTTATTTATAATTTCTAATCTAAGCAAGACTATATAACTTTTTTGGGGATGTAGTTGTCAATGAAAGGAAATCGTATTGTATTTTTTAATAACCTACTCTAGTTTTTATTTACATTCTCAAGGTTTTTTGGTTTTTTTTAATTGTATCTTGGCTATATTTTTAAGGCAGAAGACTATTTGGACAAGTAAAGTCTCTTGTAGCCATTCTGTTGTGTGGCAGTTTTAGGTGAACATCTAATTTAAATACAAAAATCTATTTAAATATGGGCTCATCCCCTGCTTCCCGGACATTTACTTAATAAGCGGTTAATTGCTTAGAAATAAGTGTGGCATTGTTAATACAAATACCTGAATTCAGGAAAAGGTGAGATACCATATTATGCTAGGTGAAGCATTAGAAGTACTTAAGTATTGATATGGGATTTGTTTAGTTAGAACCTACAGTAATATTAGGACAAACATCTGTATGTTCAAAGATAATGATTTCTTTGTTGCTTTGCTTAAGTGATTATAAAAAGGCCATGGCAGATTAACACATTTGGCCTCAACTTCAGTTTTGCTAGATCCTGTCAAAAGTAATTGGGCAAAAAACGATACAGGCAGTCAATTAGAATTATTCTTATATTAATGTGGGGAGCACAAGCATATATATTAAAATTTTATTTAATCAGGTAAGTGTTTACTGAGAAAATTTGAAATATATTTTTATATTTAAATTGGATGTTCACTTAAAAAATAATGAAAGGCTATTGTGAAGACATGAAAATTTCTAAAACATAGCTGCCTCTTCTCAGATATTCTCTCAAGTATGTATCTGCTTGCATATTTGAGTTTCAAAGGATTTCCCTTATGGAATGCAAAGTAAGAGGTAAATAGTCAATTAAGGAGAAAAGTTACTGTCAACAGAGATATATGTAAACAAAGCAAATGCTAATGCAAAATAATCTGGTGTTAGCTCTTAGAGAAATATTTGCTATTATTAACCCTTAAACACTCCAGAATGAGTGTTGATTATATGTGATTTGTGCGTTGACACCCTTTTAAATTTTTACCTGGAAGACTTCTTATGGCATTTAGTTGTATTACATTTTGGTTTCTTTATCTTTTGTTCATTACTGAAAAGGAACTGAGGTTCAAATTTCCAATTGTTGACCTTGTCTTTTATTGCTTTTGATGTTACATTTGTTCTTCTCTCCTGCATAATAGTATCTATTTATTTATTTGGACGCCTCATGGCCTAGTGGGCTTAAATGTTGGATAGACTTTGGTTGGAAATCTAGTTTGATTTCTACTCATATTAATCAGGTGTAACATCTACCTTGTAGGGTTGTTGGTAGGATTAAATGAGATACTATAAGTAAAATGGATAGTATAGTAAGTAGCAGATAGTATGCATGGATCTCAACCTTCGTCAACTTTTGAATAATCTGCATGTTCACGTATCTAAACTTGCCTCCTCTATGGTGTATGCCACATTTCAACTTTCATGTAACAACTGGTGAGCAAACATTTTGAGCCGTCACACAGTGATGAGATATGTCAGCCATTCAGCTATTCTGTTTCAGGGGTGTTGCCATCATTGTCTTCATGTATTGTTTGTATAGTTACTTAACTATCTTGTAGGGGTTTTTCTGACTGCTCTTGGGAATGGGGCCACAAAAAAGTAGGGAGGACATAGTAGTGGGCTGAATGGGTGGTGCTTTTGGCCCTAGTCTTTCCTCAACCAGAGTACTTTTCTTTAAAAAAAAAAAAAAAAAAAATCTGAAACATAGTATTCTTCTAGGTAAGGTTTCCTTTGAAGGAAGGTTTTTGTTCTTAAAAATACATTCGAAAACCAATTTTCCATTGGATTTTTACCTTCTGTGGAAACATGGAGAAAGAAGTGCTTAACCTGTAGTAGTGGTAAGAAGCATAAGTCTTAGACTCAATAGATTTGAACAAATGTAGACATCATTAGGTGTGCCAAAAGTGGTGAGTCCACAGTGTCAATCTAATACTTATTGGACAAAATTAAACAGTGTCTTTAATTTTGAAGTAACAGAACAAAATAAAAGAGTGTACAAGAAAACAATAATTAGAAATTGAAATAAATGCTATTTATGATAGCGTCTAGAATATGAAATTTCTACGGGAAAAATTCAATAAAATACATGCAAATAAAATGAAAATAAAAATTATCTGTATTCTTTTTACTTAGAGTCAGACAGTTATATTTTAGTATAGACTTTTTCCCATGTGGAAATTTACAGACAAACACACTCTCTTAAAGATTTATTTTAGGCCAGTGGCGCATACCTGTAGTCCCAGCTACTTGGGAGGCTGAGGTGGGAGGATTGCTTGAGTCCAGCCTGGGCAACATAGTGAGAGCCTGTCTCTTAAAAAAAAGGTTTATTTCAATTTGTCTTCATCTAACTGTATTAATTTGCCTTCACCTCATAGTATTTTATAGATATCTTTCTATGACAACCATAAATCTCTATAATTTTAAAAAGAATTTTATTGGCCGCATAATATACCATGATATGTTATAATTCATTTACTTTTATTTCACTTTTTTAAACATTTTAAAAATTAGCATTATACGTGTCTAGAAAACTACATAAAGCTAAAACATATATACTTTAGTAGATTATTACTAAGTGAACATTAATCTGTCATCCAGGTGAGGAAATAAAACATTGCTATTACCCTTGAAATCTCTCCTTGTGCTTTTTCTCATCCAGCCCTTTCCCTCTCTCTCCTAGAGAAAACTACTACTCTGACTTTATGGTAAACACTTCTTTTTTTTTTTTTTTTTTGAGACAGAGTCTTGCTTTGTTGCCCGGGGCTAGAGTGAGTGCCCTGGCATCAGCCTAGCTCACAGCAACCTCAAACTCCTGGGCTTAAGCAATTCTACTGCCTCAGCCTCCCGAGTAACTGCGACTACAGGCATGCGCCACCATGCCCAGCTAATTTTTTCTATATATATTTTTAGCTGTCCAGATAATTTCTTTCTATTTTTAGTAGAGACGGGGTCTCGCTCTTGCTCAGGCTGGTCTCGAACTCCTGAGCTCAAACAATCTGCCCGCCTCGGCCTCCCAAGTGCTATGATTACAGGCGTATGGTAAACACTTCTTTACTTTCTTTTCCTTTTAGTTGACCATCTGAGTATTCCTCCCTAAACAATACAATTTTCCTTATTAAAATAAAACTTTATATAGATGGAATAATTATATTTTTTGTCTGGATAATTTTGCTTAATACATTTTTAAGATTTATGTACATTGTATGAATTTGTATCTTGTTTGTTTTTGTAGCTATGATTTATTCTACACTATGAGTATACTATACTTATTCTGCTTTTGATGCATATTTGGGCTTCTACTTTTTGGCGGTTGTGAATAACATTGCTCTATGCTTGTATCAATAATGCTTGTTGGTGTCTCCTGGTATGTATGTTTCTTAAGTGAGAGCTACAATGTTCCCAGCATTTGGAAACGTGTTAGAAATGTATATTCTTGGGACATATCCTAGACCTTATGAATCAGAAACTCCAGGGATGGGGCCCAGAAATCTGTGCTGTAACAAGCCCTCCAGGTGATTCTCATTAATGTTATAGTTTTAAATCCATTGCTCTAGAGTGAGTCAGCAAAATGTGGCCACTGTTTTCACATGGTCTGTGAGCTGAGAATAGTTTTTAACGTTTTTAAGTAGTGGAAAAGAAATCTAAGGAAGAATAAAATTTCTTGACACAGGAAAATTATATGAAATATAGATTTCAGAGCCCATAAATAAAGTTATATGGTAACACAGCTATGTCCATTTTTTCATATATTGTCTATTTTCTTGCTACAATGGCAAACTAAGTAGTCATGGGTCGCTTAAGGATGGGAATACATTCAGAGAAATGCATCATTAGGTAATTTCATTGTTGTGGGAACATAGAGTGTATTTACACAAATCTAGATGGTATAGCCTACTACACGCCTAGGCTATGTGGTATAGCCTATTGCTCCTAGGCTGCAAACCTGTACAGCATGTTACTGTACTAAATACTATAGGCAATTGTAATATAATGGTAAGTATTTTTGTATCTAAACATAAGAAAGGTACAGTAAAAATATAGTAATTATAATCTTTTTTAAAATTTTTAATTATGTGCATGCACTTAATAGTTGTATATCTTTATAGGGTACATGCTATACAGGTATACAATGTGAATTAATCAAATCAGGGTAATTAGGATATCCATCGCCTCAGGCATTTATCATTTCTTTGTGTTAGGAACATTCCAATTTCACTCTTTTAGTTATTTTAAAGTATACCCTACCTTATTGTTGATTACAGTCAGTTTGTTGTGCTATCAAACATTGTTCATTGTGTCTAACTGTATTTTTGCACCCATTAACCATTCCCACTTTATTCCCCTCTCCCTGCCACCTACCCTTCCTATCCTTTGGTAACCATCATTCTGTTCTCTGTCTCCATGAAATCAATTGTTTTTAATATTTAACTCCTACGTATGAGTGAGAAGATGCAAGATTCGTCTTTCTGTGCTTGGCTTATTTCACTTAACATAATTTTCCAGTTCCATCCATGTTGTTACAAATGGCAGGATTTCATTCTTTTTTGTGGCTATATAATATTAATGTGTACATATACCATAGACTCTTTATCCATTCATCCATTGATGGACACATAGGTTGATTCCAGATTTTGGCTCTTGTGAATAGTGTGGCAATAAACATGAGAATGCAGATATCTTTTTGATATAGTGTTCCCTTCCTTTGGATATATACCCAGCAGTAGGATTGCTGGGTCATATGGTAGTTATGATTTTACTTTTTTGAGGAACCTTCATACTGTTTTCCATCACGGTTGCTCTAATTTACATTCCTCCAACAGTGTAAGAGGGTTCCCCTTTCTCCACATCTCACCAGCATTCGTTATTGCCTGTCTTTTTGATAAAAGCCATTTTTATCTCATTGTAGTTTTGATTTGCATTTCTCTGTTGAGTAATATTGAGCATTTTTTCGTTTACCTATTGGCAATTTGCATATCTTCTTTTGAGAAATGTCTATTCAGATTCTTTCTCCATTTTTTAATCAGATTACTTGATTTTTTTTTCCTATTGAGTTGTTGGAGCTCCTTGTATAGTCTAGTAATTAATCCCTTCTCAGATGGGTAGTTTGCAAATATTTTCTTCCATTCTGTGGGTTGTCTCTTCATTTTGTTGATTGTTTCCTTTGTTGTGCAGAAGCTTTTTAGCTTGATGTGTTCCCATTTGTCTAATTTTGCTTTGGTTGCCTGTGTTTTGGGGGTATTACTCAGGGAGCCCTCGCCCAGACCAATGTTCTGAAGTGCTTCCCCAATGGTTTCTTTTAGTAGTTTCATAGTTTCAGGTCTTAGATTTAAGTCTTTAATTTATTTTGATTTGATTTTTGTATATGGTGAGAGATAAGGGTCTAGTTTCATTCTTCTGTATATGGATATCCAGTTTTCCCAGCACCATTTATTGAAGAGACTGTCCTTTCCCCACTGTATGTTCTTGGCACCCTTCTTGAAGATAAGTGTACTACAGATGTGTGGGTTTATGTCTGGGTTCTCTATTCTGTTCCATTGGTCTATGTGTCTGTTTTTATGCCGGTATCATGCTGTTTGAGTTACTGCAGCTTTGTATAGAATTTCAAGTCAAGTAATGTGATGCTTTCAGTTTTGTTCTTTTTGCTCAGGATCGCTTTTGCTATTCTGGGTCTTTTGTGGTTCCATATAAATTTTAGGATCATTTTTTCTATTTTTGTGAAGAATGTTACTGGTGTTTTGATGGAAATTGCATTGAATCTGTAGATTGCCTTGGGTAGAGTGGACATTTTAACAACATTGATTCTTCCAATCCATGAGCATGGAATATCTTTCCAATATTATAATTTTATGGGACCACTGTTATATATGCAGTCTATTGTTAACTGAAATGTCATTATGTGGCACATGACTGTACTTGTAACAGAGACCATATAGCTCACAAAGCTTAAAATATTAACTATTTGGTCTTTTCTAGGAAAAGTTTGCTTATCTCTGCTCCAGGGTATATACTTAGGAGTAAAATTGCCAGGTTATAGGGTATGTTTACCTCTAACTCATGAGATATGTCAAATTTTTTGTTGTGGTTATACCAATTTACACTCCTATCAGTAGAGTAATTAGAGAGTTCCCGTTGCTCTACATTCTCATGCATATTTTCTGACTTAATTTCAGCTGTCCTGGTAGATGTGAAGTAGCATCTTCATTGTGTTATTTTGCCCCCAAAATTGTAATATGAAAATTTTCAAACATACAGAAAAGTTGCAGGAATTTTAAAGTAAAAATCCACCTGTACTCATCACCTAGATTCTACAATTTACATTTTACTGTATTTGTTTTATCATATATTATCTATTTCTCTATCCACCCACCAGTCCATTTCAAGGTAAGTTTGCAGAAATCAGTATACTTCCTATGAAATACTAAGAGCATGCATATTATTAACTAGTGTTCTACATTTGTTAACAGTTGTCTTTTTTATTAAGGCAAAATTTACATATTATGAAGTGCACAGATCTTAAGTGTACCCATTCATGAGTTCTAACAAATGCAATAAACTTGTGCAACCCAAACTCTTACTAAGATACAGAACATTACCGTCAGCCCAGAAAGTTTCCTCATGCACCATCCCTGTAAATCCCTGTCTCTGCCCCTGCAAGAGGCAACTTTTATTGAAATCTTTTTCTACCATAGATAAGTTTCACTTGTTCTGGAAGTTCATATAAATGGGACCATGTAAGTCTTTTTGAGGGGGTCATATATTTTCATTTTTGGAATGAAATTGCTAGGTCATAGGGGCAGATTTTCTTAGTCGTGTAAGAAACTGCCAAATATTTTTCCAAAGTAGCTGTACTATTTATATTCCCATCAACAATATATGACAGTTCCTATACCTCTACACCCTCACCAACATTTTTTTTTCATTTTTATATTTTAACCATCCCAATGGTTGTGTAGTGGTGTGTCACTGAGATTCACTATGGTTTTAATTTGTACTACCCTGATAACTAAGGAGGTTGAGCATCTTTTCACATATTTATTGACCCTTTGCATTTTTCATTTGTAAAGTGCCTATTCATTTCTCTGCTCATTTTTCTATTGGATTGACTATCTTTTTCTTATTTCTGTCTTGGCTGGTCTTGGCCCTTTCCATGTCCATTTAAAACCAGCTTGTAAATGTCCACACACACAGGCTATCATGATTTTGTTTGGGATTGTATTGAATCTGTAGGATTTTTTTGAAGAGAATAACAATATTTATAATATTAAGTTTTTTGGTTCATGTCTGGGTGTATCTCTGTTATTTAGATTTTCTCCAGTTTCTCTCAGTACGATTTTGTAGTTTCTTTGCGGAGGCCTTGCACATCTTTTGTTAGATTTATTCCTAGGTCCTTGATAGTTTAGATTCTGTTGTAAATGGTAGCTTTAAAAAAAATTCCATTATTGAACTTTGGTGCTGGCATATAGAAATACAATTGGTTTTTCTATTTTCGAATCCAGAAACTTTGCTTAATTAGGCCAGTAGTTCTAATAATTTATCTGTGGATCCTTCTGAATTTATAACCTGGGAATAAAGAGAGGTTTGCTGCTTCTTTTCCTGTTATACTTTTTTTGCCTTACATATCTTGTTTTTATTTCTGGTGTGCTTTGTTATCTTTGTAAGCTAGAGATTGTATTTGGAAGGTTATTTGGAGGACTATTTTGAGGGCTAGCAGGAATATATCTTTCTCCAGAAGGGTTTTCATTTGTTTCTTTCATGAGCCTGGAATCACTGCTAGTCCAGAACAATTTTAATTCAAATCTCTCAGGTGGAGAACCTGTGGCTTTGGAGCCATGTGTGGACTTCTGGATCCTTGACTGCAGCCTTTTGACTGAATCCAGATTTTACAGAACAAATCGGGGAGGGCTGATAAAGTTCTGGTTTACCCCCGGAAGTAATTGTAAGGGTTTTTTTGTTTTTTTTGTTTTTTTTGGTTTTTTTTTTGAGTCTAGAGTGCTGTGGCATCAGCGTAGCTCACAGCAACCTCAAACACCTGGACTCAAGTGATCCTCCTGCCTCAGCCTCTGGAGTAGCCTCTGGGACTGCAGGCACTTGCCACAATGCCCAGCTAATTTTTCTATTTTTTGCAGCATTTTGTAGTGCTCTTGCTCAGACTGGTCTCAAACTCCTGACCTCAAGTGATTCATTCTCCTGCCTCAGCCTCCCAGAGTGCTAGGATTATAGGCCTGACCCACAGTGCCTGGCCTAAGGTGTTTCTTTATGATTCCCTTGAGTTCTTAATTTTTTGTCTGCTTCTAGAAATTTTTTTTTTTTTTTTTTTTTTTTTTTTTGAGGCCGGGCTAGAGTGCCATGGCGTCAGCCTAGCTCACAGCAACCTCAAACTCCTGGGCTCAAGCCATCCTCCTGCCTCAGTCTCCCGAGTAGCTGGGACTACAGGCATGCACCACCATGCCTGGCTAATTTTTCTATATATATTTTTAGCTGTCCATATAATTTCTTTCTATTTTTTTTAGTAGAGACGGGGTCTCGCTCTTGCTTAGGCTGGAGAAAATTCTTTTTTTTTTTTTAAATCACTTTTTATAGTTTCCCATTCATACCGATATCATTGAGCTTGAATCTTTTATTTCCTTACACATGGTAGCATTATTATCTGCCACTTTGTTATCTGTATACTTCATGAGTTCTTTTCTATTGTTTTTGCTCATGAAGTATAGTTTTATTGTATGCCTTGTTACAAAATGTGCTTGACATTGTATTTGAAAATTTATTTGTAGAGTACTTTGAGGCATACTGTGAAGGTACTTTTCTCCAGAAAGGATATGAGTTTGCTTCTGCCAGGTGCCTGGGGCATTCAAATCAGGGACTACCTTAAAACAGTTTCAAGGCTTGGGATTCCCTGATGATCCACATCATTTGAGCAGAAGGGTCTCCTGTTAGATACCCCACTTTGTGTGGACCAGACTTTGTATATTAACTTTCTGTGCTGCAAAGATGATGTTTTAAAATTTTATCAGTGTTTTTGTTTTCTGTAAGAGGTTGACCTGAGTAATGTAGGCCTGCTTTGCTGAAACAGCAAGTTCTATTGCAATTCATTTAACCAGATACTTGTTGGACATTTAGTTTTTTTTTTTTTTTTATAAGTAACTCCGTGATGAAGAAACATTGTTCCTATTTGCATGCTTGTTCTGTTATTTACTTCAGATTAATCTGGAAATAAAATTGTTAGGGTCTGCATTTTTTAAGGCTATTTGAGATGTATATTGCCAAAGTGCCCTACACAAGGATTGTCCCAACATTGTATATTCTAAATCTTTTTAACTTTCACATTTTAATGGGTAGAAATAGTATACATTATTACTTTAATTTACCATTTATTACTTTTATGAATATTGGCTATTCATGTTTTACTACTTATGGGTTGCTAGTACTTGTGTACTAGTACCTAGGGCTTATTGAGGGTAATTCAGGTGTCATGTAAATATTTCTTTCAGTTTGTCATTTATATTTCATCTTCATTTACAGATATGTATATATTTTTTGGTATAGAAGTTTAAAGCTTATATCTGGTCAGATCTGTCAATCTTTTCTAAGGCTATAATCAGTCTGAGATAATAAATTTATAGTTGTTCCTAGCAAAACTAATGTTTTAAGTCTGGGATTGTCTTATGTGCGTAGAAAATTGAGAAATAGTTAAACCATTCTAACCTCAAATAGGTATTTTAGTAAAGTAACATAACTTTTGAATCGGAGTAATGCTCCTCTTTAGTCTTAAATTAACTTGAATTTTTATTATAATGTTTTTCTTTTTATTATTATAATACTTTCTGTTGCTCTGCTGCTGTTCTTTTGGTGTACTTCTTTAGAAATTGGGAGAATTAAAATTTGAAAGAATATTGAATTTAGATTTTCTTTCATATTCTGTCTTCTTTAATCATAATGATTTACTAGTCATACTAGGAATGATCTGAGATATCAGAGTTTATGACTTTTTATTAACACATAGATTATTCACTAGAACAGGAAAGCATTTTATTGAAACTGAATGAGGACTTTAAATTTTTTAAACGGTTTAAAATTGTTTTTAAGATCAGTGATGACGAGAGGACTTCCCGAGAAAAGGAGATTATTGCCTCATCACCAAGTTTAAATGGGGCTATCTTGGAGACAGAGTCGGTTTATAAGGTATGTAAACAGTTAAAATATTTCCTACGTTTTGTTAAATTTGTCACATTGAACTTTATGTGTATGTTTACTTAACCCATTTGTATAGCCTCTCGTCACCACAGCTACTCCCTCTCCTGCACACAGCGTCCTCATGGTACTAAGGGTGTGCCAGCATTCTGTGCTTGGCTGTCCCCTCACACAGACGCCCTCCTAACTCTGCTTGGGCTTTGACCACCTACTGCAGGCCGTTTTCTTAAAGGATTACTCTCCTTGCATCTTTTAGGCTTCTATGCCCTGGGCTGGGTTGTCCCCTGCAAGGATACTCTCATCACTTGGCTCTAACACCCTGTTTGGATCACTGCCTTGCATGGAAGCCCCCTTCTCTGCTCTTGGCCTCTGACGCCATGCTTTGGACTGCTCCCCGCAACATCGTGTGTGTGTGTGTGTGTGTGTGTGTCTTTCTCTCTCTCTCTCCCCCCCCCCACCTTCTCTCCTCTCTCTCTCTCTCTCTCAGTTCTCTTGGGCTCTGACACTGTAAGCCTACTTGTTCTTCAGTGGGAATGCCTTCCTTAACCTTCTCAGATTCCAGCATCCTGTGCTGGGCTGCCTCAGTTTCCCTCCACCCCTCAGCATAGGCAACTGTTTTGCATGAACCCACCAAATAAATGGCTTTTGGACTGAATAGTTTGAGAAGAGAAGTAAGGAGAGCTGAAATTCATTTTACACAACCTCAATCCCACATTTCCTTTGAAAAGAACGTGCTGATTATTGTGGGTGCGTGCCAGTAGTTTAAAATCCTGCCACCATATCAGCTCCCCATTCCAGTTTCCGCATTTCTATCTGTTGGGCCATCATTCAGTCAGCCTTTCAAGCTTAGAATATGGAAATCAATATTTATTCCTCTCACACCACACATTTCCTGTTACTCTGCCCTCATATCATCTTTTGCTTCTGCTTGGGCATTTTTATTTCCACTGTGACCACCTTAATAAGCTAGAATCATGGAATATTATAGCTAAAGAACCCCTAAGGGTCATTTAGCCCATCTCTTCCTCCCCTCTCTCAGTTTCACAGATCTGGCTATTGAGGTTTAGAGACATTCATTAAATTTACTGAGTCATAAGTCTAGTCCGTAGCAGAGTTTGGACTAGAACTCATGTTTCCAAAGTTCTGTCTCCTTTTCTTGCCTGTATGATAGCAGTAAACCCTCTTACCTGCTCCTCCAGTAAGTGCTGTGTGAACTACCTGTTTGGTGCAATATCACACAGTACTGCCCTGCAGGGCTGGCTAACTTTCCATGTGTGTCTGTCTTGTTTTTTCAACTAAATAATGAATTCCTTGAGGGCAAGGACTGTGATTGTCATAAAAATCAGTTAATCAAAAGCTATCTGTTAAAAACCACACAATCTGTTTATAGTATGTGGTGTCATTGGGTATACAGAAGAATTATAGGCATACAGATTTGACTCTTCCCTAAAACTTGGATGAACAGACAATTTGGGGATCTTTTTTTCATCTAACTTTTTTTACATCATTTTTGAAAAGGAGAAAAACTCTTACTGGAGAGTGAGGATAATTTTTACAGTTTATCAATATCATATTCTGCTAATCTCTTAGAATTCTAGGATAGTTCATAGGATTTTAAAAATCTAAGTAGAATGTATTTTTTAAATAAATACTTATGGCGAATACTTATTTTAATAGCAAAACTGAATGTTTATTATTTCCATTTCCTGGTATCAAGGTTAGCTGCGCTTTTCCGATATGTTTCTTTAGAGTAAGAAGGGAAACTTGGAAGAAATTGGAATTATTTTACTTACGTGTAATTTTTGGCACTGAATATGCTGAATACAAATTAGGATTTTATTTGATTCAGAATAAAATGTGGGGAATGTTATATGAGGTGAATGCAATATGCTTAAAGGTCTTGAGTTAGGAGTTTGAAATTCTGGGGATTATAATTTGTAAACACAAAGGTTAAAGATAGAAAGAAGGTATTCTAACTTGGCTTTTTAGTATTGTTGTTATCTTTTAAAGCATCTACTCTGAAACGAACATAGTATACTGCTGCTCCTTAATGCTGTCTGTTTAGTTTTAAGGAGTATAAATTGATCTTTTTGCTTTTCTTTTGTGTCTGCTACCACTAATGAATTTCTTTGTTTAGACTAATACATATGAAGACTTAGGAGGATGTCTTAATGTCAGGTGCTGACTTATTTTCACTGTTTTACTCTGAATTCAGATCCCTTTTGCTGATGCTCTGGAGTTGTTCCGAGGAAGGAAAGTCTATTTGGAAGGTGGCTTTGCTTATGTACCACTTAAGGATATTGTGGCAATCATCCTGAACGAATTTAGAGCCAAACTGTCCAAGGCTTTGGCGGTAAGTATTTCATTTTATTTCTGTATTTGACATGTTCACACTTTCAATGATATACCCTTGGTTTTCTTCTTAGTTTTGTTAGTTTTACTTAGTTTTATTCTGTGCTTTTGTAGGAAATAATTTTCATAATGGTATTTGGATTGCTTATGATGTTGTACTATCAATTCTAGATCTCCTTGGTTTTTACTTGTTACTACTCATAGTTGGTTTTTTAATTTATTCTTTCTCCTACCGATACTCATTGTGAGCTGATTAATTTTGTGGGTGGCCTCTGGGTTTCATCAAGGTCCTGTCTTTTTTTCTTGGAGATGGACTTTAAATATGGCTCCTAACAATTAGTGTGGCCTGTGGTGGTTATAACCTCTAGATTTCTGTTCTTAATTAGTATTTAGTATCAGTAGAGGGCAATATAGAAGAAGATCTTAATACTCATGTACTTAAAATAGTGATGCAATATTTTTTGCATCACTTTTCTGCAATATTAAGACATGAGTCTTTAATACTCATGTACTTAAAATAGTGATGCAATAAACAGCCCAGTACTGGGTGAAATTGGAGGTAGTTGTGTTGAACAAATGACATGATCAGTGCTTTTAAAGTAGTTTGTTGAAAACATGACTCCTAAGTGGTGATATCTTAAAACTATACACATCTTATAGTGTTTTGTCTTTTAATCTGGGTCTAGGTTTTTAATACTTTTTTGTACTTAAATTTAGGAGGGGACTATTAAGTTGTATGATGTGGCTTTTAAAAACTATACTGGTTATAGTGTAAGCATATGCCAAGCTTTCCTTTTGAGTTAAAAATTATAGTATTTTCTGGTATAAATAATTTTTATTGATTCTCTGGGGTTACCTAAACATTTACTACATCAGGATTTGTGAAGACTAAGATATTAACTCTGTTTTTATTAAATGAGGCAATTTATGAAAGCACTTAGCATGATTGGTATTGAGTATCTGTTAATATTATTCTTCCATCCCTAATCCTTTGTTGTTTATCCTCATTCAGGTTGGTGCTTTTAAATTGTTTCTTTAGTTATCTGTCACTTACCCTGTACTGTAATCTATTTATAGATAAGAATAATCTTTTTTACCACTGTGAACTTCTGTAGGAGACACTGGTATTTGTCTGATTATTGGCCATTTTCCTTCTTTTGTTATTCTTGGTTTTGTTCACCATTTTCTCTCTGTTGACACTTTGGACAGCACGTCTTTGTGTGACAAAGCCATATACTTTTCAGCACATTCAACATGCCTAGCTGTTATCCATTAAATACCAATAGTGACCCTCAGTCTCCATGACAACCAAAAACATCACCATGCATTTTAGAAAGCTTCTGGGGTGTTGATACTACTTTTAAGCTGATCATGGTGGTTTCCTTCTCCTTTCCAAATTATTGATCTGTGCATGTGACACAGTGTAATTGTGGCTGAAAAATATGAGTTTGTTGTTTGGGGGCTCCTGAAAAAAGTTTTCCTTGCTAAAAAATGGGTACATGGATGAAATAGTCCTTTTATCCCTCTGGATATTGTTGTATCTGAATGCGATACCTAGGATAGCTACAGCCATCTTGATATAAGGTGGGTAACTTGAAGACAACACAGTTTGCTGAAGATAGGCATGTAGAGAGATGGAAAGAATCTGAATCCTTGTTGAGGTCATCGAGTTGCTGAATCAATCCACCCTGGAACCACCAAAACTTATTATATGGTATAAGGTAACGAGGTTTCAATTTTTTGAGGAACTATTAATAATTTAAGAACTCATTTGAGTGGAATTCTGTTCCTGGTACCTAGCTCAGTGTCTGTGTTAGTATTTTCTTTTCCAGTTGCAGGTAATACAAAACCAACCTGTGCTACCTTAACCAATAAATGGAATCTGCTAGCTCATAAAATTGAGAAGTGCAGATGTAGTATGAGCTTTAGACATAACTTGATGAGTGTTCCAGCTAGTTCTCTGCAGTTGTCTTTACCCTTATATATATGCTTTGTCCTAGTCTGGTTTCTCTCATGGCAGCAAAAGTGGCTGCAATTGGATCAGGCTTTACATTTATACTGCATACCATTC
This sequence comes from Varecia variegata, assembly GCA_028533085.1. NCBI lineage: Eukaryota > Metazoa > Chordata > Mammalia > Primates > Lemuridae > Varecia > Varecia variegata. The sequence continues at coordinate 76,480,203 of CM052441.1, read as the reverse complement.
AAAAGAGTTTCGTTGTCCCAGAATTTCTGTTTTTAGTCTTAATATTTACTGTACTTGAATTGGCTTAAGTCACATGCTATATTAGTTTCCTATAGCGCCATAACAAAGTACTACAAACTGGTTGTCTTACAACAACAGAAATTTATTGTCTCACAGTTCTAGAGGGCAGAAGTTTGAAATCAAGGTGTCAGCATGGCCATATTCGCTCTAAGGTGCTAGGAAAAGATATATTCCGGTCTCTCTTCTAGCTTCTGGTAGTTCCTTGATTTGGGACAGTGTAGCTCCAGTCTTCACATGATATTCTCCTGGTATGTCCCAAGTTTCTACTTTTTATAAGGATACCAGTCATATTGGATTAGGGGTCCCCCTACTCCAGTGTGACCTCATTTTAACTAAATGTATCTTTAATGATCCTATTTCTAAATAAGGTCACATTCTGAGGTACTAGGGGTTAGGACTTTTAGGGGACACAAGTCAACATGTATCACATGCCTATCACTAAACCAATTATATGGTTGAAAGGATTGCCTTGCATAAGGTCATGTGTCTACCCCTTTAGCTGGAGGATCGTGGGAGCTGAGAGGCAGCATGTTCCTGAAACCACAGTATCCCCAACCGAAATGGGTGACTGTTAGGAATAGGGAGAGGAGAGAATGATGCTGGGGAGGCAAAAAACAATTGTCTGCTACCTAGTGAACACTTAATGTGTATTAAATGTAAGAAGATTTTCACTTTGTAATTTCTATGTAAGCCAAGTTGCCCAGTGCCTAAGTAATCTAATCATGACCATGAAAATGAATTTGAAATTCTTTAACTTTTGGGACTTCAAAGCTACCTCTGACCTTATGTATTACAAGTCTTAAATAAATTTTTAATACATTTTAACTGTTTAATAAATTTGCCTTGAGAGTAACTTTTTTTACATTTTTCTTTGAGATATTCTATATATAATATTGCTGTTCAGTTTATCTCCTAATCATCCAGTGTAGACAGAAGGATATGTGGCAGATTTTTACAAAAATTTTCTAATTCTTTTCTACTTTCTGGTTAGAAAATGGAGGATCTAAATATGCAGAGAGAAAAGACAAAACTCTATGAATTCCAAAGTTTGTAATACAATAACTTTTTCTCTAAACCATTTGAGAATAAGTTCTCAGTCTGATATCCTATCACTCAAAATATTTTTAGTGTGTAATTCCTACAAACAGGATATTTTCTATATAATCATAATTCAGCTGTCAAAATAAGGAAATGCATATTGAAATGTTATTACCATCTAATCCTTAGGCCCCATAAGGACCCAGACCTATATCACATGTGTTATTTACTGGTCATGTCTCTTTAGTCTCTTTCGGTCTGGAACAGATTCTTAGTTTCTCCTCGACTTTTGTGGACTTTGTTACTTTTGAAGATTATCAGGTAGTTTTGTAGAGTATCTTTCACTTTGGTTTTGTCTGATGTTTCTGCATATTTAGATTCAAGTTATACATTTTAAGCAAGAATATCGTAGAAGTGATGCTATGTTCTTTTCATTGCATTCTGTCAGATGACATAATTTTGATTCGTCTCAATTCTGATCAACTTTATCAAAATTTATTTACCCGTTCTATTGTTGATGGGCATTTGGGTTTCCTTTTTTTTTTGGTTATTACTGATACTGTTGCTCTGAACATTTTAGTATGTCTTTTGGCAAACACATTTCTGTTGATTATATACCTAGAAGTGGAATTACGGTGCATAGGGCATGTCTGTGTTTAGCTTTAATGGATTCAGATTTACTTTAAAAGAATTTGTCCTGGTTACCTGTGGATTGAGTTCTGGCCTCAGTGTCTTGGTTTTGATAGAAGAGGGACAGTGACTTGCTGTGTGAGGCAATGCTTGGCTTTCTCCTGGGTGAGTCAAGGCCAACCCTGGTTGAGATGAAGTCCAGAGAGCATTTTGCTTCATCATGCAGGAGAGTGGATGGGGTATATTTCCTGGGAACCTGTCCTGACAGCTATGGAAAGGAGCAGGAAGGAAGTGAAGGAGTTTCTTTTAGGGATGTGATGAAGCAGAAATCTAAACCTATTGCTCTGGTGTCTCTCTGTCTCTCTCTCTCTCTCTTTTTTTTGCTATGGTCTCTTTATTACTGTCCTTTCTAGTGAGGAAGGTTTTGACCTTGGAGTATTTAATTGAAAATTTTCATCTTTATAAATGGAATCATTCTTGTAGGATGAGAAAAAGTGCCCTAAAGAAGATTTTAAAAAAGTATTTTAATTAGTGGCAGAGGATGAAGTAACTGGTGCTGGGGAGAGTTGTAAATCAATGGAAGAGTTTTACTCCAGTTGATATCTGAAAACTGCTTCTTAATCTGTGGTCATGGGATTTTTAAAATGTAACCAGTTTGGCTTTTGAATATACTTTAGGACTAGTAAAATTTTGACATTACCTTCTCCTTTGATAAGAACTTTGTGGCCCTACATGCTCCAGGAACGTCCTCCACATATCTCCTTTGTGCTCCCGCAGCATGCTGCTCACTACCAAACTACTATGAAATTGTTCTCATTATGCGTTTTCTTTCCCCCAAACTAAACCGTAAGCTCTTTGAGAGTTAGGGCTCTCTCTTAGTTCAAATTTTCTATCTAGTGTAGCATCTGGTACACTGAGACAGTGCTCAGTAAAATTTTGTTTAATTGACAGATACTGAACAATAGTGTGAACTTGCTTTTGTTCATAGTTTACTATTTATGCATACTGTTGATCCTCACTATAACCCTCTAAGACAGGGATTATAATCAGCATTATACAGATGAGAAAAATGCAGGTCAGAGAGGCTAGGAAATTTGTCCAAGGTTATGTTGGCTAATAATTCCTGGAGCCATGACTGGATCTTTGTTTTTTCTGATTGTATCTTAGGGTCTTTTCATGATAACTGTGCTTTTGTAAGGAGTTGTATAACCTGGGGATTTAGGTCTTCATAGTCTGCGAAAATATTGAAAAGTAAGTATATTAGTGTCCAATTACAGAACTGGCAAAAGGGGTGAATTTGTAGCTATGATGCAATAGATTGCCAACCAGTTAGGGAAAAGAATGAGGGAAAAATATATATATTTCTTTGCTTCACATAACAATTTTAGAAGGTGTAGCTAGTTCTTTCATTTAATGGTTTATTTTTAAACAACTTTTTATTTGTTTATCTGTACATTATTTTGAGTACTAGAGATACTGTTTTTAACAAGACGAGAAATTTTCTCTTACAAAGCCTGTATTCTAGTGGGAGATAGGTAGTTACCAAAGAAATAAACAATAGCAATATTATATATGACATGAAGGAGCCGGTGGAACAAACATAGAGGAAAGTGCATTCCAGGCAGGGAAAGTCACTAATGCAAAGGTCCCCAGGAGGGAATTTTGGCATTTTTTCAGAATAAAAAAGGCCAGTGTAGCTGGATCATAGTGAGCTAGGGGAGAAGTGGTACAAGATGAGACTGCAGTGTCTAGATGCAGGACTTTATTCTGTTTATTCAAAATCCTGTAGAGTTTGATTTTTTTTTAGGCTGATGTAGTGGAAAGTCATTGGATGATTTTGAACAAGGGACTGATATGATCAGATTTATGCTTTACATAGATTTCTGTGGCTGCAGCTTGAAAACCACTTTGGAGTACAGAAAGAATGGATGCAGGAGGACCAGTATGGAAATTTGTCACATTAATCTAGATGTTGGCTTGAAATCTAGATGGTGGCTTGGTTGTGGTGATGCGAATGAGAGAAATCAGTGGATTTCAGCTATGTTTTTGAAGTATTGTTGACATGGTGGATTGGATATGAGAGAAAAGAGGAATCAAAATAATAGTAATGATGGTGATAGCTTAAACTTAATGAAAATTTAATATTCACCAAATGCTGTTCTAAATGCTTATATGAATTAACACATTTAATATTTATAGTAACCCTATTAGGTGGGTACCATTATCACTTTTTAGTATCTTTGTACAGGTAGTAAGGAACAGAGGCAGGCTTTGAATCCATGCAACCTGGCTTTAGAGTCTGTGTTCCTGACCACTATGTTACACTGTCTAGACTTTTGCCTTGAATAATTGATTAGAGAGTGATGACTTTTACCAAGATGTGGAAGGCTATGAGAAAAATACATAAAATCAAGAGTCTTGTTCTGACCCTGGGAAGTGGGAATTGCTTATTGGCTATACAAATGGAGATGGCAAGTATGAAGCTGGATTTAGGAGTCTGGATTTATGGGGAGGAGGATGTGAAGCCATGAGACTGTACTAAACCACCGGAAGAGTATGGAATGTCAGTGAAGAGGAGAAGGAGAGTCCACGACTGAGTTTGGTGTTCACACAATGCCACTCCATGTCATTAGCAGTGAACTAACTTCCCTAACTAAACTAACTAACTTTTCCTTCCTTCCTCTAGAATTAATTTTTTAATTTTTATTTATGTTTTGATAGATTTAGGGGTACAAGTGGTTTTTGGTTACATAGATGAATTATATAGTGGTGATATCTGGGTTTTAGTGTACCTATCAGCTGAGTAGTATACATTGCACCCAATAGGTAGTTTTTCTTCCCTCCCTCCCTCCCTCCCCACCGCCTTCCTCCCTGCTTCTGAGTCTCTAATGTTCGTTATACCACTCTGTATTCCCCTGTGTGGCTGTAGCTTAGCTCCGACTTATAAGTGGGAACATGTGGTATTTGGTTTTGCCATTACTGCATTATTTAACTTAGGAAAATGGCCTCTAGTTCCATTCAAGTTGCTGCAAAAGATGTTATTTCATCCTTTTTAATGGTTGAGTAGTATTCCATGCTGCGTGCGTGCGTGTGCGTGCGTGTGTGTGTGTGTGTGTTTGTATACACACACCTCATTTCCTTTATCCAATCCTTAGTTGATGGGTACTTAGGTTAATCTTTGCAATGCGAATTGTGTTGTGATAAACATACAATTGCAGGTGTCTTTTTGATGTAATGACTTCTTTTCCTTTGGATAGATACCCAGGAGTGGGATTCCTGGGCCGAATGATAGATCTACTTTTAGTTTTTTGAGAAATCTCCATACTGTTTTCCATAGAAGTTGTACTAATTTGCATTCCTACCAACAGTGTGTAAGTGAAGAACTCTCTTTCTAGTAGGGGGAGCTGAGATGTACATAAAGGATTCAATCAATGTTGAAGTGCGAGAGAGGAGTGGCCTGAGAGTTGTATCAACTAAGCTCAGAGAATTTTGAGAAAAGGTAGAATTGATGCTGGCTTTAAATAATTTGGCTATAGAGAAATAGGCAGCTTGTAGAGAGTAGTAGAAGTAAATTGTTAGGTACTGGAAAACATGGGCTATGTTTAGCGAATGGTTAGTGGTATGATTGATGAGATTTAATATCTATGAAGAAGAAGAAGCAGAAACTCGTATTCTAACAGTGGGTATTACCAAGCTACTGAGTTTGTGTTAGTGGTTTCCAAACTTTTTTGATTGTGTTCCCTCAGTTAAAATATCACACTCCTCCTGATGTACAGATATAGCCATTATAAAATGGGAATTTTAAACAGGGTGAGGAAAAAAAATAGGAATAGATATGAGTAATTTGTTTCCCCATATCAGTAGGTCATCTTGTGTACATCCAGCTTGGAATCACTGTTGTGAACTGCTGATGTTATTGTTGGAGATGTGTTTTAGCAATAGGAAGTGAGGCACAGCTATTTGTGAGAGAGAATGATTTTGATATTGGGTAGGTTGAGACTATAAGGACATTCTGATAAATTTGGGTTGGAACTCGGAAGAGTGCTTAGCGATTCAGAGATAGATTTAGGAGTCACCCACATGGTTGTGAAATTTAAATCCAAACTAGTGGATGCAATTTCTAAGGAGTAGCATGTAAAGAAAGAAGAATACCAAATACCTAACTGAATATATTGTAAGAATGGTTGTGGAGACCAGGGGAATGAGAAATCATTACAAGTAAGTTTTGGCATTTTTCTTTCTCTCTCTCTCTCTCTGTATATATATGTATATATATATAGATAGATATAGGTATAGGTATAGATATATAGAAATATGCTTGCTTTTCCTGTTAAGTATAGTAGTGCCTACAGGCTTTCTTTTGTAAGAGGCTCTCTATAAAACTTACCAATCAGGCATGTTCATTTTGTCTGTGAAAATTTAGCCCCAGAAAGGTTGAGTGGCTTACCTGAACTCATGCAGATCATTAGTGAAGGACCTGGGTGAGGACCTGGCTGACTATAGTTCATCATTAGTGAAGTGCTTGAGTCCTTTGCTTTAGTTTTCCCAAAATTCCTTAAGTTCAGTGCTGGTTTTACTATACTTTGTTGCCTCTCCCCAGGCCCAGTCAAATACCTCTGCTCCTCTACTGCTTTCTCTGATTCACCCTCAATCAGGTGTTTCCTTTGCATATTTTAAATACTTCAGCAGCTTCAGAGTAGAGGTTGTGCCATATTCAACTTAGTTATCTCTGATGCCTAGCACAGTGCCTTGTGAAGAATCGGTGCTCAGGATCTGATGAATTACCTGTGAGAGCTGCATGTTCGCATTTTCCTGATTTCTTTTTTTTTTTTTAAGACAGAGTCTCACTCTGTTGCCCAGGCTAGAGTGCTGTGGCGTCAGCCTAGCTCACAGCAACCTTGAACTCCTGGGCTCAAGCAATCCTTCTGCCTCAGCCTCCCGAGTAGCTGGGATTACAGGCATGTGCCACCATGCCCGGCTAATTGTTTCTATATATTTTTAGTTGTTCAGCGAATTTCTTTCTATTTTTAGTAGAGACGGGGTCTCACTCTTGCTCGGGCTGGTCTCGAACTCCTGAGCTCAAACAATCCGCCCGCCTCGGCCTCCTAGAGTGCTAGGATTACAGGCATGAGCCACCGCGCCCGGCCTGATTTCTTGATAAAACTAAAATTACATGGAGTTGCACTAAAGTGTACTGTTTATAAAAAGGAAAAGTGAATTATGTACCTGATAATACGTGCAAAGTGCTGTACATGCAGAATATTTCTAAAATCTCAATCGCAAATGTTTCTGAGCTCAGAATACTTCTGAAGAACTACCGCGGTTGTCTGTAGAAATTAAAATTGTTATTCTTTTGACAGCTTTTCACTGAAGTATGTAAGGTGGGAATTTTATATTTTGCTTCAAAATTAATGATGCAGTATAAACCAGGTTTAAACTAGCTACCTTGAGAGTAGCAGCTTCATTCTTCATGGTTGAACTCTCCAGAGTGATCTTTAGGTTACTACTTTTGCCGTCATCCTTGTGGTTTGTTCCACCGCTCTCTTCACAGAAAAGGTAAGATTTCCCCCATACTCCTTTATAATAAACATGTCCATTTTTCAGATCATTTATCATATTTAAGAATTACAATTACCTGTTTTAAAGCCCTAGCCTAACTTGGCTAGAAAATACTTAATATTTTTACACATCATTTATACTTTATTTTTTTTCACTGAGTTGTACTGCTTTTATTGACACCTGAGTGCACTGAAACACAGATTTTATCCCTATTACCTACTTGTGATGAGAAAATATCAGCAGATTCTGTTGCTAGGAAACAGTTGAATACTGAAATAGTTTTTTTGGGGGGATACTTGTAAATTCAATTCTTTGACAGTTCTACTCTCACAGAGCAAAAATTTATTCAGTCACTACAAAGAAAGATGCATCACCTGTTAGTTTTCCAATTTAAAAATTTTGCACAGGGGGAGCTGAGAATACGTAAAATGTTACAGGATTGATTAAGTGTTGAGAGTGTAATTTTTAGCAGTGACTGGACATTGAAAAAAAATGATTCTGTGTATGCCTTTGAGTTTCAGTTTTCTTAAAATTTTATGATTCATTATTATTGAGAAAGTGGGAGCAAGGACAAGAGAAAGACATGTACATACACCTGACACGTAGGAATTTAAACCAAAGTAAAATGCTGCATTAATTAAACCAACTTCCTCATAGGAATAGTATTGCGTACATCCTATATTAAATCACCCAGGTCTGCTCTTTTACCTATAATGTGCCAGAGAAAGAATAAATATTAAAAAAGTGTGTGGTTATAATCAGTTTTCTGATTGTCATTTAGTTTTGTCATAGTTGTATAAGGTTTAGAAAAAAGATTTTTACTCCAATCTGTAACTTTTCTTGAGTATCTACCATGTGCCAGGCAAAAACTGGAGACACAGGTATGATTAAGCTTTCAGGGTGCTCAGAATGTGCGAGACGGAGCAGCAATGGAGGAGACGTGTAAATGATCTTCATACATGTGGTTAATAAGTAGAGAAGTGTGCACTAGGTAATGAGGCAGTGCAAAGAAGAGGGTGATGGACTTAGTCTGGGGATTGCAGAGAGAGCTTGAAAGACGTCAGCTCTTAACAGGGTTTTGCAAGGCTCTTTCTTAGATGTGAACAATCCCTTGACCCTGTCTTTTCTGGGGGGTAGGAAGTGGGAAATAAGACCTCTGGTTTTAAAAATTGTTATTAAGTTCCCCGTTGTTTCTTCTTTGTCCGTATCCTTGGCTGGTAATGAGCCTTGACATTTATTTTCTCGCCAGATCCACTCAGGCAAGTGAGAACTGTCCATACACCAGTTTCTAATTCTGCACCTTCCAGTTTCACTGCTTGTCTATTTAATTGCACATATACATTTAAGAATTAGTCAGGGAGTGCAGAATCCATCTTGTGATTTACATGCATTGAGGATCTTGTGTCTCAGAAATAAAAAGTCTTAATAAGGCTTTATGTCTTCATCCAAGTGACAGAACCCAAGTAGGCAGTGTATATACTAAAATTGGAGTGGTACAGAAATTGTTATCTGAAATGTTCTAGGAGAGTAATGTGTAAGTTCAAAACAAAAATATAACAAAAAATGAAAATTGTCTGAGGCTAGTTGACACTAGAAATAATCAATGAATGATAGAATTGGGAATAACAGGCTTGGTTTCCCTTGAATTTTTAAGGTGGTAATAAGAGTAGAAGGAAGTGTTTAATGATACTCTTGCTGTTTTGCATAAAATCTTATTCTTTATAATTTTGTATCTTAGAGTATGTTTTAAAATATGGTATTAGATGAGTTTCAGTGTTTTCATGCTTACATTTTAAAAGAGAAACCTAACATATAGTTATGAGATGTTAGAAATATCATGGAAAATACTTAAACTCTGGTTTTAAAAAAATTATGGTTGTCCTTTGTGACATTATGAGTTTGTTCATATACAAGATTATATTTGTTGAGTTGCAAAACATCCAGGTGAGCAATGTCAATGAGCTTACTAAATTGAGGTGTGAATGGGGCAATGATCTAGAAAATAGAGAACTGAACTTAGAAGAAGATGTAGAAGATAGATTACTTGCTCATAAATTTGAAAAAGAATAGTGAGCAAGATTAGTAGCCAGAATGTTATGTTCTATAACCATTTCAACAGAAACTCCAGAGTTATCACATTGACTATTAAAGGCTAAAATAAAGGAAAGAAAATGAAATAATGTTCAATCTTTGAGGAAAAAACAAACTAATATAGCTTTGGATTTTGGCAGGGCAGCTATAATCCCAAAGAAAGAGAATAACAATTTGCATTTATAGTCTTTTCTTCCAAGTAGCTTAAAGCTTCATAAGTACATTTTCATAAATCCTTTGGACTACTTTTGAGTTTTGTTTAAAATATTAAGAAAGAAATCATCTCTACTTCTTGCAGATGGCTGAAAAAATGACATACTGAAAGTCATAGAGATTATTCCTTTACCTTCATGGCTCCAGTGTTTATGTTTCCATTGTTGTTTCTTAACAATTTGGCTAAGGAATTTATTTATCCTTCAGCAAATATTTTTCAGTTGCATACTGTGGGTTAGACCTGAGGCTGTGTACATACACACACAAACACACACATACATGTGCACATGTAGCTTCATGGTAGGGGAGGGAGTGGAGAGAGAGAGAAAGAAAATTTGAAACTGTTTTCTCTTTCAGTTTCATGTGGCTCTGAATCATTCTTTTGAGGTCAAGAGCTACTGATTTTAGCTGAAGAATTGGCCTGCTGAGTGATGGTGGTAGTGGTAATGGTGGATGGAGGCAGGTTTCTAATTTTTTAATAAGTACATGCAGTGTACCAGATGCTATTAAATTTGTTATACATATTGCAGATTTAATCCTGTTGGCAACATTATGAAATGGTTATTTGCATGATTCTGGAGATGAGGAAACTTTGAAAGGTTGAGTAACTTATTCAAGGTCACAATGTTAGTTGCTGTGCCAGAATTCTAGGCTAGTGCACCTGAATCCACAGTTTCTCTACTCTCGATCTTTAGAAATGTCTTCCTCTTCTTTGTGGAAAGTAGGCATGAATATTCTTTTTTCATTTTCTCTTGGATCAGTGTTGCTGAGCATAAATGTGTTAATCAACATCTTGGGAATTTTACCAGTGATACATATCTTAAATAGTTGAACAGTGGCTTAAACAAATACGGGTGATTTTTCTCACCCAACCTGAGATAGATGTTTGCTTAAAGTACTGTAGTGGCTCAGTAATGTCAGGGCATGTCTCTTAAATCCTTTTATACTTTCCCTTATGATTACTGCTTCTCAGTTGCAGGATATGTACACTGCTTAGCTTCAGTTATCATGCCCACATTAGGAAGATCAGCTACCTCTGTTCCTCTTCATCAGGGGAGCAAATGCCTTCTTGGAATAGCTGCCCCTTATTCCTCTTCTTCAGCAAAATCCTGTTTATGTCTCTTTAGCCCGAACTGTGTCATAACCTTACTTGTTTGGGAGAGCATATATTTTATTTCATCAGCCACTTTTGATAGAGGCAGGCCAGGAAGTATGGGGATGAGGGTCAGCTACCCTGAGTGTTTGCCACAAGAGTGATCAGTGCTTTGCTGAATTCCAGGTGAGATGAAATGCACTTAAATGCAGATGGATTGGAAGGGAATTTTCTTAATGTGTGTATTCCACAGTGAATGGTTGTATTAGGAGGTGTTAGTATTGCTGATGAGTTAATGGAACATACCTTAATGTTCAGCTGAATGGGCTGTTGATCCCTAGCAAGTTGAGAAGAAAGTATAATCAGCTGATTATACAGTGTTTTCAGTGTTACTGAAAACTTGGCACTTGTCCACAAGGCTGAATCAGAAGAATGAGGACAAGTGTTTGGGGGATGAGGAAAGAGATTTTACTTTGCAAAGGGGGAAAAATGGTAGACATTTTCATTTCAAAATCCAAATTTCCTGAACATTGGCAGAAATACAGAGCTTTTAAAGGGAGGGTTCTCAGTTTTAGGCAATTACTGAGGTTAACTATTGTAATCTTCCCATCTCTGCCAAAGACAAAGCCTATGAACTCCACCAGCTGGTGCCACCTGGGAGTTTTAACCAAAGACTTAACCTGCCTCAGGGATGCAAGCCTGGCTGCAGTTCCCAAAAAGAGTGGGGAAGTTTTAAAGAGATAGAACAGAAAATCTTTTTTTTTTCTTTCCAGGCCAATCCCTGTTACATATTCCCCACTCTCAATTTTACGCTTCGTTATCTATGGGAGGAAGGGTGACTACTCTGTTACACATGAACAAATTTCAATGAACCCTATATGTTTTTTATAATCCTCTCTTTTAACTAACTGCTTGACCTTTTGAGTTGTTTCCCAGAAATGGTGGATTTTCTGCAAGACAAAGGAGTTGAAAGTCTACAGGCCCCTGGGCAGACTTCCTGATGCCAAAGCCTCACCATCCCCTACAACCTGCCCTCAATGCACATGGCCCCTGCTTAAAAAGTCCATGATCTATTTGAACTGGGGAGATGGGTTTGAGGCAGCTTCTCTGGTTCTCCTGACAAGATGTCTTTTGTATTAAAAAATTCCTGTCTTCTTTGGCAGTCCTCATTGTCCTAATAATTGGATCTTTGTGCATTGAGCAAGTGGACCTAGGCTGAAAACCCCTTGAGGTTTCAATAACAAAAGGAAGAGGGTGTTGAGAGAAAAGGAAATTATTTTTGATAGAAACTAGGTAGAGAGAAAATCATGAATGTGTTGAATCCATGTGAGCCTTGTGTGTTTTAGGGGCTCGATAATAAATGGCTAGTTGGACTTTTTTTTCCTTCTGTTTTTAGAAAGTGTTTTTGAAATGATCAGATTGATCTTATCATGTTAATTACTAAATCCAGATTGATTACTCTCTTGAGTGATGGAATAAGAGTCGTCATACTATTCCTGGTATTCTTGGGGGTGGATTGTCTCTGATACTTCCTGTTCTCATGTCTCAAGGTGCCAAGGTATGTCTGTGGAAGATAGCAAGGGAAGGTGGAAAAGCATCCTATCTATGACTTAGAGCCTTCTGAGTTTGCTCAGGCCTTACCAGTCTAAAGGAAAAGTCTGTAGACAGTGAATGCTATTTCCGCAAATACAAGTTTATTGTTGTCATCCACTCTGTTGGGCTGGGTGCCCGGCAGGTTGGTGAGGTAGTTCTTATCTGCATAAGTTACCCATTTAGCATATATACTCATTTAAAAATATGAAGTTTCTTTCTTCATGATTCCTTCAAGATAGGTTGCTCTGTTGACTGAGGCCCATCAATTAATTGTTTTAGAACCAGGGACCTTGTAGTATCTTTGAATAAACAGTGCTTATAACACATATCTTCTTTATAAAGTCTTGATATATAAGAAAACCTAATGTTCTTTCCCCTAATATTAGTCTAACATGTATTCTTTAGAAATGCACTTTTCTCTTTTCGTCTGCCTTAACTCTTTAGCCATATTTTCTAATTGTGTGTTTCTTCCCTTTTTCATCTTTTTTTTTTTTTTTTTTTTTAACTCTTAGTGATAAAGCAAGGCAAGGCATGGAAGAGGTGGGAAAGTGAGGGAGGAGGAATTTATTAGTAAATAACACTTAGTTTTGAATTGAATAAAATGATATGATTATGTTAACAGCTTAATGAAAATACCATGAAAAATAAATTGCACAGTGTTTTTAAAAAATTGTTACCAGGTTTTATCCTGCTATATTTTGTTTTGAGATTCTGTATTGCACTAATTTATTTACATATCTGTTCCATATCACAGTTATCCATAATTGTCTTTATGTCCTTAGTACTTTCTAGTATAGTATTTTATGCATAGGAGATACTTGGAACATGTTCACCTGAACATTCACCCTTCAGTTTTCCTCAAATTTCTTGAATTTACCTTGAAGGAAATATTAATTTTATATATTATAGCATATTATAATAGTTATATATTATATGTAATATATAATGTATATTAATATGTTAAAATTATATACCAATAAATATACCACTAAGTATATAACAATATATATTAATAAGTATATTATTAATATTTATTAAAAGAAATATCAATATAGTAAAGCCTGCCTTAGAGGAAAGAGTGACCAGTATTTCTTAATTCTTTTTTTTTTTTTTTTGAGACAGAGTCTTACTCTGTTGCCCGGGCTAGAGTGAGTGCCGTGGCATCGGCCTAGCTCACAGAAACCTCAAACTCCTGGGCTCAAGCAATCTTCCTGCCTCAGCCTCCCAAGTAGCTGGGATTACAGGCATGTGCCACCATGCCCAGCTAATTTTTTCTATATATTTTTAGTTGTCCAGATCATTTCTTTCTATTTTTAGTAGAGACAGGGTCTCGCTCTTGCTCAGGCTGGTCTCGAACTCCTGACCTCCAATGATCCTCCCGCCTTGGCCTCCCAGCTTGCTAGAAATACAGGCGTGAGGCTGGCCAGTATTTCTTGACGGTTTTAAGTTTGGCACAGTAAAGTATGCTATTTAGTTAAGGTGGTAAAAAGAGGTGACATTGCAGATAAAATTGCATAATAAATGCTATGAGAAAGTGGATTAAAGGTGTGGAGTAAATCAATAAATCAGAAGATTTTATTGTACTTTTGTCAAGGTGTAAAGGGAGAAGAAAAGTTATTACTTATAATACCCCAATATATTTTAAGTTATTGAAAGATGCAGTTGACTTTTGAAAACTTTGCAGTTTCAAAGTGGGTAAGTGGAGCCTGGTTCTGATGTTAGTGGGAAGTGAATGTCCTATGAGGAAAGCCCTTGTATGCTGATTTACATCTGTGGGAACCCACATGGGTTTTTTTTTGTTTGTTTGTTTGCCCTGTTTCTGATAATGGACCACAGTTGTAGTTTTTATTGCTTGATCACAACTTCTTTATTGTGTTTTTGTGGCCAAATATAATTCATACGTCCTCCAGTTGAAGCTGTAATTCCTGCTTGTACCATTGCTGAAAGTACATAATTCATGAATGATTAAAAAAAAAATCTTCGAGTCTTGTTGTTATTGTACTAGCCAACAGTTTGACATTTATTTTGCCTTCAGTAAGTTCTCAGCTTCTGAGAATATCATATTTGAACCCATCATTTTGTTTAGAAAGATAAATCAGTGTTAAGTAGAATATTGTAAATATCTTTTAAAAAATATGATTATGGGACTTTTAAGGTTTTAGATTATAATGTCTTAAACTATTCTGTTGTACTCTTGGTTCATTATTATGTTACTAGAATACTTCCACATGTTTTAGACTTTTCATAATTCAGGTTAATAAACAAGACTTTATACCACCTATCTTTTTTATAAAATCTTAATATATAAAAAAAACCTAATGTTATTTCCCCTCATATGAGTCTAACATGTATTTTATGTGTTGACATGAATCCATGGACTTGAATCCATAGTCATAACTCAGTGTGTTTTGGATATGAATCCGTGGTTTAGTGTGCAGACCCACATATATTTGCATACCCTGTTCATTTTTTTTTCTTTTTTACTTTTCCCCTCATGAGTTTGCTGCTATGTCACAATATTATGGTAAGAAAGATGAACAACTTCTAGGAAGATGCAACCAGGCAATAATAGGTAATCTAAAGTAGCTCAGACCTAATGCACAGGCTTTTCTTCAGTTTGGATAATGTCTTGTTTTATGTAAATATATGACTCCTCACTAAAAAAGTATAAATGTCGATTATATTTTACTTTTTGGTAGAAAACAGTTTCTGAATTATGAGAAATCT
>CM052441.1:76415282-76464699 GCA_028533085.1 Varecia variegata | reverse complement strand
CTGAATTATGAGAAATCTGAATGCCACAGTTCAAAGTATATACCCTACTGCTTCCACATTAAGCTTTGTTAATAGGGAGCTGTTCTGGTCTTTATGGGCACTGCAGACTAATTCTCTTTTTGTTGGTCACCCTTTGGATATTGTTAAAACTCCTATTCCCAGTTGTATGTGAGAGTGTGTATATCTGTGTGAGTGAACAATGGAATAAGGAACAATGTCAATTATCTTCTTTCCTCTTATTAGCCTGTTTGCTTTAACTGTGCTTTTTAGTATTTCTCTTTAAGGCTGTGCTTGGCATCTGAAGCATTGAAACTGGCATTTTGTTAAGAAATGCCTCGCGATGGGGCTTCCTTTTCAGCAGCTGGGCCCCAGCTCACTTAAGAATCTCTCACTCCTGGTGTCACAATCTGCTTCCTTAAGAACCAGATAAACTCTTCCCATGACTATCAAACAGAAGTCATTAAACAGAATAGAAGCTATTTGAAATAAGAGTATATAGGTGTTTTTTATTTGTTACAGATTTGTAGCATATCTTTGGGGAATAATATAGTGAAGATTAAAATTATATATAGCCACATTATACCTTAGAATAATAATGTAAGTTTTTTATGTTAAGCTCTATTTTTTCTTTTTAATAATAATTTCTTTTGTATTCTTTTTACAATATGATCTTGTACTATGCTTTTTATTATTATTATGTCTTTGAATTTTAAAAACAGCTTTATTGAGGTATATAAGTTACATACAACAAAATTCACCAATTTTAACTGTAGAGTTGGATGAGTTTTGACATATGTATATGCTGTATAACCATCACCACAATCAAGATATTTACATTCCCATCACCGCCTAAATTCTCTTGTGCTGTTTAACAGTTAATTCCCTAACCCCATCCCTGGCCCTGGGAAAATACTTTTATCTATTAATATTTTAGAATTCCATACAAATTGAATCATATAGTATTATTCTTCTGTGTTTGGCTGTTTTTGATCCACATTATTTCTTTTTTTAATTTATTTATTTTTTTAAATTCAGGATATTATGAGAGTACAAACATTTTAGTTACACGTAATGCGTTTGCCTCGCCCAAGCCAGGGCTACAAGTGTGCCCTTCCCCCATACAGTGTGCTCCGCTTCCATTAGTTGTGGGTTTACCCCCCACCCCCTACCTGACTGGCATCCAGTGAGTATTACTACCATGTGAGCACCTTAGTGTTGATCAGTTAGTACCAATTTGATGGCGAGTGCATTATGTTTTTGATATTTATCTGTGTTTTTTCATATATTAGTAGTCCATTATTTTTTATTGTTATGTAGTATTCCGTTGTATGAGTGTACCACAATTTGTTTATCCAATTCCCACTTGGTGGGCATTTAGATTGTTTCCAATGTTTGACTATTATGAATAAAGCTGCTGTGAATATTTGGATAAATACCTATGAGTGGGATTGGCTAGGGTGCATTATAACTATGTTTAAAGTACATTTAACTTTATGAGAAATTGCCAAAATATTTCCAAAGTGGCAAGATGCGTTCCACCAGTAGTATGTGAATTCTAGTTACTCTACAACCTTGCCAAAAGTTGGTATTGTCAGAATTTTAAATTTTTATCAGTCTAGTGGGTGTATCTTATTGTGCTTTTAATTTCCATATCCCTAATGACTAACGATGTTGAACATCTTTTCAGTTATTTGTGATGCTTATATATCTTCATTGTTAAAGTGTTCATATCCTTTGCCCATTTAAAAAATTGTTATTAATATCTTTTTGTTATTGGGTTTTATGAGATCTCTCTATATTCTATAGATTAAGGGTATGTGTATATATATTCACACACAGATATATACACACACATAAATATGGATGTGTGTATGTATATATATGTGTGCATATTTTGCAAATAGTCTGTGACTTGTCTTTTTATTGTGTTAAAAATATCTTTTGAAGAGCAAAAGTTTTAAGTTTTGATTAAGTACATTTTATCAATTTTTTTTCTTTTATGGTTCTCTTTATTTTCCATCTTAGAAATATTTGCCTGACTCTAGAGCATAAAGAACTATTATCTTTTTGAAATTTTGTAGTTTTAGCTCTTGCATTTAGCTCTAAGATTCATTTTTGGTTACTTTCAAAATACAGTGTGAGGTAAAGGTCAATGTTCATTTTTTTTCCATATTGATTTCCAGTTGTTTCAGCACTACTAGTAGAAAAGACTGTTCTTTTCCCATTGGATTTCCCATTTCTCACCTTGTAAAGAATAATTTGTTCATGGTATGTTTCTGTACTTTATTCTGTTCCACTGAAATATGTGTCTGTCCTGTAACAATACCACTCTGTCTTGATAGCGGTAGCTTTAGAATATGTTTTGAAATCGGGTAGAGTAAATGTTTCAACTTTCATCTTTTTCAAAAATTGTTTTGGCTCTTCTAGGTCTTTGCATTTCCATATATATTTTAGTATCAGCTTGTCAATTTCTACAAAGAAGCCTGCCAGAATTTTGACTGGGATTGCATCAAATCTATAGGTCAGTTAGTAGTATTTTTTACATAGATGACTATGTAGTCTGTGAATAAAGATAGTGTTACTTATTTCTTTCCAACTGTATGCCTTTTATTTATTTTTATTGCCAATTACACTGGCTAAGACTTCTACTACAATATTGAATAGATGCAGTAGTAAGAGTGTGCACATCCTTGCCATGTTCCTAATCTTAGGGGAGGATGCATTTAGTCGTTCACCATTACATATGATATTAGCTATAGATTTTTTTTTTTGAGACAGGGTCTTGCTCTGTTGCTGAGGCTAGAGTGCAGTGGCATCATCATAGCTCACTGCAGCCTCAAACTCCAGGGATCAAGCTATCCTCTTGCCTCAGCCTCCCAAGTAGCTGAGACTATAAGCGCGCCACTCCCCTACGCCCACCAGCTATTTTTTTCTGTTTTTTGTAGAGATGGAGTCTCGCTCTTGCTCAAGCTGGTCTTGAACTCTCCTTCCACCTCAGACCCCCAAAGTGCTAAGATTACAGTCATGAGCCATTGTGCCTAGCCCTCTAGGTTTTTCATAGATGCCTTTTTATCAGGTTAAGGAAGCTTCCTTCTGTTTCCAGTTTACTGAGGTTTTGTTGTTTTTATTTTTGTTATGAATGGGTGTTGAATTTTGTCTAATGCTTTGATTGTTTATTCATCTATTGAGATGACAGTGTGGTTTTAAAATTTTTTAGTGTGCTAATGTGTTTCATTACATCACTTTCTAAAAAATTAAATCAAGTTTACATTCCTGGGATAAACCTACTATTCAAGATGTATTTTTTTTAATATAAGTATACTACTAATTTTTAAGACACGTGGCTTTTTTGTAGAAAATTTGGAAAGTGTAAGAATGTGTGAAGACAATTATATAGTTTATATTTTTGAGATAATATGGTATTTCACATTTGGAACCCATTTTCTTAATATTCTTTTGCAAACATTCTCTCAATATTATAATTTTTATTAATAGCATTTTAATGATTAATCATATAGATTTACAATGATTTACTTATCCATCCCATTATATTGGACTTTTATCATTTCTAATTTTTTGCCATCAACATAATAAAGCCTTTGTTTCTGTTTCTTTAGATAAGACTGAGAAATTAAATTATTCAGAGAGTCTAAATATTTTTCATCTTTGATACATTTATGGAACTGCTTTTCTATATACTACTTCAGTTTGTATTTCCTGAAACAATGTATAACAATATCTGTGGTCAGGCATGGTGGTTCATTCCTGTAATCCCAGCACTTTGTGGGTAGGAGGATTGCTTGAGGCCAGGAGTTCCAGACCAGACTGGGCAATGTAGTAAGACCCCATCTCTACAAAAGAAAAAATCAGCTGGGTTTGGTGACACATGCCTGTAGTGCCAGCTACTTGGGAGGCTGAGGCAGGAGGATCACCTGAGCCTAGGAGTTTGAGGCTGCAGTGAACTATGATGGTACCACTGTACTCTGGCCTGGGTAGCAGTGTCTCAAAAAAAAAAAAAAAAAAAAAGTCTGGTTCAACTCTTCAACTATATGGGATTTTACAATTAAAAGTCTTAGCTAACAGGCTACCATAATAGGTAAAAGTAGTATCTTATTGCCTTTTTTGTTGTTGTTATTGTTGTTGCTGAAATAATGTATTACTCTGTTGGCTAGTCTAGAGTATAGTGGTGTCATCATAGCTTACTTCAGCCTTAAACTCCTAGATGCAAGTGATCCTCCCATCTCAGCCTCCTGAACAGCTGGGGCTACAGGTGCAGACCACCACACCTGGCTAAGTTTTTAAAAAATTTTTTGCAGACACACGGTCTCACTATATTGCCCAGGCTGGTCTTGAATTCCTGGCCTTAAATGATCCTCCTGCATTGGTCTCTCAGTGTGCTAGGATTACAGGCATGAACCAATGTGCCTTTTATTTTATTATTAATAAATTATTAATATTGCTTTTAATTTCCATTTCTTTAGTTGGGAAATATTTTTAAATATCTCTTGAAGATTTTGACACAAGTCACTCAGAAGAATTATGCAACATAAGTATTAAGGGGAAATAAATACATGGGAAAAACAATTTCCTGAAGTGAAATAAACAGAAATGGAAAAACAGAGGCATAAGGCTATAGAATTTATATACTATAAAGAAAGGGAAAATAATTTTAGCTTGTATTAAATGGTTTCATTACCTTACTGGGAAATGGAAAGAATGACATAGCTTGTAAGAGTCATAGGTCTTACGTTCTCATTTCTTCAAAACATGCCAACGCTTCATAAACTTAATGAAAGAACCTTAGTTCTTATAAATTTGCTTTTTATGGCTTATATCATTGATGAAAGTTTTTGGGGAATAGCTACCTATTACCTAAAAATAGGTAAATAGAGCATGGAGAAAGAGACCATGTTTAGCCTTGCAACCATGATATTGATCCACTCAAAAGCAGTAATTTGAAAGAAGTCAAAGAAAATAGCAATGAAACTCAAACTATGTGAAGGAATAGACAGGAAATTTGGTCTTTACAATTTGATAGAAATACAATTTAAGAACATGGATGACTGACAAAAAACTTAGGGGAGAAGGAAAATTGGAGAGGAATAATTTTGAATTAGAAGTATGTTTTGGTGGATAAAAGAAAATGTGAACTTTGAAATACAAACTTGGTATATGTCTTTTCCATAATAGGTGAATTCATTTATAACCTGTTTGTTTCCATAAAACATCTGAGGCAGCTTATAACAAAACAAATCATTGGAAATAATAAAAGAAACAGAAAATTAGAACTTATGAACAACTCATAACTCTTACATGTCACGTATCAGTATGAATGCTGTGATTGGGCTTCATATTTGGCCATAAACTTCCTGGGAGAAAAGGCAAAAAGGAAACGAATCATTTATATAGAAAGGAGGGGCTGTCCTAAAACTTCAAGACTGCTGTGCCAGTTAAATAAAAATTGTTACTGATGGAGGATATATGAATTAACATAAAAATAAATAAGCAATCAAAGTAGTCAAATTTTCCAATATATTGAGACTCTTGTTAAATAGTATAGCAAACATATATGATTTGAACTCTTATCTATATATCCTGGTATTTATGTATTTATCTCATTTATGTAGTGTTTATTGGGAAGCTACTATACACTCAGCATGGTTACCTTTTGAAGGATACAGATGTACTTAATGTAGTCCCCACATCATGAAATCTCAGTGCTAAATAGGAAGGCAAATGAACAACAGGAAACACTTAGAAAACAATTATGTGTAAAGTCAAAGGTACTTGCTGTAAATATGTTGACGTGTGTACAAGGCAAAATACTTGATCTGGGTCAAGAAACATTTGGTTAAGTGGTGAATAAATCATGGGATAGGAAGTAGTTCTGTTGGAGATCTGCTGTGGCAAGGATTGAGGTGCACCTGGGCTTCATCTTTTGAATTCAGTTCAGACCCCAAATAACATTAGAGAATGTTGAGGCCACTTTTCATATCCTCTGCAAAGGATCATCACAAGTCATACCTATTTGAAGAACATGAATATTTCTATGACAGTTGAGAAGCATAGATCCAATGGAATAGGTAGTAGTTCTTTTTCCATCTTGGCATTCCTAGTGCTTACCATACTGCTTTGCATATTATAAAGGTCCAGTAAGTGTTTATTGGATGAACAACAAAAAACAACAAATGGGAGAGGTGTTCTCAATTTGTAAGAGATATAAATAATCAAGTATAAAATAGAAATCTTTTTAAAGGAGTTTTAAAGAAAAGATTGGGTGAAGAGAGTTGTTTATTTTTTTAATATAGTTATGGAGACAATATGTCTATATTTTTATTAGAATCTAGTTTATCTTCCATATTTAGGTGAAATAATACTAATTTATAGAAAATTATATGTACTTACAAAATAATCCCATAATTGAATCTTTTGTCACTAGCCTGGTAAAGAAATACAGATTTTGAATAGCTAGATAATAGTGGCTGGTGAAGCATTGCTTCTTAATTATCAAAGCTCTTTGATTACCTTATTTATTGTCAATCAGCCTGCTAGACTGTTATATATATATATATGAGATATTTCTGGCATCTAGCATAATACCCAACTTGATATTTGTGGAATCTGTGAACAAATGTTAAGTGCTTTCTGCATTATGAGGGATAGAATAGAAGTGGTTTATGACAGGATTCTTGATGCGAGCAGCTTATATACTATTCTAGTTGACATGAACAAATAAACAGATAACAATTTGTGTAGTATAAAAAAAATTGCTCAGTAGCTAAGCAGTATGCTGGTTCAGAGAGGGAAGGGATCTCTAATTTGTTAAACACTAAGAAGGCAACACTGATTAATCTCTAAAACAAAGAAGTTCATTAATTTATTCAAACTTTTTACTTGTTAAAGAAAAGGAATTACAGGCATACTTCAGAGATATTGCAGGTTCCATTCTATACCACTGCAATAAAGTGAGTCACAGAAATTTTTGCTTCCCATTCCATATAAAAGTTATGTTAACACTATACTGTAGTCTGTTTAGGGTCTAAAAAAACAATGTACATACCTTAATTAAAAACTTTAGTGCTAAAAATTGCTAATGATCATCTGAACCTTCTCTTTGCTGGTGAAGGGTCTTGCTTCGATGTTAATGGGTACTGACTGATCATGGTGGTGGTTGCTGAAGTTTGGGGTGGCTGTGGCAATTTCTTAAAATAAGACAGCCATAGAGTGTGCCACATTCATTGACTCATCCTTTCACAAAAGATTTTTCTGTAGCATGTGATGGTATTTGATAGCGTTTACTCACAGTAGAATATCTTTTAGAATTAGAGTCAATTCTCTTAAACCCTACTGCTGCTTTATCAACTAAGTTTACATACTATTCTAAAATCTTTGTTGTCATTTCAACATAGTTGACAGCATCTTCATCAGGAGTAGATTCCATCTAAAGAAACCAGTGTCTTTGCTCATCTATGAGAAGCAACTCCTCAACCATTAAAGTTTGATCATGAGATTGTAGCAGTTCAGTCACATCTTCAGGCTCCACTTCTAATTCTAGTTCTCTTGCTATTTCCACACATCTATAGTGACTTCCTCCAGTGAAGTCTTAAACCCCCTCAAAGTCATCCATGAAGATTGGAATTGGCTTCTTTCAAACTCTTGTTCATGGTTGATATTTTGACCTCCTCTCATAAACCATGAATGTTCTTCATGGCATCTTGAATGGTGAATCCTTTCCAAAAGGTTTTCAATTTATTTTGCCCAGATCCATTAGAGGAATTACTATCTATGACAGCTCTAGTCTTATAAAATGTATTTCTTTTTTTTAAAATTTTAATTTTAATTTTTTTTTTTTTGAGGCAGAGTCTCGCTTTGTCACCCTGGCTAGACTGCCGTGGCGTCAGCCTAGCTCACAGCAACCTCAAACTCCTGGGCTCAAGCAATCCTTCTGCCTCAGCCTCCCAAGTAGCTGGGACTACAGGCATGTGCCACCATGCCCGGCTAATTTTTTCTTTATATTTTTAGTTGTCCAGCTAATTTCTTTGTATTTTTTAGTAGAGACGGGGTCTCGCTCTTGCTCAGGCTGGTTTTGAACTCCTGAGCTCAAACGATCCGCCCGCTTCGGCCTCCCAGAGTGTTAGGATTACAGGCATGAGCCACCGCACCTGGCCTATTTCTTAAATAATAAGTTGTGAAAGTCAAAATTACTCCTTGATCCATGGGCAGCAGGGTAGATATATTGTGAGAGCAGGCATCAAAACAACATTAATCTCCTTGTACATCTCCATCAAAGCTTTTGGGTGAATGGGTGCTTTGTCAGTGAGCAGTAATATTTTGAAAATCTTTTTTTTTCTGAGCAGTGGGTCTCAACTGAGCAGTAATATTTTGAAAATCTTTTTTTTTCTGAGCAGTGGGTCTCAACAGTGGGTCTCAACAGATAGTTTACTGGCTTAAACTATCCAGTAAATCATGCTATAAACAGATGTGCTGTCCTCCATGTTTTGTTGTTCCATTTCTGGAGCACAGATGGAGTAGATCTATTATAATTCTTAAGGGCCCTAGGATTTTTGGAATGGTGAGCACTGGCTTTAACTTCAAGTCACTAGCTACATTAGTCCCTACTGAGAGTTAGCCTGTCCTTTGAAACTTTGAAGCCAGGTATTGACCTCTCTCTAGCTATGAAAGTCCTAGATGGCATCTTCCAATATAAGGCTGTTTCATCTGCATTGAAAATCTGGTATTTAGTGTAGCCACCTTCATTAATTATCATGGCTAAATCTTCTGATTACCTCTCCACAGCTTCTCCATCAGCACTTGCTGCGTCACCTTATACTCTATGTTACAGAGACGGCTGCTTTCCGTAAACTGTATGAACCAACCTCTGCTAGTGTCCACCTTTTTTTGTGCAGCTTCCTCACCTCTCTCAGCCTTCATATAATTGAAGAGAGTTAGGGCTTTGCTCTGGATTAGGCTTTGGCTTAAGGGAATCTTGTGGTTGGTTTGATCTTCTGTCCAGACCATTCAAACGTTCTCCATAGCAGCAATAAGGCTGCTTTGCTTTCTTATCATTCGTGTGTTCACTGGAGTAGCACTTTTAATTTCCTTCGTGAACTTTTCCTTTGCATTCACAACTTGGCTAACTGGCACAAGAGGCCTAGCTTTCAATGGTTTTTGGCATGCCTTCCTCACTGAACTTAATCATTTCTAGCTTTTTATTTAAAGTGAGAAATATGGGACTCTTTTTTTCCCTTGAATACTTAGAGGCCATTGTAGGGTTAGTAATTGTCTTAATTTCAATATTATTGTATCTTGGGGACTAGGGAGGCCTGAAGAGAAGGGAGAGAGATGAGGGAACAGCAAGTCTTTGAGCAGTCAGAACAAATACACAATTTATTGATTAAGTTTGCCTTCTTAGAGTGGTGCAGTTTTTGATGCCCCAAAACAATTACAAGAGTAACATCAAAGAGCACTGATCACAGGTCACCATAACAGATACAATAATAATGAAAATTTTGAAATATTGTGGAAATTATCAAAATGTGACACAGAGACATAACGCGAGCACATGCTGCTGGAAAAATGGCGCTGATGCAGGGTTGACAAACCTTCAGTTTGTAAAAAAAATGGAATATTTGCAAAGTGCAGTAAAGTAAGGCACAGTAAAACAAGGTATGCTTATATGCATTTCCCTTCTTTTATTTTTTTTTTTTGAGACAGTCTCGCTCTGTTGCCCCTGCCAGACTGCAGTGACATCATCATAGCTCACTGCAACCTCAAACTCCTGGGCTCAGGTGATCCTCCTGCCTCATCCTATCCAGTAACTGGGACTACAGGCACATGCCAACCATGCCTGGCTAATTTTTATGTTTTTTTCTAGAGACAGGGTTTTGCTCTTGCTCAGGCTAGTCTTGCATTTCCCTTCTTTTGATAAGTGTGTGTGCAGTCATCTGGGTCCTTGCTAATCTATTAGAACACAAATATTATAAATAATTTTAAAAGGAATTTATCCTTATAGCAAATATGTGAGTATTTATAGCAGAAGGTTGCTACAAGGCACCTGTGACGAAAATTGTAGTGTAAAACACATGCTAAAAAAAAGCCTCCTCAAACAAAGGAGAATAGGAGGTATTTATAAATAGGAAGGCTTAAGAGTTGCCATATAAAAATGCCATAACAGTAAGATTAAATGGAGAAAATCACGGCAGAGGACCACAAAATGTAGGGTAAGTTTTAGGGAGGAAATGTACATAGGAAAAGTTTGTTAGTCAAAAGAGATTTTTAAAAAAGAAGCCTAGAACTGAATTAAAATGGAGTATTACTCAGCTATAAGAAACAACGATGATACGACATCTCTTTGGTTCTCCTGGGGAGAGTTAGAACCCATTCTATTAAGTGAAGTATCCCAAGAATGGAAAAAGAAGCACCACATGTACTCACCAGAAAATTGGTTTCCCTGATCAACACCTGGGTGCACATTTGGGAATGATACCAATTGGGTGTCGGACAGAGGTGGGGGGAGGGGATGGGTGTGTATCTACATGATGAGAGCGAAGCGAACTGTCAGTGGAATGGACATACTTGAAGATCTGACTTGGGGTGTTGGGGGTGGGGGAGGGGACGGGTGTTTACCTACATGATGAGTGCGTTGTGCACTCTTGGGGGAATGGACACCCTTGAGGTTCAGTCTTGGGGTGTTGGGAGGGGCATGGGCAATATACTTAACCAGAACGGTTATACCCCCATAATAAGCTATAATAAATAAAAAAAATAATAATAAAAAAAAATCACTAAGGAAAAAAAAAAAAAGACAAAGGATGAATAAGAACCAAATTTCCAGGTAGTGATGGGATAAGGTCATATTTCCTATGTTTTTATATTCTTATTAATTCATTAAATATTTCATGATTGCCTCCTCCGTCCATAGTCTGTAAAGAGGAACTTAGGAAATATTTTTCGTATTTTAGTTTCGTTATGTCAGTCAGAAAAGAAATTAGTTATTTGTTTACCAAACCTGGTTATCTTTTGGATGAAGAACCTGTTGTAGATCTCTTTTCTTCTAGGAATGTACTTTAGGACACTTAGATTTAATTATTTTGGAGTACATTTTTCATAGTACTTTCTGTATTTACTTTTACTTTTTTGAGTTGTTCAGTCTTCCAAGAATTAAATATATGATGTGAATCATATATGCATGTGTGCAAGGGGGACTCTGGTGTAGAAGAATTTGTTAGGACACTGTTGCAGGGTTCACATAGGAAGTTATGATGACTCAGAGTGGAATGGTAACAGTGAGTATTGAAGGAAAGGGATGAGTGTGAGAGATGTGCCCTGGAATCTTGGTGGCCACTGATGGGGAAGGACTAACCTAGCAGAAGGGGTGGGGAGAGTATGGGGAGTCGCCATCCATATCCTAGTGTTTAAAGGGTATATTGGACTCAGGCTTACTCTAAGTTTGTTTGGATGCCAGTAGGGTTCACTTTGGTCTATAGGAGACAGTGACGAGAGTTTGTCGCTGCTATCACTGTGTAAAGTCTGTGGTGGCATTGATGTGGTTTTTGGTGGTCTGCCTTATGTGGAGGAGGAACTAGCTGTGGCTGAGGGAGGGGGTATTTATTAGTCTTGGGAGCAAGGTGTGGTCTCCCAGGGCATAGTGACTGGCAATACTCAGGCAGGGAATTTGGGCCCCAACCAAGTGATCTGGGCTACAGACTGAGCCTAGTTCCGGTAAGTGTAAAGACATGTGCTCTCTAAACTCTAGTAGAATCTTGAATGTTTCCATTACAGGAGGTAGGAAGGTGGGCAAGGAGGAGAGGTGGTATGTAGTAGTAGTTGCATTCATATTTAACAATCAGTTTTTGAATAGTCTTTTACATTTGGGAAAATTTTCATAATATAAGTGTAGTCTTGCTAATGTAGGAGTCAGTCTCATCAATATAGAAGGCAGTATTCAAATTCTTATTCTCTTTTGTAGCCGGATCACAGGCACGTGATTTAGACTTCATTGATTAAACTCACCCCTGCACAGGACTTTGATTTGGAACTGAGGAAACAGAATCTGCATAGAGCTTTCATTTTGATGGTAGAGGCAGTGAATATTAGCAGAGGCTTTCAGCCTTTGGTGGCAGCAGTGTCTTCCCAATGGTGGCAAGATTGATTTCCAACAGTACCGTGGTTTTCTTTAGCTCTCTGTGGGATGCTAAAAAGCAGTGGTGGCCATTTTCTAATTAGTCCTGCTTCGTGGCATGGTTTGTTGCATGATTTGTTCCTGGAATCTTAATTTTGAGCACAGTTCTTCATCTTCCCAACAATTCTGTGAGATGCCTGGTAGCCTTTTAATTAACTCCTTTTCTACTAATTAGCCAGGGTCAGTTTCTTTTGTGTTCAGCCATGAACCTTAGCTGGTCCTGGGTTGATTAGGAGATAAAGCTTTTTGATGCATGCTAGGCTTTATCAGCGTCTACTTAGTAAGTGGTTTCTGCCAGGCCGCTGATGCTAGACATTTAGTGCCTGCTGCTGCGTAAGAGTGAAGATAGGTAGAGATTGATCCAAATCCACAGGGACTCAGCATCAGATTGTACTTTGGGGTGAATCGAAGGAAGAAAGGAAGATACCTGTGGTGATAATAGGTCTGTTTAGATGTTGGAGGGTATGGCACAATGATTTTAATTTTTTGACGTTTGGTTTGAGATGCCACAGAAGTGTTCACCTGTGGAGATATCTGGCTTGTAATTGGAAGTGCAATTCTATTAATAACATTCAGAGAAGAGATTGGAGACAGTAACAGCTATTCAGGGTTGTGTTGACATAGGATTAGAGTGGTAAGGGTAGCAACATGGAATGGGGAGAGAGAAGGGTTGAGGATAGACTCTTAGAGGATGCTCATAATTAAAGGTGGGTGGAGGAAGAAGGGAGTGATGAAATCTGAAAAGGAATGTTCTAGAAGGCTGGAAGAGAACTCAGAGGGTATACTATTTGAGAAGCTCAAAGAAGGTAGGGAGTTCCAAGGAGCATATAATGAAGAGTATCAAATCCTACAGAGGAGATAAAGACTGAGAAGAGGCCGTTGTATTTCAGTGACTGAGGAACGTCGTAGAAAATAGCACACAAAACCTTACAGTAGTGAGCCAAGGACTGAGGTAATATCTGGAACAAAAGAGATCAAATGGAGATTCTGTTCAAATTTTATTAGACAGACTTGGAATCTAAATCCTAAAATAAAGTCTGGAACTAGAGATACAGCCCCTATCTTTTTCCTTGAGAGATTTTTATCAGGCTAGTTGTTAAGTTTGTCTGTTTGAGTAACTGCACTGATACATCAAATTCTTTGTTTTAATGAAACAACAGCTCTCTAGTGTGGAAAACTTAGGAAAATATTTTGCTTTACAATTTTAGTGTTCATTAAGCATTATTATGTAAGCTGTAAGCAAATGTTGGAGAATTTAAATGTTTGTGACATCTGTGTTTTTATTGTGAATGTGAGAAGTTTTCTTTTGCAAGTATTATAATGATCATTGTTAACAGTTTGACCTTGCTTTACATTTTTGCCAGACTATTCAATGATAGCTATTTGCATTCTGTCTTTCCTTCCTTTTATTCTAGCCTTTTCCTTCATCCCTCGTAAATAGTAACTTTATTATTGCCAAATGAGAAGCTTGACTACTGATAGTTAGAGCCTCTGCTTCTCAAGATTTTCATTTTTCTGCATTTTGAAGTGCTGTCTTTTTACATTTTCATTTTCTCTATTTAAAGACCTGTCTCTTTACATTTGATATTCTGATAGAATTTATCTGCTGAAAATGAAAGTCTGTGCTCCTTGAATTCTGGCTTCAAAATAATCATCTAGAATAGATATAAGATACTAGAACAAGATGAAAGATGCAAAGATGCCAATCTTAATTTACAAGAGTTTATTATCTACAAAACTAGTCTTGCATTATAATTTGAGCTATGGTAGTTCATCAAATATATAGTTTAAATTTATAGAACTCTTTTTGCATTAATTTATGTAGTCAAACAGAATACATTAAATTCAAAAAATATTTCTTAATTGTTTATATTTTCTCTCATTACTTTTATGCAGAGTATTTTTAAATTGCAGTGTACGTTCAATTTATGGAAAGTGATAATCTGAATATTATTAACATATCAGAGAACTTTAGGTAACTCTCCTCTATAACGTGATTCCCTTATGTAAGTGAAAGTTTAAAGCATCTTTTAGTTATTGGTTTTATCTATGACATAATCCCAGGTAGCATATAAAGTAAGTATAATCTTATTTGATCCTAGTGTTAGAGAGTTACTCCTATCCCTAAAAGATGAAGAAAATGAGATTCAGTGAGATTGACTTGCATCTGGTCAGCTATCTGGTGAAGAACGGATATGTACTAGGGATTTTGAATTTTTAGCCTGATATTTATTTATTAATATTTACTAATATTTATATTATATCTTTGAGACAGGGTCTCTCTCCGTTGCCCAGGCTAGAGTGCAGTGGCTTCATCATTGTAGCTGACTGCAACCTTAAACTCCTGGGCTCAAGTGTTCCTCCTGCCTTGGCCTCCCAAAGTGCTAGGATAACAGGCATGAGCCACTGTGCCCAGACCTTTATTTTGTTTTAATACACAACTTTGACAGAAGTGTTTATAAGATGATTCATGTAGTCTTAAAATTAAATGTCTTTTCTAAGTAGCTATATTGACTATACTGACCACTGAAATTTAGAATTTTGCTTAGATACCAAGTTACTATACAAAAAAAAAAAAATAACCCTTTAGAAAAACTTTATTAGAAGTAACATGTCAGAATTTCAATGGCAATAATACTATTTACATTTTTTTGATAGAATTCTTTTTTTCCACATGATATGGCTAGTGTACAAATGGCAGTGTTTTATGCTAAACAGGTTTTTTCCTACATGTAGCTGAAATCTGTTTATACTGTGACCTTTCAGAATAAATTGGCAAGCATGTCAGATGCTAAGACCTAAGAAGAGATGGAAAAATGTAGTATTTTGCAGGTGAATCTTTGGGATGCCCTATTTACTTGAAATTTTAAACAATGAGGTAAAAGACTTTATGTTGAAGCCTGAATGTTTCAAAATGTTGATTAGTGAGGAGGTTGCTACTTGGAATTCACTTCAGGTACTATGTTTCCAATGTTAGCTCAAAGTAATTCCTTGTAACACAAATGGATGATTTTTGTAATACACACACACAAAGTTAGTATAGTATGGTAATTACTTAGCAACACAACAAAAACCTAATGTCCTTTGCCTTTTTACACTTCGAAGGTGAATTGTTAGGCTATTGGAAAGCATATTTTTATTTCCTCGTTAGAATTATACCTTGGTTATTTTTCTGAAAATTTATGGCATTTTTTTTTTTTAATCTGAGAAGTTCTAGGCTTAGGAACATGTTTTAATAGACTTTTGCATGCTTTTAGATAGTTCCTTTAAGTTTCCATCACTTTTCAAATAAGCATGTATATAAGCTTCATTTTAGGCCAGAATACTGTGAGTGACAATATGTAAAATTAATCAGAGTCAAGCAGTTGAAGGTTAACATGAAAGAAATCTAGAAGACTCCAGTGCAAGATATGAGACAACACAAACTTTACATAAGACCCCATTTCTCTGAATGGATTGGAGGGATGGGGACCTTGACAGTTGGAGTGAGATGAGTGCAGTGGATGAGGCTGTGGCAAAGTCAGGAAGCTTGGGGACAGCAGAATTAGCAAAATGTCAGCAATTAGTAGGCAGTAGGATTTAAGTTAAAGGTTCAGGGCCTAAAACATGGTCATTGTCAAGTCCTTCTGAGGAATCTGTGGTGAAGTAGCAAACTAAACTTGGTATGTGCAAAGCCAAGGGGAGCTTCATAATTCCTTAATAAACATCTCTGACTAATTTAATACTGAAGGATCCAGGGCTGTCTGGTGGGATAGCTCCTGAGTAGTACTCACTATGATTGAGGGTATGATTGTGTTTTTTTGTTTTTTTTGAGACAGGGTCTTGCTCTGTCACCTGGGGCTAGAGTGCTGTCATTGCAATGATTGAGGGTACATGTTAGTTCAATAACTGATCCCCATGAGGCAGTGAAACATCCAGTCAGTGTAAGAGTTTTAAGGGTCCCTGTTTGAAGGTGGAGTTACACCTTTTGACACTATTTGAAACTCCCTCTTGAGTGTTCCCTCATGTGTATGGGTGTGTATGTGTGTGTGTGTGTGTGTACGTACGTACCACAAGGTTTCAGCTTGATTGAAGCCCAGTTAATATCTGTTCAAGCTATGTCCCAAACATTTTCTCTTTAACAACTTATTTCTTAGGAATGGCATTCTTGCCTTTGACTTTGGGCTGACCAAAATCTTTGTCTGTAAAGCCAGTGGTGGGTGGAGGGTGAGGATGGGCACAATTTAGCTAGCATGGGTTGTGAAAAAGCACATTTATTTCAGTAAATTATGAGAAAAACAAAGCAAGGACTTAATTTAAACATCAGATACTTCCAGAAGGTAGAGATTCTTTGTCTGTTTATTCACTCTTGGTCAGCTCTCTGGGCTTAACTAATAGACCGAGATGAGCTAAATTCTTATTTGTCACAGCCACATCTTATGGTGCTTAAAGTAATGTACTTTATTAACATAAAGAGAGTAAATTTCTAGCCAAAGTAGAGGATTTAGGGAAAAGTTCTTTAAGTTGTATCAAGGGAGAGATTAAAGAAAATTGGGAGTCTGGGCAAAGAGAAACAAACAGATTTTAAATATTTAGTTAATTATTTGACAACAGATGCAAAAGATATGAGCAAGTGCCTGACTCCAGAAGATAACATGAGTAAGAGCTGAAATAAAGGTGTTTAAACTCGTGTGGTAATTGGTAAACAGCATATCAAGAGTGGAGATATTTGCAATAGCTTCATTAAAAGACTTTATCAAATTTGGGAAACTTTTAGATTAAGAAGATTAAATTACCATTAAATCAAAGGAATGCTTAAAAAACAATATTGGTCTGTAATTTAAGGGAATCTTATTTATGTAGAATAATACATTAAAAAGACATCAAGTTGGATAATTCAAATGGGAGAAATTGGAATGTACCATGTGCATTTCTGACTTCAGTTATTGCATCTGAAGCTAGAAATATTTTTTTTGATTAGCAAAGTATTTATAAAGTTATTAATCTTGATGCAGTTTGCATAATTTGAGACAACTAAAATATTAATTATTAAATGAACTAACAAGAATCATTGTAGGTCTTTTATAAATATATAAATAAATACTGTTCAAATAAAATAAGTCAAAAATAACCTTGTTAGTGTTCCCTCAAGTATAGGGTAGAGGAATACTGAATGAATGAATGAATGAATGAATGAACAAACATACATATATAATTTTTTTGTTAATTAGACAACTGCAGAGTATTATACTTAGGAATGGCTTTCCTCACTTAAAATATATACTGTGTCTACCTAGTTTTTATTGTGTAAATGTGTATTTAAATTATATTTTCAGTTCTTTTCCTTTTTGAACAAATTATTAAGATTTGTTTATTTGATTTTGATTCTAAACACATTTTTTCACAGAATTATTTAAAACTATTCAAAATTATTCATAGTATGGCCTAATTTATAACAACACTAGATATTTGAAATGTTACTCAAGGATTAGAAATCTCTCAGTCATATGAAACATTTGGTCAACCTAAGTTTAATGGCCTCTTTAAAGACTAGATAAATAATTTTCAGAAGCTAGAAATCATGAATAGCTGAGTCACAATGAAGGTCATTTTAGGAATACAATTCCAAGGTACTTTCAGGAGGCCAAGGATTTGAGGGACAGAGAGTCAAGACAGCAGTAATCACACCTCTTAGAAATAGTGTATCTTTTTATTAATTCATTTTCTTAGTGATCAGTTGAAGTATTGTAAAATAGATGGAAACTCAGAATGGCAGAGTCTTTTAGTCAAATACACATCTATTTGTGCCCAGAAGGGACCCTGAACATAGACTTCAGAGTCAGGTGTAAGTTTTCTATTATGAAGGTGTTTTAAAACTTAAGTGTATGTGGACAGCTAATATTAATAACTCAGCATTTCTTTTTACACAAGAAATATCATAATTCAAATGTTTGGAGATATGTAAAGTAACTCATGTACTGTATGCTCAGATATACTTTGCATGTAGTAAACTGCACAGATTTTAAATACACAGGTCTCTAATGTTTGGCAAAGGTATACACTCATGTAAGTATTATCCCAAACAAGATAGAGAACATTTCCATCTTCCCAGAAAGTAACCTTGGGCTCTTTGCAATCAGTCTTCCCAAACTCTCTGCCCCGGGTAACCACTGAGTGATTTTGAATATTATAGATAAATTTTGTCTATTTTGTAGTTTTATGTAAGCAGCCGCATACAGTACCTACTCTTTTGTGTCTGGTTTCTGTTGCTCAGCTAGATGTCTGTACGGTTTATCATTTGTTGTGTTTTATTTCTTTTTGTTTCTCAGTATCATTCCACTGTGCGACTATCCCAAAATGAGGAAAAGATTTGAACATTTTACAAAGACAGATAGACTAATGCCCTTATGTATGTGAAAAAGATGCTCAGTATCATAGGTCATCAAGGAAATGCAAATTAAAGCCACATTGAAATACAACCATATACCCATTAGAATGACTAAAATTTAAAAAACTGGTAATAACCTAGTGTTAGTGACCAAGTTGTATTCTCATGCATTGCTGTTGGGGGTATAGAATAGTGCAAACATTTTGCAAAATAATTTGGCAGTTTCTTATAAAGTTAAACATACACTTAGCGTATGATGCAGCAGTCCCACCCCTAGATATTTAGCCAAAATAAATGAAAACACATCTATACGTAGACTTGTTCATGAATAGTCATAGCAGCTTTATTCATAGTAGCCCCAAACTAGAAACAACCCAAATGTCCATCATCAGGTGACTGTATAAATATATTCTGTTTTAGTTTTGATTTTGTTCTTGTACCTGAGGTTTATCCTTGGCTAATGTAGAAATGTGTAAAATTTTCAGAAATTCTGATATGGTAGGATTCTTGAAAAAAATAGCCGTGTCTTTGTTAAGCTAAAAACCATGGTAGAATCCTATTTCATTTTATTTTTAATATGTTAATAAGCGGTGAAATTCTGCATTGTTTGTGACCTGGAATAAGCTAGTAGAACATGATTGAAAATGTTGCCCAGCCATGTTCTGCCTGTCTGAAAATACCTGCCTACTGAAATCTCCCTTCTCCTAAGTTACAGCTGAATCATCTAGAAAATGGAATGGACTTCTGCATCACCCTGGCACAGATTGGCATAAACAATAAAGCAGTTTGTTTTAATTCCTCCCTGATTTTTTCAGTCTTAGTTTTTGTGTTATAAATTTTCTTATTTGCCACATTTCATAAGTATTTAATGAGAATTGGGGAATGAGAGTGTCAACAACTATTAGCCAGATTGTATTTTAAACCAAAAACTTTTTTGGAATTATATTTTAACCCTGTTATTCGATTCTCAACCACATCGAATAGTGAATTTATATCAGTGTTGTTTGTATCATAGTCATAGTTTTGGGGGGAGTTTGTGGGTTATTTATAAATGAGATTGAACTATATTGTGTGAATATGTTAATGAAAATGAATTAAGGGACCTATGAGCAATACTTACTGAGATGGTAAGAAAATTGATAAGAAATCAGAATTCCTGGCCGGGCTTGGTGGCTCACGCCTGTAATCCTAGCACCCTGGGAGG
The DNA here is from genome assembly GCA_028533085.1 of Varecia variegata. NCBI lineage: Eukaryota > Metazoa > Chordata > Mammalia > Primates > Lemuridae > Varecia > Varecia variegata. The sequence goes on along the minus strand of CM052441.1, from coordinate 76,444,947 downwards.
CCGAGGCGGGTGCATCGCTCAAGGTCAGGAGTTCGAGACCAGCCTGAGCAAGAGCGAGACCCTGTCTCTACTGAAAAATAGAAACAAATTATCTGGCCAACTAAAAATATATATAGAAAAAATTAGCCGGGCATGGTGGCACATGCAGTTGGATTGCTTGAGCTCAGGAGTGTGAGGTTGCTGTGAGCTAGGCTGATGCCAGGGCACTCTAGCCCGGGCAACAGAGTGAGACTCTGTCTCAAAAAAAAAAAAAAGAAATCAGAATTCCTGAATTCTTTATGCAGGTTTATTATAATGCTGCTTTTTCTTGAAATAAGAATACTATAAATTTGAACCTTATTTCTGTAAATGAAACTTGGAAGATTAACTGCAAGTATGAAGCTGTTTCAAATTAATTTAAATTTGTATGGAAAACTCAGATAGTGATTGTTTCCTAAGAGGACTCTAGGAATCCTGTGGCTACATATAGACAGGAGAGAAGCTAGATTAAAAACTAACTTTAAAAAAAAAAAAAGGATTATAATAGGTATGTGGTTTAATTTTAGACACTTAGAATTGATATTTTTTCCTTTAAAAATAAATAAAAGGTTTATATCCTGGAAAGCATTTTTTTAAAAATTTATACATACAAGAAATGTGTTAAGTCTGTCCTTGTCTTATTGCTAAAATGTAATCATTTTTGAGGCAACTCTCTAGTAAATTGAGTATGAGTCAGTATCAAGATGTAAAGTTGTTTACTTTTCTGTCTCCATCTCACTTCATTGTTTCCGGAATTAAATCTAGGGGGAATAAAATTAACAAATAGAAATTAATGTGAAATTGCTTTTAAATCTTTGACTATGTATATTTCAAGGTAAATTATTCAAGTCCTCATTTAAGGATACTTGGAAGAAAGAGATAATATAACTATTGATAAATCTTTGCCCAAAACACTGATTCTCAAATATTTTTCATTAGGCTTCCTACTCAAGCTTTCTCAAGCCCTTGGCAGCATACCCACAAGTATTGTGGTGGGACATCTGTGTTTGGAGTAGGGGACAACATGATATTATAATTGTTTCTTTTTGTGGGGGAGGTTTGAAAGGAGGGCATTGTGCCTGGCAGCATGGCCCCTAAATATGGTTCTCTGAGCTATAAAGAAATTTCTTTAACTCTTTATTTGAAAATGATTTGAGACTCACATAGAAGTTATAAAAATAGTACGGAGTTTCCATTGTACCCCTCATTCAGCTTTCCTCAATAACATCTTACATAACCATAGTACTGTTGTTAACTAAGCTACAGACTTTATTCAGATTTCACCAAGTTTTACGTGCATTCTTTGTACGTATTTGTGTGTATGTTCTTTGAAATTTTACTACATACATTGATACTTGTAATCACCACCACAATCAGGATATAGAACTTTTCCATCACTCAAGGGAAACTTTCTCATGCCACCCCTTTATAGTAACACCTTCTCTCCAACCCTAGCAACCACTATGCTGTTCTTCATCACTATAATTTTGTCACATTGAGAATGTTATATAAATGGAATCATACTGTTTTTAAAGAAAAAAATCATTCACTTATTAAAGACAGGAAAGCCAGACTTTATTTAGGAGGCATACTACCTTGGGGTTTTGTAGTAGAGGAGAGAGATTGGGCTCCACTCCAAAAATAACAAAGACAAGTAGAGATTGATAGCCAAGGAACAGGGTGAGGGACAGTGAATGGAAAATTACTAAGAGGCTGCAGTGACTCCTGCTAGAGCAACTCAACAGGATTCTTGCTGAAGACAGGCTAGGGTGATAAAATATTGAGGAGGGGGGATTGTCAATAAATTGACTCAGCAGGATTCTTGCTAAAATTGGGCTAAGCGGACCAACAACAGAGCCCAGAATCAGCAGCCAGTCAGAAAGAGGACCCAGGAGAGCCTGACTTGAGTTTGGTCAGGGAGAGGATCTTTGCCACTGTTATGGGCAGAACTGTGCCCTCCCCAAATTCATATGCTGAAGCCTTAACCTCTGGTACCTCAGAATGTGACTGTATTTGGAGATAGGGTGGTTAAAGAGGCCATTAAGTTGAAATGAGGCCCTTGGGGTGGGCCCTAATCCAATCTGATGAATGTCCTGGTAAAAAGAGGAAATTGGGAGGCACAGAGAGACACCAGGGCCATAAGCACAGAGGAAAGACCATGTGAGGTCATAGCAAGAAGGTAGCTGTCTTAGTCTGTTTGGGCTGCTGTAACAAAAATTCCACAAACTGGGTGGCTTATAAACAATAGAAATTTATTTCTGACAGTTCTAGGGGCTGGCAAATTCAAGTTGAAGATCAAAGTGCCAACAGATTTGGTGTCTGATGAGAGTCCATTTCCTGGTTCATATAGCGCCTTCTTGCCATGTCCTCACATGGCAGAAGGGGTGAGAGGTGTTTTGGGGGTCTCTTTTATAAGGGCACTAATCACACACATGAGGGCTTCACCCTCATAACCTGATCATCTCCCAAAGGCCCTACCTTCTAATACCGTCACATTGAGGGTTAGGATTTCAACATATGAATTTTGGGTGGATGTAAACATTTAGTCCATTGCAGCAGCGACCTGCAAGCCAACAAGAGATGCCTCAGAAGAAGAAACCAAACCTGCTGACACCTTGATCTTGGATTTTTAGTCTCCAGAATTACAAGAAAATTAATTCCTGTTGTTTTAGCCACCCCAGTCTGTGGTGTTTTATTAAGCTCTAGCAAACTAATACACATAAACTCTGTAACCTTTTAAGATTTTTTTTTTTTGCTTAAAACTCAGCATAATTCTCCATCCAATAGTATCAATAATTTCTTTTCATTGCTGAGTGGCATTCTACTGTGTGGATATACCCCAGCTTGCTTATATACATATAATCCACTCATTAAAGGAAATTTGGACATTTGAGTGGTTTCTAAGAGCTGCTATGAACATTCATGTGCAGATTTTTGTGTGAACATAAGTGTTTATTTCTCTAGGGTAAAAAGTTGAAATAAGATCGTTGGGTCATATGGCAAGCTTAACTTTATAAGAAATTGTCAGGCTGGTTTCCAGAGTGGCTGAACCATGTTACATTTCTATTGGCAATATGTGAGAGTTCCAGTTCTATATTTTTGCCAGCACTTGGTATTGCCAGTATTTTTTATTATAACCATTCTAATAGGCATATCTAATACTGTTCCTATCTCATTGTGGCTTTAATTTGCATTTCTGGAACGGCTAATGCTGTTGAGCATCTTTTCATTTGCTTATTTGCCATCCCAATATCCTCACTGGTGAAGTAATCGTTTCTTATTTTAGTTCAGATATACAGCATTGCAAGCCTAGAGCCAGGGCTAAGAAACTGAAATTGGGGATGGGGATAAAGGTCATTTAGCATTAGGGGAGGTGAGATACTTCAGGGACAGGTGAATTGTTAGTTTAGCCACAAACAGCCCTTTGAATTGAGTTCTGCAATTGGCATCTGTCCTTGGTGTTGTGCTTTGTGTTGTGTTAAGAAAAATCTGTGCTTGAGTGACACATACATTTTGCTAGAGACTATTAAAATAATGCATGAATGTTATTCATAAAAGCTAATAGGTGAACTAATTTCTACCCCTTTACGCATTTGCTTATACTATTATATGGATTAGGTGGTAAGTAGCTAGTAAAAACCAGAATCCTCAAGACATTGGATTAAAGTCTGAGTCTATAAATAAGTGATGAAAAACAGAAAGCAATTTTGTATGAAATGTTAGCTTTGTACAGGAGTTTCTCAAATCTTGAAAAGCTGTTGATAGAAGCAAATGAGGGTAAAGGACTAAGTAATACACACGATTAAATCCTTTAATGTAGGCTTTGTAGATTATTTGGATAATGAACAATTTTTAAATATATCCTCTATTGACTTCAGGCATTTTCTTCAAATAATCTTATCCTAGTTTTAATGGGACCAATAGCAGAAAACAAAAACAGAAAAGCTTGCATGTTTTTGAAGCTATATCATCATTTCAAATCAGACCACTTTTTCACATAGCATTTATAACTGTGTGTGTATTTGTAGATGGCAGTTTTAGGGTGAGTTTTAAGAGCAAATGTGTAGTACACACACACACACACACACACACACACACACAAACACACGCAGGCAATCCTTGTTTAGTCCCTTAGTCCCTTTGGGGATTTTACATTTCCCCTCATCTGTTCTATCTCTTCTTTTTTAATGTGTCTACATAGAAACTTGTGAAGTACTATTCTTAGGCCTGTGTACTCTGTAGCACAATGGAGAGCACACTCAGAGAAGCATTGCTTTTTCACAGGAGCCATATTACCAAACCACCTTTCTCCACTTTATATAACAACTGTGGAACTACCTCAGCTCAGTGAAATATGCTTCCTAAAAATCAGGTCACATTGGTCTGTTTCACATTTCAGTGAACTAGACTGTCCTGAAATGCTTTTAAGGAAAATTTGAGCTTTTTTTTTTTTTTTTGAGACAAGGTCTCACTCTGTTGCCTGGGCTGGAGTGCAGTGGCATCATCATAGCTCACTACAACCTCGAACTCCTGGGCTCAAAAGATCCTCCTGCCTCAGCCTCCTGAGTAGCTGGGACTGCAGTAATGTGCCACCATGCCTGGCTAATTTTTAAAAAGTTTTTTTGTAGAGACAGGGGTCTTGCTACTTTGCTCAGGCTGGACTTGAACTTCTGGCCTCAAGCCATCTTCCCACCTCAGCCTCCCGTAGTGCTAGGATTACAGGGGTGAGCCACCGCACCTGGCCAGAGCTGATACTGTTGAGAGATAAACCTAGGGATTGTTTAGTCATCATGTATCTAATGGTACTTTCATATAATGCTGCTAAATGTGTGCTGGTATTGTGGCCTGGATCTATCTTCAATGTGCTTCTCTTATCTCCCTTCCTTCACTCATGAATATAATATCATTTCATTCTTACAAGATTTCCTCAAACACACACATACACAAGTGTGTATGTTTTATTTCTCTCTATATTTTGAACTTAATAGAAGTGCATGAGTAGTTGTGGCTGAAATGCAGCAAGACTGAAGTAGTCTTCTTGGATCACTTCAGTATTTTGGTGTGCCATAAGAATTGTGAGACATTGAAGACATTTATTTTCTTCCTTAATATAGATGTAGTCTATTCCAAGTAATATGTTATCACTAACTTAGCCTTTGTATAAGTAAAATGAATGAAAAACTGGCATTTGAGATTCCTTTTTTTGTGAAAAGGAGAGGAAGTAAGATTATAAATTTGCCAATGATTGGACTAAATGAACTTGTAACTAAAATGAGAAAAACTTTCATTTTTGGTGGTTGGTTATATTAATATAATTGCTTTCATGAAAGAAATTTGTTTAGAGTCTAGTGAAAATGGCTAAGTAGGACAATTTCAAAACTTAGAATTGTATGTTAAAATACTAAGAATTGTATTCATATTATTTGTAAAGCGGGAAGACCAAAAGACATTGAATGAGGAATCTGGGAGGCCAGAGTTCCGTTCTACTTGTTCTGTGATGGGAGCTATTAAGGCTGAAGAGAGTAGCTTCTTAGAAAATGAACAAAAAGAAACCTATTTGCCTTGATTATAGGCAATTAGCAAGTAAAATGTTGCACTTTTAAAAAACTTCGTAAATCGTTTTATAATGGCATTAAAATAAACTTTTCATTTTTTTTATTTTACTCTTAAGAGTATGACAGTTAATAGTTTTGAGATTTCTATAATTCACAGGTGCATATAATAATAATTTCCCACACCATAACCTAAACAGGAACATTTACTAGAAGTAGTTAGGAATTTTAGTTGACAATACAACTAATACAGCTTTTCCTAAATCCTTCTACCATTAGTAGTACCAGCTAAATCAAGAGTTGGCACACTAATGCTCTGCAGGCCAAGTAGAGCCAGCTGCTCATTTTATAAATAAAGTTTTATTTGGAACACAGTCATGCCCATTCATTATATATTGTCTGTGGCTTCAGTGGCAGAGTTGAATAGTTGTGACAGAGACCCTGTGGCCTTCACAGCCTGAAATAATTTACTGTCAGACTTTTGACCTTAGTGCTAAATGATGGCATGAAAAATATATGTATCAATCTTTGTTCTGGTTTAAATTGTAGTGAAAGACTAGAACCCTTTTAAAAAAGCAAACTATTGCCTATATGGAAGGGAAGCAGGGCACATGTGTTGTCAACTTTTGGGAAACCTCAGGGAGCAATTTGTTCTCTGAGTATGAAGCAGAAATCACTAAATAAACTTTAACTCACAATTATATATAACCTTAAACAGCTGGTCAGAAGTTTTACTGGCTGAATAAAGGTAATCAGTTTTAATGGTTGAATAAAGGTGAAAAACCAGTGTCTTTAGAGAAGTTAACAGTTAAATTATATAAGACACTCAAAGTATGTTTAGAACCCTTTCTTTTCATATTTTATTTTGTTTGCTTTATAGTTTATATAACAACTTATCTCATTTGTTTTATGATATAAACATTCATTTTAAATTTTTTCTTAAAGCTTGAGTGATTCCATTATGTGGCATATCTAGAGAGACCTGGGTTTGAATCCTGCTTTCTTCACTTAATAGTTGTGTGAACAAGTTAACTTCTCTGTGCCCTGGTTTTCTTATCTGTAAAATAAGACCCACTTCATAGGGTTGTTGGGCTAATACATTTAAAGTACTTAGAACAGTGCCTTGCGTGTTGTAAATGCTTGATACCTGTTACTATCAGTATGGTTTGCTTTGATAATACTGTATTGCAGCTCCTCTAGTCACAAGGTAGCAGCTTTTGTTATTGAAAGCCATGTAGTTTGGATGAAGGTTACAAAAAAAAACCCACAAGAATTTGCCCTGAAGAGTCTCAGTACTTTCTGTAACAACAATAACTGACAAGTGATACATTCCAATGAGGTAGCAGAGTTGAAAACTAATCAAGGAGGCTACATTTCTGAAGTAACACGGAGGTTACCCCCTATGGTACAATCAGTTTTAATTGTTGGGAAAAATTAATTGAAGCACATGTTTTTTTTTAATCCCTTGATTTTTTTCTTTCTATTGCCTGCTTTCTACTATTTAACTATTTTCCTCCACCATCTTTGGTTTCTGAAAGTGTGGTGTACTTTTTAGTATATCAGATTCCTGGGTCTCTGATCGTTCTGAATCAAAGATCTCTGGGGATGGATGTGAGGTGATTCATAGGCACACTGAAATCTGAGAACCAGGTATGGGAAATAAAATGATTAGAAATGCAAACCATTAAATTCTGTGACTTTTTCTGTATTTTTGGTAAGAGGCTGGATGGTGGAGGAGATGAAAACTATTGACTAGAAATGGATTTCTGTCAGAATCACAGAATTTGCTGAGGTTTCTTAGGGACTATGGAGGAAGAACGTTCAGGAAGGACAGGATGTAAGAACTGTGTGACCATTCCTGCCTTTCTTGCTGTCGTCTCTCTGGGACTCCCTTCCTTCACTTAGATTACTCCTTCCCCTTTTAATCCCTACTCTAAACTGTGCCTACACTGAGCTCACCCTGTTAAGACAGCCTGATTATTCCATAAGAACTTTTGAAACTAAGGAGAAAACAAATACTTAAAGAAGACACATTGTAAAAGTGTGCTTCTGAAATATGGGCTTCTGCTCCTAAGAATCCTGTTGAAGGGACTGAAGAACTTTATTGAGCTCAGATCTCTTTCTTCCAATACTTGATGAGCTCGTATAACTTGCCAGGCTGAACTTTGCCTCCAGTCTTTATCTCATGAGTATCTTCTTTTTTATTGCCATATTGAGGCCATCTACTATCAAAGATAAACACAGCCAGTCAGTCACTAAAGTGGTAAAAACAGATTTTATTCAGTAACTACTGACAATAGGAGAAAGAGCTGAGCTCCATTCTGATTTGTGCAGAGCTGGTTTGGGTATTTGAAAGGGTGTTTGTTTATTTTTTTTTAAAGAATCAATGGGCTATATTATATTTTTTGGGTAAAGCGACTGGTCTTTTTTTTAAATTTAGGATTCTCTGGATCTGCTGCTTGATTCTCCTTGTCAGCATTTGGCAAATTATATTCAGAGTCTAGCAAGATTGTGCCATCTTCTTTTCATTAATAAAGTTAGTTCTAAGTTTAGCTTGTAAGTTTTAAATACTTTTTCTCCCATCTTCTCCTTTGGTTCTGTCCTCATCTTCTCTGTTCCTGTTTATCTCTTCCTTGGATTCACTCCCTCCTCTCTCATGTATTAGAATGAGGAGGGTAATATTAGATTTTAGGGCTTTTGCTGAGTTTGCCAACAGTGGTTTTGACTGGGTTGTAATTTTTAAAGACCATGGGGACAACTTTATTTTAGATGAAGAGGATTTGAATGAGTAAAGGTATGAAAAACTACATCCTATCTTATAAATCCTTATAAGGTCGCTAAGTCTGCCTCAGAACATAATGTGATTTGTCAGTTGTCACACTTTGTGAACTGCAGGTGCCATTAATCATGAGACAGAAAAATTCCTATTTAAATGTTTGATCATTTGTCTTCAGAAAAATGTGATTTTCAACTTTTTTAGAGTCACAAACCTTATAAGCAATAATGAGTTGGATTCCCATTGGTAGTATCAACCACTGGGGAGTGTTCATGAGTGAAATACAGACTGACTTGACTTAGATTGGATGTAGCTTACCAAGTCCTTAGGGCCTCCGAGTTGTGCATTAGGCTTGAATGTTGATATGCAAAAGAACTGTAATGAAATATATTTCTGTTTGGTGCATTTCATGTAAAGGTTTGACCCTTTTTTGTTGTTGTGATAAACAGATTTATTTTACTGTTGGGCAAGAACATGAGTGAAAGAATAAAATTATAGATATTTCCTCTGTAGATTTTTTTCTTTTTATTTAATTCAATTGTACAAGCCCTATGATTCTCATGGGTATGTATATACTTAATAAAAATTACTATTTTGTGATTGGTTTTGAAATTGGAACAAAGTGCTTACTATTTTAAGATTCTCTATTTCTTGTTATTGCAGTGTTTATAGCAAATAATTACACCCCTTATAAAGATTAGATATTTTATTTTATTTTATTTTATTTTAGTGCTTAGGGGTAAGGCTTTGGGATGCTATCATTATTTTCTTCCACCTTTATTCACTCATTATGTCTTCTTTAGTTACTCTGCTTTCAACTGGTTGACCCTTCATGTGTTCTTGCTTAAGCTTTGTTTTCTACCTTTTGCCTAATACAGGTCAAGTGGCAGATGTACAAAACTTTTTTGGAGGGGAGAGATAAAACCTAGATTTTCATTTTCAGTGTAGAATTTTATGAGAGAAAGATTGAAAAAGAGATTAGCCACTAACAAAGATCCTTGGGAAGGATTCTTAAGTATCTTCTTCCTCCCACAACACTTCCCATTAAAATGGTTATTGCTAATCCCTAAAAAGGGAAATTAAATTTTTCCTAACAGCATTTTAAAATTGGCTTAAAAAATCAGTTTTCAACTTTGAAACATCTGTAGTCTTTTGTTTAAAAGCATCAAAAATTCAGTTAAATTAAAAATGAGTTATTTTTCTCAACTATATCATTTGTCCTTTTAGATTTTTTTTTCAAAACCTCAAAGAATGCAAGATTCAGTTTTTAATATTGTGTATAGTGATGAGTTTTCCTTGCAGAAATGTTCAGTTTTACAAACTGCTGCTTTCAAACAAAAAGTACTTCAAGGAATTGTTTTTTGGGGCTGGGTTCAAATGCTCTTGAATCTTAGGGACTGTATGAGGGAAATGAAGAGAAAGAAAATTGTTGCTAAAAATAATATATAGGAAGTGCTTTACTGGCTCTTAAAACTCCAATAAAGAGGTGAGGGTCTGTAAAATTACCAGCTTGATGAATGTGAGCATATTTAAAATTAAGATATTTCAAAAATGATCCTAAATCTGGATATTGGTATATAGAAGTTATGTTACCTCCAGCATTAAGGGAAATGGAATATATTTAAATGCTCTTTAAGAGATTCAGTTTAAAATGATCAGTTATGGAAACTTGGAGGATTTTATGGAGTCTATTTAAAGGCAATGTTTATTTATATGGGTAGAAAACTATACTATGGGGGGAGGTGGTCCCTGGTTCTCCGGTTTATTCCCTAAGTTAATGAACTATGTGTCTTGCTTTTCAGCTTTTTAAGAAAATGTTGCATCTTCAGATGGAAATTACTTAGTCACTATTGTTTTTTTGAGGGAGTTCAGCACCATAACTTGGATTTATTACATTGTTTAGATCAGACTCCTTTTATTATTTAAAAAAAAATTTTTTTTTAAGTAGTGGCTACTTTGGATTTGTGGTTGAAGGCTTTAGTTATTTTGTCTCTTAAGTGGAATTGGCAGTATTGTATGGGAAAAAATACTTATTTATTTTAATTTAATTGAGTCTAAACTAGGCAAACCTTTCTATTTTTCATAGAGTTCTCTCTATCCTGGCCAGTAGTCTGAGTTATTTTACTACCTTTGCCCTGTGTTGAGAGAGGGTTTAGACAGTCATGAACTTTGGGTAGGAACACTCTTTTTTTCATGTGAAAACTATGTAAATTCTATCATTTCATGTGTTTTATTTCAGTTTATGTAAAATATGTTTAAAGCAAATGCCAAAATTTTAATTTTTATACATCAAACTTGAAGTTGACATTTCGGAATTTTTTGAAGTATGTTTTAAAACTAATAACTAGATTACCAATTCAAAATTCAGGCTTATTTCTCAAATTATTTTAAAGTGGGAGACTTTTGAATGGTTACTGCTCATTTAAAAATATTTTAAATTATATTTATATGCATATAAATACATATAGGTATTTATTTGCTTTTTCCTGATGACTAGGGTAACATATGTTTCCTTTGGAAATTTCAGAAAATACCGAAAACACCCATAAGAAAAATCCCATCCCATAGAAATAACCACAATTTACATTCTGTTAAATAGCTGTTCATTACTTTTTCTAGCTCAAATTATATTTTATCTTTAGGAGAAACTTCTAAATCCACATTTCCAACCAAGGATCCTTTAAACAGTCTTGATTATTTCTTGATAGCAAGGGAGAAATGTGAGAAAAAGAATTAGAGATCAGTACTTGGTTTTGGATGATATTCTCCTTTAATTCCCTCTTTTGAGAAAGTAATTGTAGTTGTTTATAGACAGCTGATTAACTTTGAAGCATATATGTGCATTCCTCTGTGCCCTAGACTCAAGAGTTTTCTCTGAGTTTCAGGGTATCCAGTATTCTGATTAATCCAGTCTTCATGAAGTCTTTGACATTGAGGGGAATACCTTTGACTTCTGACTGGCAGCATTTTGAATGATTCCATGTACTAACAAGGTTTGCAGTAACTGTCGTTGTTGACCAAATTAAATTGCTTCTCAGTAGCCTTGTCTGTTTGTTCTTGGTGAAGCTCATTCTGTCTAAATCTTTTCCTTATAGAAATTCCTACAGAAAAATCTTAAAAGTAAGACCTTTCCATTTGCCATTTAATAACAAAATTCAGATAATGCCCCTGTGCAAAATAAATATGGCAGAACAGAAATCATGCTGGTTTGGCATAAACAGTATCAGATTCTCTCACTGAGCCAACATCACGAAATGTCTGCATCTCTGATTTAGCATCTGTGAAAGCCATTGGAATTACAGGCTACTATTTATTGTTTGCTGCACTCAAGTAATTGTCATTTAATAAGAGTCAGTGATACGGTGCTCATTGCAGCTGGGTAGGTTGCTTATCAACCATGTATTTGTATAGGTTTTTCCACATCTCTATGTAGTCTTTCATTCTCAAGCATAATTTAAAAAGAAAGCTCAATCAAAAAGAGAATCCCCCTCCCAGCTGCCAGAGCTATAGCTCTCTTGTCTGACTTGTTTATTCTGCCAGACTTAATGGTCAAGACTCCACCCCCCAGCTTTTCTGAGATTACCAGGAAAATTGTAATAAACTCAATGGGAAGAAATGAACCAGTACATTAAAAACTAATTTTTTTGCTTTTTCATACTGAAAATAATGATTCTTTTAAGGGAGGCAGTAGCGTATGATAGTATGTAAATGGTTTTGATTGTCATCAGTATTTTGTTTGAACTAAGCAGTTAACAAATGGTGATTGCATAAATACTCCCACCATTATTCTGTATAGACTTGGTTTCTGCTTTTACAAGTGTTAAATGATAATCTTCAAAAAGGCAAAATCATGTGTATGTAAATGGTTTTGATTGTCATCAGTATTTTGTTTGAACTAAGCAGTTAACAAATGGTGATTGCATAAATACTCCCACCATTATTCTGTATAGACTTGGTTTCTGCTTTTACAAGTGTTAAATGATAATCTTCAAAAAGGCAAAATCATGTGTTCAAGATTTTATTTAATTTAGGAAATTAATGAAGAAATCAGATGTTATGACTGGCTCAAAGAACATTTGAAAAGTTAGGGATACATAAGCAATTTATCAAGGAATGTTTCTGGGTTAGAAAGATAATTGGTTAATGCCCCACAGAGCCATCAATCTTTGTGGTTATTTGTTCCATCAGACAGAAATTATTTGCATCTCAATTGGATGAAAATCTACAAGTTAGCAAGTGACTTCACTAAGTCTGGGACTTTAATCAGTAGTAAACAGTGACTTGTATTGGAGTGCCTTTTGCCTCTCCATGTAATATTACAAAGATGAGCCCAGCTATTTTCTGTGTTTCCAAGTTTGGGATACTTTTTCTAATGTAAGTAGGAAAAGAAAAAAGTAGGACATGATGTTTGCCTTTATAAACAAGAAAACGAAGGAAGAGAAACAGATTAGGAAAAAAGAGGATGGATTAGGCAAGAAATTTTTACTTTGATAATGTTTCATGTAAACAACCAAACACATTTCATATTACTTCTATAATAAACAACTTCTTCCTTTCTCTTCTGGTCTATAATATACGTGTTTCTCCAAAAACCAGTGGAAAATCTTAAGTTTGTTGACTTCATGTTTGTCTCACAAACGAGTGCAATGACCTCTTAGTAGAACTGTATCTAGTTAACATTTTAGCAGTTGACTTACTGAGTCATTTTGTATTTTGATTCATTTGTGAGACACACCTATGTGAGAACTTTGGGTGTTAAATGGTCATGTAATTTTGCTAATAATACTAAGTAATCTTTGTATTAACTCTGTGACATGGAATCTTAGGCTTTTAGGGCTGGGAAGGACTGTAGAGACCATTTCTTTATGTGGATGAGGAACTTAACTAAGGAGGTAAGGGACTTATTGGGCTAATTCTGGGCAGAATGAGAACTAAAATCCATGCTGCTTTCTTCTGATCCAGCACTGTGGCCTGTTTAATACATGCATAATTGTGAAGCATAGCACTTAGAAAACTAATCCTTTTTGAATATTTACTGTATGCCTATTATTTTGGTAACTATGTACAAAGTATTACATTTAAAGTACAGAAGAGATAATACACATTTCCCACTCTTGAAGAACATAAAATCTAGCTGAAGAGACTGAACGTCATTAATATTTTTAAGAACTCACAACATAGGAAAGGATATACAAAGTATTCAATGAGTGATTGTTGGAAATGCTATAGGAATTTACAAGAGGAAGTGGACTGAGATGAAGATGCCAAAAAAGTAAATAATTACTCAAAATAGCATATGGGTAAGGACCCACAAGGCTAGAGAATTATGGTCAGGAAGCATTTGTTTTTTCCAGGGAGGCAAACTTGGTGTAGGAAAAAGCCTAATTTTGTCTCCTCATTTAATCCTGGTGGTATCACTTTGGTTCTGCCATTGGTGTAATAATTTTACTTGGTGATGCTGTTAAAAGTTAATTTAAATTGAATTTTTAATTGTAAATTGACGGTTTATAATCACATAAATTTATGGAGTACAAAGTGATGTTATAATCTAAGAATAGTATGTGGAATAATTAAATCAAGTTAATTAACATATCCACCACCACAAATACTTAACATTTTTTTGGTGAGAACATTTGAAATGTACTCTCTAGCAATTTTGAAATGTACAATACTCTGTGATTCACTATATTCACCACACCATGCAAGAGAACTCAAAGAAAGAAAGAAAGCATTCCTTCTGAGATTTTATACCCTTTGACGATTATCTCTCCATGACTCTCACTCCCCAGCTTCTATAACTCTCTGCTTCTGAGTTGGGTTGTTTTAAACTCCACATATAAGTGAGAACATGCAGTATTTGTCTTTTTGTACCTTACTTATTTCACTTAGCATAATGTTCTCCAATTCCATCCTTGTTGTCACAAATAACAGAATTTCCTTATTTTTGTTTAAGGCTAAATAGTATTCCATTGTGGATATATACCAAGTTTTCTTTATTCATTCATCTGTTGATGGACATTTAGGTTGATTTCATAATTTGGTTATTGTGAATAGTGGTGCAATGAACATGGGAATGCAGATATCTCTTGGACATACTGACTTCAAATTCTGGGTAAATACCCAGAAATAGGATTGCTGGATCACATGGTAATTCTATTTTTAGTTTTTTGAGAAACCTCCATACTGTTTTTCATAATGGCTCTATTAATGTAATTCCCCCCAGCAGGTACGAGGGTTGCCTTTTCTCCATACCCTTGCCAAGACTTGTCTTTCATCTTTTTATAAAAGTCATTCTGACAGTTGTGAGATGGTATCTGATTTTGATTTTGATTTCCCTAGTGATTAGTAATATTGAGCATATTTTGCATATATCTTTTGTCCATTTGTATATCTTCCCTTGAGAAATATCTATTCTGGTCACTTGCCCATTTTTAAATTGGATGTTTTTGTTTTCTTGCTATTGAGTTGTTTGAGCTCCTTATATATTTTGGATATTAACCCCTTATCAGATGCTTGGCTTGCACATATATTCTCTCAATTCATAGGTTGTCTCTGCACATTGTTATTTTGTTCCTTTTGCTGTGCAGAAGCTTTTTAGATTGATGTAATCTCATTTGTCTCTTTTCGCTTTTGTTGCCTATGCTTCTGAGGTCATATCCAAAAAAATCGCTGTGTAGACTAATGTCATGTAGTTTTCCCCTTATGCTTTCTTCTAATAGTTTCAGAATTTCTGGTCTTAAATTTAAGCCTCTAATTCATTTCGAGTTGATTTTTGTATTAATATATGGTGTAAGTTAAGGGCCCAGTTTCATTCTTCTGCATGTGGAAATTCAGTTTCCCCAGCACCATTTTTTGAGATTGTCCTTTGCCCATTGTTTATTCTTGGTACCTTTTTCGAAAATCATTCGACTGTTCATGTGTGTGTTTGTTTATTTCCTAAAAGTGATTGAGTAGAATAAGAATTATGGTATTATGGTGTCTAATGTTAAATTTGTTTCTATTGTGGGAGTGGGAAAGTTGTAAAAAAAAGCAGTGGAAGAGTTCATAGATACATACTTATTCTACAAGGGCAGAAAGGTTAACATTTTGATTGATGTATTTATCAAGGTTATAAGCAAAAGCTAAAATTAATATTTCACAATTCTAATTGCTTTTTGGTTCCTCTCTGCATGTTATATATTCTTGTTTTTAAATATTTAAAATTTCATCTCTGGTGTAAAGTGGAAATGAAATAACTTGGGGTGGAGATTTTTGTCAGTGATAGTCCTCCTTTTTGTCAAGCAGAGTAATATTCATGTTGTGTCTTTCTAGCATTAAGAAAAATTATTTGCTAAGATGACAAATTGTCTAAGCACTGACAACATCTAGAGAATGAACATTTATAGTGTGCTACTTGTATTTTGTGATAGGTATAATCGATAATTCTGCTTTGTCCTGTTGAATATCTAATTTCTAACTCTCATGATGTATGTCTTTCTGCAGTATTATTTTGGGTAGGTTTAGGCAAATTGCAGAAAGGCAGGTATCTCTGTTTTTACCAACATTATAATGTAATCATGGGTTGTTAGAGGTGGAAGGGATTCAGGATGAACCTAGGGTATCCCTTCATTTTTGTAACTGAAGAAACTGAGACCCTACCCAGGGACAGAGTTAGGAGATATGTGTGTGTATATGTGTATAATAAAGTGATGGGTTCATACTGACATGTTTAGTTCTAAACCCAGTATCTTGGAGTTGTTTGTAAATACCTTCTCTGGCAATGAGAAACACAGCACTCATCCTCAATATATTTTCTTATTTGCACAATCAAAAATAATTTGCTGTATGTAGCCCTCCCAATCACACTGCTGTCTCTGCTGCTTACCACCTCTAGGCCACCCTTGTTCACCTGCCACTGCCCCTGTTGCCCTGGGCCTCTGTATAGATCCCTATTCCCCCACCCCCAACTGTTACCTACTGCCCTTGTCCTTAGCATGTCAGCCACTGTGCTGACTCCTCTATGCTGGAGACAAAAGTGCAGGCAAGATGGAAAGGGAAGGGCAGGCTGTAATTCTTTAATAATTCACATAGATTACCCTTAGCCCTGCTATATTTTCATGAGAATTTTTTTATTTTCAAGATTCCTCTCTATATGGTAGCTTGAGAATCCCCTTGTGTTTACTCATTCCTAGAGTTGGTCCTGGTTATTGTTTTCAAAGAAGAGAAACATGATGCCCTCATTATTTTACCAAAGAGGGTTGTTTCCTGCAGCCCAGTGCAGTCTTTGTCCACTAGAGCGAAGAACATGGTTCTCCTAGCAGCCTGAAACACCATAGTAATGTATGTATATACTGTCACGGCTGGTCCACCATTTATTTCTAGTGGTGGAGTGAGGTTCAGCCATGGTCTTTCTAGCTCTTTAGTTACATCTTCTTCGGAATGCATAGGCACACAAAGCCATTTCCTGGTATTCATTTGCAGAGCCAGGGGCTTGGTCAGGAGGAGTTTGCAGCCCTAGACAGCATTGTGTCTGAAAACACCTGTGTAAAACTTTAGCATTCTGGCCCTTGAGGGTAGAGGAGGTTTTCTGTTCTCAAACCTATAGTCTTACGCTTTTTCCTATCTCAGGTTGCTGAGTAACATTCTCTTTTTTGTTACAGGTAGTAGAAAACTTGCCTCAAAATAGCCTAAACAAGAAAGGAAATATATCTGTTCATATAACCTAACTCTCATAAAGTACTAGAATTCAGAGGTAGGGTGAGCATAGGCCTGGCAGGCTCCACAGCTCCTTTTTTTTTTTTTTTTTTTGCAATTCTCTTGGCTCTCTTGTTCTCTCTCTGTCTGCTTTGGCTTTGAGTGGCTTCCCTTATAGCACAATGGCTACAATGGTACCTGGCCTCACATCCATATACCACATGGTCCAGAAGGAAGAAGAATTAAAAGTATTGGTTTTATGCTGACTAGACCAACTCAGGTCATATGTTTAGTGGTGAATCAAAGATTGTTGCAAGGGGATGAGATTATGCTGATTGGTTGAGGCCAGTTCGGACCCACCCTTAGAGCTGAGGGTGAAGTTAATTTCATCCAGAACAGCAGAGGTGCTACAAAATAAAGTAAAACTCATGAAACAGTGATTATAACTAATGCTTTCATAGCATTTAGGATTATATATGTATTCATTAAAATATCCTTAAAGTTTTGTTTTTTAAAATACTTAGATAAAAAGTGTTAAATTGTGTCGGTCTTAAGCTTATTTCTTTGTCAGTATTTTTAATATTCAGTTCCAGGGGCTATCCTATTTTTTGCATAATAATTATAAACCATATAAAGTGGACAGTAACCATTTAAGCTGGAGGATAGACAAAATGGAGGCTAAGATCAGAGATTTTATCAATTACGTTTATATGTAATTTCATGAAAATATGTTTGAAATTGGAATTCTGAAAGGTAAATAATAGAAAAATGTTAAGTGGATGGTAGCTATGTCAGTTCCTACAGAGATAAAAAATGGAATACAATCCCTCATTAAGGTTTATAGGGGTGCTGTTTTCCTGGATACGGGCAACAATGTGGGTAGGTGAGAAATATCCATTCAGTTATTGGTGGGGATTGGGTTTCAGGGCTGTTGGTTAAGGAGCCTTTAAACTTTAAATTTCTACAAAAGAAGGTGGGCATTCCTGTGTAGGCACTTGGAAATGCGATCTGCTAACTGTTCCCTCAAGGTGAGTTGAGAGTCAGCTGGCCGCTTCCATCTCCCAGTCTACCATCTGCTAAAGGGAGGTCAGAAGTTGGGGTTGAAAGAGATTTTGGTCCAGTATGGGGACATTTACCCTTTTGGTACCTGCAGGGAGCAGGAAGGTCCAGGCCATAGGGCCCTCCACTGAGAATTCTTGGAGGTCCATCTCAGTTGAGGCCTCACTCTTAGTGCTTCCATGAGATGCAGGTCAGGAAGAGCTTCTACTGCCTTGGCCCAGCTCATGGACAGTGTCACCCAGCAGTTGCTGAAAATCATCTTTCCACCAAATTCCACAATGTGTAAAAATGTATGATACGTGAAAATTGAGAGTGGCTTTAATGATTTTGCTGCAAGTCTGCACATATTTGGCTTTATTAAGCTCTGGAGACTGACATATGCTATATTCAGATGTGTAAGTGCATATTTACTGAGATATTGGTCCTGGATTAATATGAGATCCTAAACCTGTTCCCCATAGTTCTTAAGGAGCTGCTCACAGAAGTGACTACACATGTGAAACAATTGAAGAGCACAGTAACACCTATGTGGCAATAAGTTTCTAGAGATTCAAAGGAGAATTAGATACTTATGGCCCAAAGCTAAGAGATGGATGCTAAATTATGTCCTAAAGATGGGCTGAATGTAGGTAGCTGGAGAGGAAAAAGAAAGCAGGCATTCTTGAGAGAGCAGGCATGGGGTAATGGGTAGAAGGGTGTGATGAATGAAATGAACACTGGAAAGTAATTATCACATTGGTTTAACTGAAGCAGAGAGTCTATTAGGAGCATAGATGGAAATAAAGTTGATTAGGGTGAGACGCTCTAACAGAAGGCTATAGAAGCAGGGCAGAGTGGAGTTTTTATTGAGAATATGGTTTTTTGGGGGCTGTTAAAATTAAACGAAACATGTCAGCAGTAGCTTCTTTAAGTATATAAAGAAATCATCTTTCAAATGATTCATTCCAAACTGAAGAAATGTTAGAGAATTAGGAAAACCTTCTACCTTCTCATTAAAATGACCAAAACTACAAAAATATTTATATGTTTTGACAAAATTGTTTTATATATTAATCATTGAAGGAAAATATTATAGTTGGAGTGCATAACCTTTTGTTTTTAATGTTACTCTAATAGAAAAATATTCCTAGTTTTCCAAGAATAAATTTGAGGATAGTTAATTTGGAAGTGTTCGTGAGTATTTATTTCATTTACTTTTGGGAAATGAAATAACCAAATCATTCAGTTTTCTGAAGTGAATTTGAAAGAATATAAAAATACTACCTTCAGGACTGGGTGCAGTGGCTAACGCCTATAATCCTAGCACTTTGGGAGGCCTAGGTGGGAGAATCGCTTGAGGCCACAAGTTTGTGGTTGCAGTGAGCTATGATAGCACCACAGCACTCTAGCCTGGGAGAGAGAGCAATAGCCTGTCTCAAAAAACAAAACAAAAAAACCCCAAACAACAACAAAAACTACCTTCAAATGTATAGAAGCACTTTCTAAAATGGAAATCTCTAAGACTATTTATTGAGAAAATGTTATATAGAAAATTTTTGAGAAAAATGTTTATCAAGGAGTGTTCCTGACAAGTGATTTTATTCAAAATAGACTAATTTAAAATCTAATCATTTTTATATCTTAATTTTTAAATCAACAAGGGTTTCCACAGTGTCATATAATGAAAATAGAATGTTCCTTTAAAGTTTATAGTTTTTTAAGGCATCAGTGTAGTTTTTGAGGGTGGGGATGGAGTGGGCAGTGGGAGAGGGAGTTCAAAGGAATGCACTTTTGTCTAACAACATTTTGGACAATATGTTGTTAATTTGGGATTATGTAAAATGTTTTAAAAACCATCTTTAAATGAAATTGAGTTTTATGTTTTCATTTTGATCAACAGGGATTAATTTGGAAAGTATACAATAATGGGCTGATATACATGTAAATTTCTATCCAAGAGATGACTAGCCCTAGGTGCTGAATTTGAATCAAAGAATTATGATCAAATAATTTGTCATTAAATTCGCAAACATTTGCTAGGAAAAGTCTTTAAACAGTTCTCTTGAACAATTAAAATTATTGTTATTCTTATGTCTGACTCTAAACTGGAGGAAGTAAATCTTCTCATTGTAAGGAGAATAAAATGACAAAATGTGTCAAGATTATTCAATTATTTTACGTAAATACAAACCCATTTACTTTGAAGAGAACCGTCATACCTTTTAAAATGAGATAAATCAACACCTTTCTTAGAATTGCTTTCATTGAGCTAATGAATAGGTATTTTTATTCTTGAAATATTACATTTTTATTCTCCTTATTAATGGCTTTCCCTGTGTAGGAGTAAATAAATCATCAGGCTGCTAGTAGTTCTAAGTGCTTTTCAAAGAGCATTTAAGTGCTTGTAATCACTAGGCAAAGGAGTACTATAGATTAAATGTGTTGTAAACCACACATGAAAGCAATATCTTTTTTATTATCTGTAACTTTAATGGAAAGAAAATGTTAATTTAGGGTAATGAAATAGACCTCCAAGTATGATCGGTGAATAGACCATTAGGTTAATTAAAATGAGGATATGTGTCACTGCTGTGGTGGAACTACCATTGTGGAGGAGACAGATTCATTTAGTGCTTCAATAGTAAAATTCAGAATGTGTCACTCTCAACCTAGATTTACTACACAAAAGGAACAAGATGAATGACAAGGGTAATTTGGTTTTGTTTCATTTACTTTTACCTGTCACATTACTTGTCATTCTAGAGAGCCTGTCACTTAAAGGTGAAAATTTATCCAATCTTTTAAAAATCACTTAAGTGTAAATTTTGTTACTTTCCTATCTGTTCATTATCGTAGATGAATTAAATATAAAAACAAGATTTAAGTAATAGTAAAGTGTGCAGATTTTGTAATATAACACTGAAAAAACTAGCAACTTTAAATTTATTGACCTGTAAAAAGGCAATTGAAATGACCACTGAAACTTCTTAGTTATTAGTTCTTTTTGATGTCTAATTCTCAGAAACCTGTTGGAAACTAATTTTGTGTAGTTTTTAAATTCACTTGGCCAGTTTCTATTTGAATTAACCAAAGAATTCATTGCTTTGGTACTGTGCTACAGATTATAAAAGATTTTTTGAGTGCCCTTTGATTCTTTCCTATGAAGAATCTTAGCATAGTGCCAACCACGAATAGCTTTTCTGTAAGTATGCCCTCTCTTGATTTAAAAGGCTTAGCATGTGTTTAAACAAATATCAAGTACAATATGCTCTTGAGCTATTCAGTTTCCCCCATTATATGGCTAATGTAACATATTAATTTCTACTCAGATTTTAGATCTAGAATTATAGCATCTGGCCTATAAACCAACCTAATCATCACCAATAGCTTTTTGTCTACAGTCTGAAGTATGAGTGTATGTAGTAAGTGATTTATTAAAGCACGTGCTTTCCCTGATGATTTGTATGATTAATCAGTCAACTAAGTACTTATTGAATTCTAGTTTTGAGTCCAGTATTGTTGTAGGTACTTTTATGTGCTTAAGGCTTTCCTTGGGAGATTGTACAGGAGCTACTGTGTGTATAAAATAATCAACTTCTTTCCTTAGCTTTACAAATAAGAAAACATTTTAAGAATGTGAGATTCTCTTTCTCTTTTGTTTTAGCCTCTTGGTTCTGGAAAAGTCTTTTCTTATTCTTGCCTTCTCTATTTTCCTGAAATTTACCTAGATGATAATTTAGTAGGATATATTTAAATGAGCTTGTGTAAGTATATGTATATATACTTAATATTTTTGATGATATGTGAATGTTACCTTAACTAAATTGGATATGGTAAAATTTTAATGCTTATGTTAGAAAGTGAATCTTTACTCTGTAATTGGATTCACCATAGAATTTTTCTAAATAATTGACTTAGATCGTTTAACAGGTGGCATTTTGTCCTTCTTTTTTCATTTAAAGCTCATTTAGGCTATGTAAAGAAAAGGAAGGAATTGTAAAAATTCATTCAGCCTGAACAGAGCCAGAAAGCTGTAGCAATGAAGGCAGCTCTAGAGTTTGGGAACTCTCATCAGTGTACTCATAAACCACATGATCTCTTTTGACATGTCTGTTTCTTTCTTTTTATCTGCTCTGTTCTTTTCTACCTACATACTGCCTTCTTCCTTTTTTGTCTCTGTATTTTTCCATCTCATAGCTTCTGCTTACTCATAATTTAGTTTTGGCTTGTTATCAAGTGTCTTAGATTTAGCTTTGGCATTTGTCATCCATTACTCATTACCCAATTCTTTCCCTTTCTTAGTTCACATTCCTGGGGAAAAGAATCTGTTTGAGTTCTGTCAGTCAAAATAAGCTAATTTGTGTTGCAGTAACAGAAATGACCCACATAATTATTTCTCATTCATGCTACATGTTCATCATGGGTTGAGTTGGGGGCTCTGTTCCATATTGTCTTCATTCCAGGACCCAGACTACCGTCATCACCTGAAGCATTGCCAGGAAAAAAAAAAAGGTGCCCACTCATGCACTGGCTTATACAGCTTCCAACCAAAAGTGACATATCACTTTGGCTCATATTTCATTGACCACAGCAAGTTACCTAGCTACAGAGAACATTAATGGGATAAGGAAGTATAGTCCTTCTGTGTGCCTTGGAAGAAAACTATTATTATTTGGTGGGTAGTGCTAATAACTATTGCAGTTAGCCCCTCTGGCTACCAGATATTCACTTCACTTTCTTCCTGTATGGAATACACACTCTGTCTTCATAGGAGACAATTAAAAAATCTTATAAGAGGAATTACGTATCCACACCCTAAGCCATGTGACTTCTGGTAATTCCAAGTAAATGGAATATACTTTTCCACCGAGTAAGGCTTGCTATGTGACTTGCTTGGGCTAATGGAACATAAGTAGACATATGAAATATGCCAACTTAGAGCAGAAGCTTTACATGTAGTTTTTGTGCGTTGGCTTGAATTCTTGTATTTCTGCCCACTGCCAGGAGAACAACACGTCTCAGATAGGGACTGCTCCTTTAGCAGGAATCCCAGAATGAGAATGCATGTTGAACAGACCTGCAGCATTGAGCAGAGCTTTACTCAGCCCTTAACTTCGTTTAATATGGACAAAAAAATAAATGTTTGGTGTGGTAAATCACTGAGATTTTGGAGTTGTTACTACTAGCAAAAACTGACTTAACACAATGAGTTTTGGAGTAACACAACCTGGGCTTGAGTGTTAACTCTACTAGTTGTGTGATTTGGAGTAGTTATTTAAGTCCTCTGAGGCTAGGTTTCTTCATTTGTAAAATGAAGGTAATCATGCCTACCTCACAGTTCTGATGCGAGGATTACATTGGAAGACTTATGTAAAATACTTAGGATAGCACTCAACACATGAGAAGAGTTCAATAAATGCCATTTACTTTCCACCTTGCTGTCCCTGTTAGTAGAGTTATTCGAGTGCACGGTTACTTGTTAAAAATTTCATAAAAAGGAATCAATTGTGAGATTAGGAATTGGATACAATGGTTTTCTTAGGTGGACCTTTTTAGTCCAAATTTAAGCATTTCTTTCTGAAGAGAATCCAAGATGCTCTTATAACTGATCCTTTTCACAAATGATAGGTTCCTGTACAGTGATAACTTAATTAGGTTTTTGGCTGAGCTAACTAAGCCCCATTACATTGTGCCTACCAAACCTACAATGTTTCTAAGAGAAAGTCCTCTGCCTATTGAATAGTCACCACCCACAAACTCCCCCATGAAGGTTGATCTACTGCATTAGAAGCAAGAACAGTTAATTTAATAGCTGGTCAGTAACCTATGATTTGGCCTAGCTCAAGAAGATGAGACATCTGTGAAGAGATCATGCACCTAATGAACTTGTAGGGGAAGAGAGAAAACAAAACAGAATGCTAATGGTGTGGATGTTGGCTTCTGTTAAAAAAATGAGATGAACTGTCAGTTCACAAGTACAAATGAAAAAGTATCCAGAGAGTCTACAAATTTAAAAACTTGTAGGGTCGTAAGAAACAAACTGCCTCTCAATCCCAATAATAAGGATAAAACTGAGAGAGACAAAAGACAATTAAAGCTCAGCCTTGTGGCAAGCATCAAGAGTATGGTTTCACAACTTACAGTGGTTCTAAAATAAGTCTAAAACCTCTTTGATACTTTTCCCTTCAATAGATGGAGCCCACTTCCCTTCAGTTGGAGTGTGGGCTACACCTAGTAATTTACATTTAATGAACAGACTGTGGCCGAAGTGATGGCATGGTACTTCCCAGATGAGATCATGATGGGTGTTTTGGTATCCTCTTTGCTCTTGCTCTTGGATTGCACCCTCAGAGAGAAACCAGCTGCAATGTTGTGAGGAAGCTCAAGCAGCCTTTTGGAGATGTATATGAGGGGAAGAACTGATGCCTCCTGCCACTAGCTGGGAGGAACTGAGGCCACTAGCCAACATGAATGAGACATCTTGGGCACATACCTCCAGCCCTCACAGCCCTAGTCAGGTTTTCAGATGATTGCAGCCTTTGCCACCAGCTTGCATGCAACTTAGTGGGAGACCCTGAGCCAGGACCACCTAGCTAAGCCACATGTGCATTCCTGACCCTCAGAAATTGTATGAGATAACACATTTTAGAGTACTCTATTACACAGCAATAGATAACTAATACTCCTTGAAATCTCAGAATATTTAAAGTATCTTTTCAGGACCCTCAATATAGCCTTTCAGCCAGATAAAATGATTCAAAAGTGGTCACGTCTGTGATTTGTTTCATTTGTTCTTGGTTAAAAGCAATGTTTTTAGTAAAATGCTAAAAGAGGTTTAGGGATGGAAAAGTGTGGCCTCATTTGGAAAGAAAAGGTATAAAGTGTTATGCTTTTCTCTCATCTGAACACTTTTATTGTTGATGTTCTCTCTTGTTTGATTTTCTGCCCTGGAGATTTTCCAAATATTTCCTGAGCCTTATACTTAAAACAGGTTATATCAGTCAGGGTTTTCCAGAGAAACAGAACCAATAGGAGATATACGTGAAGAGAAAGAAAGATTTTAAGGAATTGGCTTATGCAGTGGGGGTGGGGGGTTGTCAAGTCTGAAAACTGTAGGGCTAGCTGGAAACTGAGGTAAGAGTTGAAGTTAAAGTTTTGAGCCTGAAATTAGTAGGGAAGGCCTCCATGCTGGAAACTCATTCAGGATTTCTGTATTGCAATCTGGAGGCAGAATTCCTTCTTCTTCAAGAAATTTGTTTTTGCTTTTAAAGCTTTCAACTGATTGCATGAGGCCCACCCACATTATCAAAGGTTCTCTCCTTTACTTAAAGTCAACTGATTGTAAACATTAATCATATCTACAAAATACCTTCACAGCAACACCTAGATTACTTAGTGTTTGACCAAACAACTGGACATCATAGTCTAACCAAACTGACACATAAAATTAATCTTCCTACAGGTGACAAGGGATTCTCTATGGCAAAAGTAGGTGTAAGGGCACAGAGACCCAGAGACAACCTCCTTCACCTAGTCATAAAATATTGGAGATTTTGACAGCCTTGTTCTCCATGTTTTTCCAGGACATTTGATGCCATATGCTGGGGGTAGGAACATATAAACCAGTGTGAATGGCTTTTGTTGTGGTCTCCAAACTGTTTGAGGGCTCTGCTTTCTCAATTTTCTTTCTTTTGAAAGAAAAGTAGAACATTTTATTCATAACTAGAGTTTCAAGTGGTTTGTTAGATATCAGAGGGAAGATGGGGCTAGAAAAAAATCTCCTACTGCCGGCCACTTCCTACCAACAGAAAAGTTAGGAACATGTTTAATTTGTTGGAGTGCTTAATTTAGTGATAGTTTTTTGGGGGCTTTTGTAGAGCTTTTCTAGGAATTTAGGAATATGCCCAGGTCTCAGTAAGCTTCTTCTTTGAGAATTGAACAGCCTCTGCAGTTCACAGAAGGCAATATTTCTGAAAACCATCAAAAGGATACTATTCGGTAATGCGTGTTAAGTTCTGCCTTTAGCAGGTTAAGTATGATATCTACTGGATTTTAAACCTCTGCCATTCTAAAGGGCGTCTTTTAAGAGTTTACTGATTTAAGTCTTTTGATAGGCCTGGCTTATGGCTGTCATCCTAATTTTACTTTAAAAAAATGCCTTTAAATTGAACTTCAAGGTTGACTACTAGTTATAACTTCTGAAGTCTCTCTATGGGTTTGATTTACTGCAAAAGTAATATTATTAATTTTATAAGACTGCTTCTAAGCTGTGTTTTCCTTGCTCTTGGATTTTCCCTACGAAAAATGAAGAAGGACTCCTTAACCAAGTTTTATTGAGGTAAGATCAATTTTATGAAGCCTGACGACTTCTTATTCTAAATTTTACCTGAGCAATGTTCCAGCTTAACTGAATGGCTCATAATATTGAGTGACTCTCTCATCAGCTCCTTTATTGATTAATGACACAGATAAGAAAGATGTACCTTGTTGCAGGGGGATTAGAGTCAAGGAACCTAGAAGTCCCTCATCTCAAGGCAGATGAAAGTCTGTATTTAAGGATGGTATGATCCATGAAAGAGAAGGAAAAGTCAGGGTTTAGTTAAGCACTGTGGAGATGAGAGGAGGGATAGGGAAAGAGAAAGCTTGTGCAGTGATATAGTTTTGAAAATAACTTGTGGGAAAGGGAAGGACCATCATCTATAAGCAGCCAGTGAAACATTACATAAAACCTTGGTAAGTAAGTGGCTTTGCTGACATGGTAGAAAGATGTGCAATGCTACTGATTGTCTTGTTGTTTAGCTGTCAGAGAAGATTGTGCTGCTTCCTACGTCTGCTCTCACATGCTACTTCACCTGCTCCATCTTACTGAGATGGATAAACCTTACAGTGCGGGACTGTCAAGGGCACGGCAATTAGTACTAAATCATTCTCACTCTGACAAGTTCTGGCAACAGAAGCTTCTGGCAGATGTATGAGTGCATTTTCAGTATTTCTGAGTGTCTGAAGATACAGCAGAGCTCTCAACATGCTTGGTAGCCTAATCCAGGAGTGAATTCAATGTATGTCAGCTTGTAGAAGAGGAGAAATACTGGAAATCAAGGCGTGCTGTTGTCTTTTGCTAGTCATGATCATCTTTGGTTAATTTTGAGCATATATACCTTTAATAAGGTAACAGGGAATTCATATTTCATCTTGAAACCCCAAAAAGAATTTGTATATAAAAATGTTGGCATACCTCAGACTCTGGTATACCTCACATACTTCAGTTCTTTACAGAACTGAATTAGCTAGTTTTGGACTGGCATATAAATATAATAATGATAGTAACAAAAATCAATTTACATAGGTAGTAGCTATAATATAAGAAAAAATAACCAAGGAATTAAAACATTAAGGATTAAAAAATTTTGGTCTGACATGAAAGACAGCTATAGTGTAGTAGCTAAAAATTCTGGCTCTGGGACCAGGCTATGTGGATTCAGTGCTTTCTCTTTTACTATTTAAGCCTCCAAACTGCCATTGCTTTTTCTGCAACCTAAGGATAGTAATAGATAGGCAGAGGATTAAATGAGATATGAAGGAAAAAGGTGCTTGACACATATACCTGTTCAGTGCATGTTAGTTGTCTTTTGATGGTGGTGAAGATGATGACTTCCATTCTCCATGTTCAAATAAGTGCAGAAAGCTGGATAAACATAGATTGTGACCATTTTGGCAAAAAATGAGAGGAGAGGAGAGTGTGTTAAAAGATGAGAATATAACCTAAGGAGGTATAAAAAGATGAATGTAGTAGAAATCCCTCTCTATGAAAATCAAGGAAATGTAGAAAAAGGATTATTAATTTGTGGACTTTCATAATAACTCATTTGTTAGCACTTTCAGTTCTATCCTTTTGAATATGGTTTTAGATTCACCAAACTATTGTCCTGAAATCTTTGAATTAATGTTATAATTATGCACTAGCGTTTCTTCCTGTTTGACGGAAGTCTAAAGATCTTCATGGACACTAGAAAAATGAGATTATTAGCCTCTTTGTTACCAGTTGTAAGAACTATAAATAATCTTTTCATATGTCTGACCCAACCCTGATGTTGGATTTGGTCAGGATATATATAGTTTTGTTCTCTGTGACCCCAGTTTTATGTTGCTATAGTAAAAGAACTCTGTTGTAGGGAGTGTTTCTTTTGCCATTTAAGAGAACCCCACTTTCCCGGAGCTGCTTTCTTGACTATGTCATCTTTCCATGATGAAGTTAATGTAAGAGAGCCACCCAGCATGCTGTGTTGCTCTCTAAGGATTGTTTTTAACAAAACCATTGTGTCCATTTTTTGCTTATCATTTGATTCCTCTTGAAAGTGGAGTCTTTAACCAAAAAAAAAAAAAGTTGCCAGTTAATCAAGATTTAACTGCTTTGGAGAAAAGCTGACAGCTGTTAAACAAATGCAATCTGACATCCCCTGCTATGTGCTACTCTTTAGTTTCTGGTTCATTATGTTCCATGTTAGTATTGTTTATATCAAGGCAGGCTTGTGCTCAGCAGTGAGAAGTGAACTAGCTATCTCAGGGTGTTAAGACAGTTTTGGCTTTTGTGCAGATTAAAGACATCAGATCTTCTGAGCAGCAGAGGAGTAATGGGAAAAGCACTGGATTGGAAATCTGGAACTGAGCTCTGGTTCTGGTTTTGTCATTGACTACTAGCATGATTTCCTCAAATGAGGGAAATTAGGTAGATAATATCTCTGATTCTTTCTGTATTTAATTTATCCTCTGATTCTATGATTCAAAGTACTCTTTTTTTTAAGGACATGGAGGGCAGGGGAAGTGCCTTTTAAATCATCAAATGTCTTTTAAATCATCTTCATAGATTTCACAACTGGTCAGGCCTTCTTTATATCAATGCACTGAAACACATGTAAGTAACTATTAAGAGATATTAACAATATCTTAAACCCACACAAGCTATCTGCCTCACATAGAGGCTCCCATCTTCAGGTGGTGGTGATGTCATCCCAGAGTGGGTTAGTTGGCTGGTTAAAGAAGAGAAATGGGGTGCTGTTGCCCCACTCACTAGTCTTGGGATTAGATCAGCATCCCATACATGGTTTGAAGGTCTTTTCATAATCTGGTCCCTGCCTCTTCCTCTCTAGTCACACTGGCCTTCTTTTCATTCCTGTAATTCAGATTGCTTCCTCCTGACAGAAGGTCTTCTTTATATTTGCTACTCTCTTTGCCAGGAATACCCTTTGCTGTTCCACCTCCCTCAGTGGGATGCTCTTTGCTGTGTTACCATTCTGTTAGCTAACTCCTCCTCACTCTCTGGGTCTTCCTTCAAGCACCACTTAAAAAGGGCCATTCTCGGCCGGGCGCGGTGGCTCACGCCTGTAATCCTAGCACTTGGGAGGCGAGGCTGGTGGATTGTTTGAGCTCAGGAGTTCGAGACCAGCCTGAGCAAGAGCGAGACCCCGTCTCTACTAAAAATAGAAAAAAATGATCTGGCCAACTAAAAATATATATAGAAAAAATTAGCCGGGCATGGTGGCGCATGCCTGTAGTCCCAGCTACTCGGGAGGCTGAGGCAGTAGGATCGCTTAAGCCCAGGAGTTTGAGG
>CM052441.1:76365252-76414782 GCA_028533085.1 Varecia variegata | reverse complement strand
GGCCAACTAAAAATATATATAGAAAAAATTAGCCGGGCATGGTGGCGCATGCCTGTAGTCCCAGCTACTCGGGAGGCTGAGGCAGTAGGATCGCTTAAGCCCAGGAGTTTGAGGTTGCTGTGAGCTAGGCTGACGCCATGGCACTCACTCTAGCCCGGGCAACAGAGTGAGACTCTGTCTCAAAAAAAAAAAAAAAAAAGGGCCATTCTCCTGACCTGCCTGACTTGGCCACTTGTCCTTGTTATGCACACTCTCAGTGTCATGTAATAATGTCACATTTATTTGTATGGTTACTTGATTAATCAGTTTCTTCCCCAGTATACTGTAAGCTCCATGAGAATGCACATCATGCCCATTTTTGCTGTCTTTTGTATTTCTACTGTCTAACTCAGTGACTGGAACATAGTATGCTCAGTTGATATTTGGTGAGTGCATAAATGACCTAGAGCTACCGGAGCCTCTTTACTTGGAATAAATAATGGCAATAATAATAAGAACCATCATAGTAACAGCAGCCATTTGTTGTATACTTCCTCTGTACCAGGCACTGTTCTCTTGCTTTATTCCTGTCCCCATCATCATCATTTGCAAAATCATCACTACCACCATTCTTGAGTAGTACTCTATACCACACACTGGGCAAAGTACTTCATGTGTTATTTAATTTTAACAGTATACTTTAAGGTAGGTACTGTTATCTCTATTTTTCAGATAAGGAAATTGAGCCTCACAGAAGTTTAATGACTGGCCTGTTATTTTAACTCAGGCATGGTTCCTAGAATCCCCACCTTTGGCCTCTGTGCTTTACTGTCGGAAATATTGTAGGAAAAAGATCAAAAACTTTCTGTAACATTTGTTACTCAGATCAATGTAATGCAATGTAACATCAGTTGGGTCCACCATAACCATCAGAGTATAGTGAATATCTTGTCACTTATTTTGGTTACCAGGTATCTGATTCTCTGGGCAATTCCTTTGTGTGGAAATCCTCCTTCTTTCCCATAAAGGCAGAACCTACCTACTATTAATAAGCTGAAAATGTCAGATACTTGTTTTCCAAACTTTTCTTGTAGCTAGGGTATGGGCATGTGATACATTTGTCCCAGTTTCTGAATCAGGAGCTAGTGACACAAAGTAGAAGGTACCAGGGAAAGAATCCATTCTGCTGAGAATTAGGCAGGAGAAGTAGCTGTACCGGGTTTCCAGAAACAGCGCTGTGAGCCATTCTAGAGACAGCATCCAGGGCCCAGTTCATGGTACAAACTGTAGAGTTTGTGTCCAGAAATAGGGAAGTGGTTTTTAAGTGGTTTTCATGTGGAACCTCTTCTAAGGCAGATTTTGGACTTTGTTCCTGACCTGGATGTCTGAGAGGCAGCCTAGAGCATGACTCTGGTGCCAGAGTGGGTTCAAATCTCAGCTTGAATCCAGCACCAGTCTTGTAACCTTGCTTGAGGAATGTAGTTAACTAACATCTTTGTGCCTCAGTTCCCTCAAATGTAAAGAGAGGAAATAGTAGCATGTACCTGATAGGATTGCTATGAGGATTAGATGAGTTAATGAAAGTAAAACTCTTAGAACAGTGTCTGACCTTTTTACTGTAATGTACATTAGTGTTTTCTATTATTGTATTTTACCCTCTGGATATTCTCTAAGTACCTTTTTTTCACAAATATTTTTTCTGATTAAATTTATCAGTTAGTGTATATCATTTACAAACTTAGAACCCTAACTGATATATACAGCACACATTTTCTGAATGAAAACTATGTGTAGGGTATAGTATAATCATGGGTTTCTTTTAAAGAGGGCATTTATAGAACCATTGCTTCATGTATGTCCAGGGCCAAGTCTTGTGTTATTTTTATTAAAATCCTCAACTCATTTGCTTCCTAGTTTCTTTCAGATTGACTGACTTCATTCAAGACCTTAGGCTTTGAATCCAGGGTTATTGGAATTTTTGTTTATAAACCCAGAAACAGATTCTCCCTGAGAGTGAAATAGTTATGAAGAGAGCTTCTCATGTTAGGAGGTACTGGCTGGTGTCAGGCAGTGATTTCCTTATCATCACCGTTGGGATTATGTTGGCATACATTTATTGCTGATAATTGGTATTCTCTATGAAGAGCCTGTTTAACTTACTTCTCATCCTAAATGAAGGGCCATCCAGAGCCTGAGTTTCCCTCTGGAACCCTCTTTGTGTTGCTGAGGAGCACAGTGCCTCCTGGCACATTAGCTTTCAGTCTGTGAAAGCAGATACTTTCAAATGGGAAAATGTCATGCAAGGTGAACTATTGGTATTTTCACAGCAGGCAAATTCCTACCACCCTTAGTATAAAAACACTACTGAATCACATTTATGGTTTTGTCACCATTACAATGAGAACAGATAGTGACATTTAAACTTAGGAAAATTCCACTGCTGATATTGACTGTTAATGTGGGAAACTTGAAAAAGCAGGTAGAACACTGTGACCTTATGATGTGAATTCTCTAATCAGAGCATACACATCAGTCAAATATTTGACTTATTGATTTTTGGAGAACCAAGCTATTTTGTATGCAAGGCATAAAAATAGTAGGAGTTTTCGCCCTTGATTTAGAACAAGCAATGAGAGTCAGGGTCTTATGCAGTAGATTTGAGCTTATGTTAAGTAGTGTATACTTTTAATATTTTTTAACAGTGGGAATAATCAGTTTTCTCATATGTATAAATATAGCTACATATTTAAAACACATTGCCATTTGTATTTTTAATTTCTGTTTTAAAATGGTATTAATTTATTAATAAAGATGTACTATTATTAAGAACCTAGCATAATATTCTAAATTTTAAAAAGATGTCAGCCACACAGGATTATAAACTTCCCCTGCCCCCATGTGAACATACTGTATTGCATTCTCATCTCTCTAAACTTTGCTCTTTTGTAAAATTACCCATTTAGAGTTTTATCTCTCACTTTCTAGTATTTTGGAGGCTAAAAATATAGGAGGTTGAGTTACCCTGACCTGTTAAAGGAACCTTCTTCCATTTTAACTTAAGTTCATCTTAAGAAACGATTATCTTTGGACAAATAGTGTTCAATGAATTCTGCTTCCTACAACAATAGTGTAGGTAAATTAGTCTTTGAACATTGTGGCATTTTATCAGAACGATTTCAATTTTCCCTTAATCTCTTCAATCACATCTTACAAATATTTGAAAACACTTACTTCCTCACTCTGGATAACCCTTTTGTCCCTGCAAGCTCTTGTCCTTGCAACCTTCTTTTCTCCTTGGTGCTGTGTTCTGTAGCTGACTCTTCATTGAAATTCCATCACAAATTAGTTGGCTTGGATTTTTAGTGTGCTAGTTGCTTTAAGTAAAATAAGGGGGTAATTTTTGTTCTGATAGTTTTTTTTGGCAAACGGTAATCTTTCGGCAGTTTCTAGCAAAGCTTAAGACCTGGAGCATTGCTGCTTTGATAAAATAATACATAGAGGGTAAATAAGAACTGTCATATTTTAGAGTGACTTTGGGAAAGCTAAACTCCCAGAATTCTGCTTTAATCTTTAAAATGCCATTGAGATTTTATACCGAAAAGTGTATTTATTAAGTAATAGTACATAGCCTTTTGTTAGCAGATATTAATTTTAATTTGGTAGGATTAAAATATATTGTCTTTTAAAAGCTTACAGATTTCAGTTACAGCTAGCTTTAGTTATAGCTTATTATCTTGTGCTTTCATTTTTATGGTTCAGATAGTGCCTGGATTCCAGATTTTCATGAAAACCACACTTTCTTCTCAGTGTTTGGCACTTCAGTTGTTCCTCCCTGCTATCTACCCTCTCCTCATGTAAATTTCAAAGATTAAACATGAGGAAGCAAGCCACAGTGAGTCCTGGTATTAGATTCTAAGGCACAATTACAGAGATGAATAAAGCCACTTATTTAATCCTGTAAGATCAGAATCTCATTCATTTCTGCTTCATTTTTGAGAAAGTATTTATGGGAAATTATAATTATAGCCATAGCTAAATTGGCCCTGTGTGACACAGATTTATAGTGTTAGATATTAGGGACATTTATTTTTTCCATCAGTCTAGTTTTCCTAGTTCCTTTTTAATTTTAGATCTTGCCTTTCTCCAGGGAGCACCTGGTTTGGGAAAGGTACATGGACAGTGAGTCATGCTATGGGTTTGTGGAAAGGAGCCAGGACAGGGTGTTATCGAAACTGCAAGGGGATTTCAGCCTCAGTCTGGTTACTCACTGCACAAAGATCCAGTTATTGAGATAATGAGAATTGCCAAGGAAGAGAGGAATTTTTTAATATGAAAGACATCTGGTCAGGAGAAAGGGAGAAGCTGCCTCAAATCTGTCTCCCTAACTAACAGAGTTCATGGGCTTTTTAAGGAGGGGCCATGTGCATTAGGGCAGGTTGTGGTGCGACTAACCAGAGGCTATGTGCAATGGGGATAGGTTGTGGGGGATGGTGAGTCTTGTCATCAGGAAGTCTGCCCAGGGGCCCTTCAGAATCTCTATTCCCTTGTCTTCTAGAAATTCCATTATTTATGGAAAACAACTCAGAAAGATACGAAGCCCCTACTAGCCTGAGAATCTGAAACATGAGAGGGAGAGGATTATAAAAACCTATAGGGATCATTGAAATTTGTTCATGGAGCTGGTTACAAGGGCACTAAACAAATAGTGGGGAGAATGGCTAAGGTAAAGGTAAGAGCAAGAGAGCCAAGGGAAGGAGTTTACCTGGACAAGAAGAAAAAAGGGGTGTTTGATGGAGAAGGTAGCATGGAGAAAAGGAAGAGATTGAAGAGAGATAATCTAGAGAAAAATAAGTGGTGAAAAAAGAATGGAGATAGAATGGGTTGGTTCAATGTAACGCAAACAAATTAGTAATAAAAGAGCAGTTAAAGGAGAGTGGGAGATACAGAGTAGGGGAAGGTAGGAAAAATAAGAAAGATGGTGAGGAAGCGGCTCACGCCTGTAATCCTAGCACTCTGGCAGGTGGAGGCGGAGGCAGGAGAATTACTTGAGCTCAGGAGTTCGAGACCACCCTGAGCCAGGAGTGAGACCCTGTCTCTACTAAAAAGAGAAAAATTAGCCGGTGCTGTAGTCTCAGCTTCTCTCGAGGCTGAGGCAGAAGAATCACTTGAGCCCAGGAGGTTGATGTTGTAGTGAGCTGCAGTGATGCCACTGCACTCTAGCTGGGGCAACAGAGCAAGACTCAGTCTCAAAAAAAAAAAAAAGATAGTGAGGAAGGAAGAAAGGGATTGACTTCTATATTTAGTGTTCTGTTAACATAGGTAGCAGTCTCTGCTCATGGCTAGTTGGTCCATTTATGTTGAAGGTGAAATCACAGCAGTGTAGGGCAGATCAAGTGGTTGTTTAATGCTTCATAGTTCCTGAATGTGAGTAGATAACGAATGATTCGCATCTTTTTACTTTGGCAGAGTCATAAGGTTAAACTGAACTAGGTGGATCATCAAATTACTATACTTTCCTTTGAAAATAATTAAGTATATGGTTTGGTAAGAGAATTCCTTTGTGTAACAATAAAGGTTTATTACATACATGAGAAGTTGAATTTTACATATTTATTATATTCAAGATAACGAGAAAAAAGAAAGCTTAAGCTAAAGCTTTTGAAAGATGCGGGGTATTATAAAGCAGACTTTGGTAGCATTTATTGTGGAGCATTTGTTTCGAGATAGCTGTTTTTCTGCAGAACTGTCATTGTTGAACAAGTAATATTTTAAAACTGGAATCAAGGCCCTTTTTTTTAACCTGGAGTTGTTGTGGAGTCAGGTGCCATTTAGATGCCTTTGATGTGGGGTAGAGGAAGCTGTAGGTATGAAATTTGCCAAGGAGAGCAAGGAGGGCAGACAGGGTCCTCTGAAGAGGCCCCTCCTGTGTAGAGCAAAGTTCTGCCTAGGGTTGATCTTTCTAAGTGAAGGTCTGGTGTGCAGTAGAGATCAGTCTCCTACTCCAGTCAGTTATCCTGGCAGGGTACTCCTGATGCTTGTTACATCACAAGAATGGTATCTTTCTAATCCTTCTGAATTTGCATTTTTATAGTGGGGCAGTTTTACCTAATACATCATTCTTTTCAGAGAATAGAGGAATAACTTAATCAGTGTGAATTCTTAGAATGTTCACGCATCAGAATCACTAATTAAATATATAATAGGCAATTGTGAAAGTTTGGCTTTACTAGTCTATTAGATTGAATATAAAAAGGAACAACGGAAGAAAAATTTATTTTGCTTAAAATAAAAGCATAGTTTTAAAAAGTTTGCTTTGGAGAGCAGGAAGCAATTGTATTGTAAGTATGTGTAATTATCTGCATTCCTTTCCAACCTCTTTGGGATCAAATTGGTTTTCTCCAACAAAAGCAATTATATGCGGGAGGCCACTTTTTGTTGAATTACTGTGTGTTGCATGCAGTGCATCCCACAAACCTGAAATCAGAGATGTACTGCTATGATTTATAATACCCATTAATTACAGCTTTGTATTAAAGGCTCTTAGTTTTCTGCTTCAGTAAACCTAAATTCTCCTTTTGAAGAAGAATTGCTTACATTAGGTCCTATGCTAACTAGTGAATCCTGTCTTTTAGAATCTCATCAAAGGTACTTGATGCAGTGAGAACTTCTCAGTTGGCCTAAATGTGCTTTGCTGAAGCTGTTTAACATTGTAGGGTGATGAGATAACTGGAAGAGACTCTGGCTTTGTGATGAGGAGGCGGTACACAACATGATTCAAAGCATTAATCAAAAAGTATTTATCCACCAGATGTTTATCATCCCTACAGCACCATGCCAGATTTTGTACTGTATCTGGTGTACACTCTTCCCCACTAGCTCAGTGGTTTTCAGCCCCAGCTGTGCTTTAGATTCACCTGGGGAACTTTTTAAAAAGTATTTAATTCTTCGGTTCCACACCAGAAGAATTAAATACTATGCATGGATCTTTTCAAAGGGCTCCGTGTTGAATCTAATGTACAGCCTAGACTGAAAACATCAGTCTGTTTAGTCCTTCTTGGTGGCTTTTCACTTGAAAAGTTAGATTTCCTCTTCCCTTTGTTTTCAGCTTCATATTCCTTCCAGAAGTAAAGAATATGACCAGTGACCAA
The DNA here is from genome assembly GCA_028533085.1 of Varecia variegata. Classification (NCBI taxonomy): domain Eukaryota; kingdom Metazoa; phylum Chordata; class Mammalia; order Primates; family Lemuridae; genus Varecia; species Varecia variegata. The sequence goes on along the minus strand of CM052441.1, from coordinate 76,407,655 downwards.
ACAAGAAAAAATAAAACTAGGCTGCATTATTTTTTCTTGGGCTTCTGTGGTAGTCTCATTCTGTACTTGGGGACAAATATTTCCCTAGCACCTCCCTTAAGTTTTGTAACTTCACTTTTTTTCCCCCAAGAATGTCTAGTCTCAGGTCTCTTTGTGAAACTCAACTATTTTATAACCTTATCAGAGACCTGCTTTTCTGTGAGACATTGCCATTTTTTCCCCCTCTGTGAAAATTTAAAATCACCTTTTGACTTAGAAAAGTTCTAAAATTAGGATTATAGTGTTTTCCATTACATTTTTTTTTTGTAAATTACTCATTAAACTTCATTTTGTTTAGATTTCATGTGCCTGAGGAATTTAGAGGTATTATCCATTCATTTTTTACAGAAAGGATCACATTAAGTATAGATTGATCTTGCAAAGCATCAGGTTGTCCATTTAAAAATGGGCTTAGTGTTTGCTGTCTACTTTTACTACTATGCTATCTTTTATTTGAATATATTTGGAAGTAATAATCTACTTGTGGCAGGTGTTCCTAAATGATGTTGTAAGATGTTCTGAAGAGGAGGAATAATACTACTGCTTCCCTCCAAAGTTCAGGTGTTGCCAATGTGATACTATTAAGAGGTAGGGCTTTTAAGAGGTGATTCGGCCATGAGGGCTCCTCCCATGTGAATGGGATTAGGTGGAGAGAGGCTTGATGGAGGGAGTTGATCCTATATTGTCCTTCTGTCTTACACCATGTGAGGACACAATGTTCCTCCCCTCTGGAGGATGCAGCTCCTGCTAGACCCTAAATGCCAGTGCCTTGATCTTGAACTTCCAGCATCCATAACTATGAGAAATAAGTGTTTGTTCTTTGTAAATTACCTAGTCTCAGGTATTTTGTTGTAGCAGTGCAAAATCAGCTACAGTTTTTGGAAAGCTTACTTGTTGCTAACCAGTTATTGACTGGTTATATACTGACATGCATTGGTCATTTGAAGCCTCACACCAGTGTTATGAGGTGTTCATACTGTTATGATCCATATTTTATAGGTGAGAAGAAAATGGAGGCTGGTGTGTGGAAGAGCCCAGATTTGCCAGACACCAGAGCCAAGCTACATCTCTGTACTGCACTGCTGACACATTCTAGCATAGAACTTCTGCTGACACACTCTTTTCTTCCAGAGGAGCTCATTGACTTGAGCTGCCTCAGACTCTTTGTTTTCTTTCCTAACCTTGAGCATCAGACAACTGGCTGCTCTTGGCATCTGTTATTCACATATCGTGGACTAGGCCCTGGGGAGGGCAGGCATGCTTTGGGGCATGGCAGAGTGAAGGGGGAGCCAGACGGCCTGTGGAGAGCATTTAATGTTTCCCTCACAGACATAAGTACTGTTTGATTGGTGACTGTATTCTTTTCTTTTCTACTTGTCCTCCCTCTCCTCTCCTTTTTTTGTCATTGGCTTTGAGATATAATTTACATACCATACAATTTACCCATTTAAAGTATACAATTCAGTGGTTTTTATATACTCACCCAAAAGAAACCTTATAACCTTCAGCTTTCATCCCCAATCCACCCATCCCCTCAGATGTAGGCAAACACTAATCTACTTTCTCACTTTATACATTCACCTATTCTGGGCATTTCATATAAATGGGATCATATGTGGTCTGTTGTGAATGGCCTCTTTCATGTAGCATAAATGATTTCGAGGTTCATCCATGTTTTAGCATGTATCAGTATTCCATTCCTTTTTGTTGCTGAACGATACACCATTGTTGCATATACCAGAATGGTGACTGTATTCTGGCTTGTACATCTCACTTCTCTGACTCCCAGCATTGTTTTGACTTTGACAGTGACGGCCACACCTCTGAGTAACACAGAAAAGAACAGGCCCAGAGCATGTACAGGAATTTTCAAAGTTGCACAGCTAGCTAGGGGTAAAATGGAACTAACTATTCATTCTTTTGCACATACCACATTTTTATTGAGTGCCTAATCTATGTAAAACAATGTGCTAGATTTTATGGTATATACAAACTTAAAAGACATGGCCCTATTTCCTTTACAAACTTGAGATCTTCTAGGGATATTAAGACATGAAGTAATCTGTGTCTGTGCCTTGAGTGTGTTATAAGCAAAGTTAGGGTCAGGGGAAGATGAGAATTGTTTCTGTTTTTCTATTTGTGGCTGTCAGTTCTCCTGGCTCCTAGGGTTAGTGTTTTTCATCATTACCTTACCTCTCACTGATGTGGCTCTGGGCCTCCTAGATACACTCTATATTCCACAAGTTTATTCCCACACCCCTTCCTATGAGCTTAAATATTAAACATGAGTATTTTGGGAATTTTTCTAGTTTTAAACTGATAAAAGTAAAATTTTTATTAGAATCTTGAAGGTCATGAGTCATAATGGATTAAAAAAACCTTAGAATGTCAGTACCAGGTTATACAGAAATGTTCAAAATGGTAAAAATACATTCAGCCACCAAAATTGCACAGAGATGATATCTTGTTTAATTCAGCTGGAATTTAAGTTAAAGGTAGTTTTAATGGATGGGAAACTGTACAGCTTCTGCATACCCTGATAAGCTTTGCATAAATACCAGTTGTAGCCACTTGAGTGAACTACTGATCCACAAGAGAAATTCTCTTTAGGATATTTTGAAATACCATTCATCTGCTTCAGTTAGATATTTTAGGTAGCATGTCATCCTTTTCTATTTATTAATGTTATTTAATATTATACCATATAAAAGTATTAATGTAACCATCATTGTATTTGTAATACAGCACAATTAGCTGTGAAAGATGAATGTTCAGATGTATACTTATGGTACTCTTTGGAAAAAAATTCTGTAGACTGTCCTGATCCATTGGTTCAAATATCATATAGTGTAAGTAATTTGATTATGTGATTTAAAACTTCATAATAAACTGTAAGAAACCGGGAAGAGATTTTACTAATTTTGTGAGCCAGTTGGATATTAAAAGTTTAATGAAATTTAGTTCCTAGTTTTTGAAGGTAAGTTAGCTATTGGTTACAAGTAGTACTGAATATTAATAGTTACAGTTTGGAGCATATATATTCGTTTAAAAGTAGCATAAAGTTATCTTTAGAGTTAGCATCAAATATCAAGAGTATTTTATTAAAACTTAAAATCCGTAGACAATAGCCTATCTTTCACTCTTCAAAGGAAACTATTGTATAGCATTTGTTGTTTAAAATTCTTAAATGCACATTTGTTTTTATGCCACATTCACATATAATTTTGTAACTGGCTCCATGAAAAAATTTCAGTAACCCCTATATGTTTTTTTATAATCGTTTCCCTCTCATGTTTTAGATTCTCAGGCCAGTAGGGCTTAATGATCTTTCTGAATTATTTCCCAGAAATGATGGAATTTCTGGAAGACAAAGGAGTGGAGATTCTGAAGGCCACTGGGCAGACTTCCTGATGCCAAGACTCACCACCCCTCACTAACTTGCTCCAGTGCACATAGCCCCTTGTTAATTTCAACACAACCTGCCCCAAAAGGATGTGCCCCTTCTTAAAAAGCTCGTTCTCTCCATTAGTTGGGGAAATGGTTTGAGACAGCTTTTCTTGTTCTGACGAGACATTCTTTCATACTAAAAAAAAATTCCTTTCTTCCTTGGCAATTCCTGTTGTCTCAATAATTGGATCTTTGTGTGGTGAGGAACTGGACCTAGGCTGAAACCCTCTTGTGGTTTTCATAACAACTTTTTTCACATTCACATATCTCCAAGCTGTATACTACTACTGTTAACAACACTACCAGTAATAGATATTTTAGTTAAATAGTAAAAGAGTATAGATTATTAAGGGTAGACTAAGACACAGGAAGCTATAATAGTGGGAGTGAGTGGTAATAGGGGATTGGAGACCTTTCTGAGGAAAGACATGTGTTTAAAACCAGATAAGAAACTCTGTGGAGTATAAAGCAAAGTATGTGTATATGATTATGAGGAAAATTCTATAAAAGTGAGGATTATAATCCCCATTTTTGTTGTAAACTGTTTGCATCTTGTATAGCATAGTATTCCTTGCAGAAAACACATAATAGTGTGTCAGTGATAATTCAGAATCATGCACTGTACTAAAATATAAATAATGAAATAACAATAGTAATAGCTAATGTTGATTGTTTACTTATAAGTCAGATACTGTATGTATGTTTAACACCCACAATCCCATGAGGTGTAGGGATTTCTCACTTTACAGAAGGAGAAACTGAGGCACAGAAAGGTTAAGTAATTTGCCCGTGGTCCCTTAAATTTGTTTTTTTTTTTTTTTTTTTTTTTTTATTTTTTATTTTTTATTTTTTAGGACACTTTCTACCTAGGTCCCTTAAATTTGACTAATCCCATTCAGTATCTGTCTTCCTGACCACTGCTGTACTGCCTTTTGTTATTGTTACATTCTATTGGATTCCTTTTCTTAGGAAATAACTGTATATTTCTTGTAGCAAGTTGAACAAGTAAGAGGTATGTTGCCTCTTTCATGTACTTTTCTTGATACATACAAAAACACATGAGATATTTAGAGATTAACATACTCTACTAATATTATTTAATGAACGTAACTTTTTCTTAGCTGGAAATTTGCAAGTGTACCTCGGTTGACAGGTGCATTAGAATTTGTATCAACTTTGGAGTTAAACGTGGATTCGAATCTTGGCCTGCCAGTTTACCATGTTCCCTTAGACAAAGCTCTTTAACATCACTGAGGCTAAGCTTCCTCATCTGTGAAGTAGTTACTGTTATTTCCAGGGTTCTATTACTGGTTCTATTAATACTACTGACTGTCTTAGAGAGTAAAGAAAATCAATTAAGCTGTATTCTAGGTTAAACATTTATTACAGTCATTCCATATAATTTTTAGTCACTGACCTAAAAATGGACAGAAATCTCATCAATTAAGAATAGGTCATCTGAACTGATTTGAGTGTGGTTGATAATTATGAGAACTAACTGGTTGCCTTTCTTATACACTAATGAATTTGGAATTGTTGATTGGCCATAATTACTTAGTTGATGTGTTGTGGATTACTCAAAAAATGCATCAAAATTTAAAACAATTCTTTCAAGAATAATAGGAATAGGAAAAGTTACACATAGACTGCCTTTTATTCATAGCCTTTTATGATTCATGTTGTTTCTCAGGTCTTGAGTAGAGAGAGAACTAATGATTCTTCCTGTGTGAGTAAGGGATAATCTGCAGCTGTTCCTTGGAGACTTTTAAAAGATACATTTTTAAGTATAATCTAAAATGTTCTTATTACTGTCTTACAGAGGAAAAAAAGCTTGCTCTTTCGCAGCTGGATATATTGTCCCATGTACATGTGGCTTTTAAAGAACATTCAAGTGTACCACTGTCCTCATTATGGGGCTCAGATGGCTGAGGGAATAGTGGGTAAAGACCGGGCAACATTTTTAAGGGGCGGGTGTGTGTGGTAGTTTTTTCTTTTCTTTGATTTGTAATACACTTTGCCTGTTGAAAATCCAACCATTATGTATTGCAAGGTCGCCAGCTAGATGCTACACAAGATGAAAAGAATAATAATATAGCCATGAACGTGAAGAACCATGAAGTCTGAAGGGAAGCTAAAATAAGTAACTACAATATCAGGCAGAATATGGTAATTTCCATATTGCATAAGAAGTTGTGGTGTTCAGAAGAAAGGAGTAATAATGTCTGCATGAAGGAAGCAGAGAAGGCAATTTGAAATGCACTTGAGTGATGAGTAGGAGTTCTCAAAATGGAGATGGAGTGGAAAGGGATAGTTAGGTGGATGCTCCACCTAGAGAGAAACTTGTGGGCTACCAGCTGGAGTCATAAACGCATGGCATGTGTTTAGGGTATAGCAAAGGTTCACTTGGTAATGAGAGAAGGTGAAGACAGTGCAAGGAACTTGAAATCTGAATACATCTGTACATAATTCAGTAGGCAGTGGAAACCATCTATGACTTCTTAAATTGAGTTTTTTCTTCTTTCTTTTTATTATTTTTAAAAACTGTTTATTTTGAAATAATTGTACATACACAGGAAGTCGACAAAGAAATGAACAGAGGAGTCTCATGTATCCTTCACCCAGTTTCCTCCAATGCAAACATCTTGCATAACTTTAGTACGATATCAAAACTAGGAAATAGACATTGACACACACAGCTGTTCAGATTTCCTCAGTTTTACATGCACCTATGTGTGTGTATGAGTATGAGATTCTGTCATATGTGTATATCTGTGTAACCATCACCACAAAGCTTCTCTTTATCTATATTCACTCTGTCTACTCCCAACCCCCATACCTAGCAGCCACTAATTGTTCTCCATTTCTGTGATTTTGTTATTTTAGTATTTTTATTTTTTCCATTCTGATAGGTGTGTAGTGCTATCCCCTGATGGTTTTAACTTGCTTTTTCCTAATGTCTAGTGATGTTGAACTTTTTTTTTTTTTCCCACCAAAGACTTTTTGAGTTAGAAATGGACATGTTTCAGGAAGATTATTTTCTGGCTTATAGAGGTGGGGTGAAAAATAAGAAGCGAGGAAATTAAGTTGGAAACTATTGAACTAGTCTAGGTGGGAACCTCAGAAAGCTTCTTGGGTGGCCAAGGTGTGAACAGAAAGAATAATGGGGGTGTCTGCATGGATGTGGATGGGAAGGATAATGGAGAGAAAAGTAAAATGAAAATTTGGGTATTGATGCTTGGCGACTGAAAGGTCAGGATACTGTTGACAAAAATAAATAATTCAGAGTTTTCTTTTTAATTCAGGGGAAAATGATGAGTTTGGTTTGTAGTATAGTGATTCTGAATTCAGATGAGTTATTTAGATCGAGGTGTCTAGAAAGAAGTTATAATCTGAGTCTGTAGCTTAGAAAGGTTATTACTAGAGCTATTTGCAAATCAAATATAGAGGGATAATAATTCACATCTTACTTGGGGATGGGCAATAGTAAGCAAAAGAAATATAGGAGGGCTGTCCAGAAAGTATCCAGCCAATGTTAATGTAATGAGAATGGTTACATGGCTGGATACTTTCCAGACAGCCCTCATATAAATCAAAGATTTAAAAGAAAACCTAGGAGAGACCAATTTAATAGATACTAGTGATCAGCAGAGTCAACTCTTGTAGAAGATTGAGGAAGATAAGGATAGAAGAAAGGTGTTGAAGGGAGTTTCAGTCCATTGGTACATGTAAAGGCCAAATCTAAAGGGATTAAGGTGTAAATATGAACCATACAGAAGAAATAAGCATGTTTACATAAAGAGAGAAGACCAGTAGGACCATGAAAGATTTAAGATGCATGTGAGAGCAAATTATCTCAAAGCTGCAGAGCAAAGATACTTGATAGAAAGAAGCAAGGTGTGAACGGCATATTAGGGACAGCATTAAGAGACAGGATACATATTTTATGGACCCAAGAGGGAAGGAAGAGAAAGGTACACCAAACACAGAGGGTTTTTTGAGGAGGAAGTCGGAGGACCAGCATCAGATGGCCTCCTTGACCCTCTTAGGAAATAGATTGTTCATTATAAGATGTTTTGGATGATTCGTTGTTTATGTTTAAAACTATGGCTTTGATTAAAGCCTCAGGAAATGAGCACAATACAATCTTTCTTGAAATGTTTAAATAGCAGCAACAGCAAAACCAAAATGCCAGCAGCATAAACAATATGTCTTATAGTCATGTCAGTGGTTGTTTTAAAAGAGACACACACATATCTACCCATATATCTTGTCAGAAAGCAATTATTTTTAAAAATATTATGGTGAACATGAAAACACACTAGGCACATAAGATAGTTAAAAAAAACCCACTCATACCAAAATTTATGAGTCTTGGGTAACCAGAAGCTAATATTTTTCAGTGATGCAGAAGAGATGAAGTGATCACTGGGCAAGTTAATACTGACTGTTAATTAAGTGTAGGTTATGAAGTTATGTAGGCTCAGGGAACAATTGTGTATTATGTAGCAGGAAGAGAATGGGAATCGTGAAGGAAGATGCCATTTGTTGTACTATGTGTAGGGTTTTTAATTAGGAGATGGGGTAGTTGTTAGTGTTGATACAGCATCATCAATCACTAAGACCTGGTATTTCATATACCAAAAGTACCTTTATTGTAAAATGAAATATTTATTTCCTTTGAAATGTAAGGTTACATAATTTACAGTGAAATGTGAGCCAGTATCTACACTAAACAAAAGCACCAGAAGGCCATTTAATTGTGATATAGAAAAATAGTTAAAAAAGTAAATAAAGTGGCCTGGGTTTGGTTCTAGAATGATTAAGACATTAAATAGTTCTGATGTTATTAAAACAATACTAGGCTTTATATCATTTTACTCATTGATTGAATAATACCATGTGCTATTTCAAATACTTGGTTCTGTGATTTTGGTTACTAATGACAGTTAAAACTTATTTAGTTCATTCTGCTTATTCACAAATATTATTTTGACCTGGCTTGAGCTTTATAGATTTAAAAGCTTTAGCATATGGGAAATAAATATCCTGCTTTTCACTTGAGTGATTGCACAAAATCTTTTTTATAACAGATTCTAAAGGCTGACACATGATAGTATTTACACAGATGTTCAAAAAGTAAATTATAGAGATAAAGATCGTTGTAGGCATTATGCCGTCATTAGCCATTTTAATTGCTTTCTTTTCTCTCTCAGAGTAGAATAAGAATGCACACGCTTAAATTTCAACTGAAAGCAGTTTGCTTGAAATGAGAAGAAACTCACATGGTTTCTTGTCACACTCAGAATAAAAAATCCCAATTCCTAACCGCACATGGTCCAAAGGCATGTTCTGATTCCTGTCTGTCTAATTTCATTTTTAAAAACTACTTCACTCTTTTCTAGTCATATCATTTTGTTCTTGTTTCAGGGCCTTTATGTTTGTTCTTCCTTCACCATGGACCATTCCTTTTCCTTTTTTTTTTTTGTGGTCCCTGAAACACCGGTACCTTAGGCCCTTTGTATTTGCTTTTCCTTCATCCTACAGTCTTTCCCCCTCAGATATGTGCATGATTTGTGCCCTTTACTTTATGCAGGTCTCTCTCCTCAAATGTCATCTTCTCAGAGAAATTTTTCCTATCTATATAGCCTTTTGCTCCCAACCCTCCCTCATTACTTCCCTTCCCCTTCCCAGATAGTTTTCATTACAGCACTTAATTGTACTTGACATTACGTTTTGTATTTATTTCCACCATTAGAAGGCAGGAACTTTGCCTTGTTGGTGCCGCTATCCTTAGCATCTAGAATGTGACTGTCAGGGAGTAGGTGGTACTGAATAAGTACTGATGAATGGAGAAATACTTGCCTCACTAAGTTGTAAAGACAAGTTCCCATGGGGCTGTTATTTTGGAATAGTGGGTTAGCTATATGGGGTGAATAGCTATATGGACGTGGAGATTCTGCAACCTGACAGGCTGGGAAACCATAGTTTCATATTCTTCTGGCCTCAGGAGTTAGTCTAGGACATCTTGGCCCAAATTGAATTGATGGGCAAAGTAGCTGGCTTTATTCTGAGGCCCTGGCACCGCCCTGTTTATTGTAACTCTTGCTTAGATTCTGTGAGCTACTCCAACCTGGAATCCTTTTAACAATTGCTGTTTTCCCCCTTGGGTGGTTATAGTTTGGTTTCTGTTCCTTGTCCCTGTGAGAGTTCTACCTCATACTGGTGGGCAGTGGTAGGTCATGTGAATTAGTTCAGAGTTTGATATTTGTAGCTGTTAACATTAGACCTGAGCAGGTATTGGTCTGTGGAAGGGGCTGATGAGTATAGAGCTGCATTTTCTTATCCTTTTAATTTTAGGTCTCCAAGACAGAGTAGAGGTTAGGAAAAAAAAAATTACATCTATATTTTGAGAGCTCTTAGGTTATAGGAAATAGGAGCATCTGTAGTGGTCCATGTATCATTACCAATGGCTAGGAATCTATTCATTCATTTATTCAGTAGACATTTAATGAGTGTGTACCATGTGTAGGACTTTTTCCTCACATAAAAAGGCAAGTTAATCCAATTGACAGAAACACTTATTGAGTGAAAACTCCATGCTATGCTTTATGGAGTCAGAGATTAACAAGCCCTGGCCTCTGCTCTAAGGTAGCTTTCAGTCCAGGAGAAGGAGCACGACAAGCAAACCGATTTGTGCAAAGCAGTGAAGGAGCGTGTGTTGCAGGGATGCCAAGGAGGAATTCACCAGCTCTAAGGTTAAGATAGGAGAAGTCTTGTAAGGGATGGAAAAGATGAATAGGTGTTTGGCAGAGAGGAGATGGAGTGTGTGTGTGGAAGGAGAACTGAATTTCCAAAGAGCAGAGGCATGGAACTACTGGACCAGTGGGAAGAGCCGCATTTCAGAATGGCAGGAGCATGTAGCCTGAGGGGAAGAAGGGTTGAGTGAGGGATGGGACTGAAGAGGAGGCTGAAACAGGGAGAACAGGCTAAGTGGGTTGGGACTGTAGGGAGTCACTTCAGGGATACGTTCAAGGGAATAGCAGAGCATATGTGTACTTTAGCAAGATCCCTGGCATGACAAAGTGGAGTGGGCTGGAGGTGTACAAGATTGGAGACAGGAAGACCACAGAGAGCAGATAATCTGAAGCCTCATGTTCTTAGATACAGATCAGTCCCTCAGGAGGAGGAGACCTTACCTGAGCAGAGGCTTTAGAAATTCTAGTTCAGCCTCAGGAAGGTGTTGAGCAACATAGATACATTCCTGATATGTCCAGTATATATGGCATGTTTGACTCCTCTAACAGGTGTATTATCTTCAGGTATATTATCTTCATAACTCAGCTAGTCATATTTCACGTTAAACAACAAACCTGTGCATCAGAAATGAGATCTTGGAAAACAGATGATTAGCATTGATGTAGTATTTATTATGAAACAACTTGGCTTGGTGAGATGGATGTCTTGGGAAAATGGATGAAAATTGAGCAGACACTCAACAAATATTTGTGGTTGCTTATTTATACAAAAGCCTTAATCTCCTTGTCCCCCTACATAGAGTGTACATTTGATTTCTTCTAGTGTGAAGCATAAGGATTTTGTTCATGTTCAAAAAATAGTTTGGAAAAACTTGTATGCAGAGTGACAAATGCATTTAATGTTTATTTTTGGTGACTTTTATATAGCTCTTGAATTTTTATAGTCATTGTTATATCAGGAAAACAATTTAAGAGATCACTAGTCAAGTTTTAACAATTCCCCTAGAAAGTTACAACAAAGAAATGACTGCTAATAAACTTGTTTAATATTAAATTTTAATTGGAATTAGCACTCAGCTTGGTTTTGAATCAAGTGTCTTCAAGTCCACCCTCTTTATGAAATATTCATGTAGGTAAAAACAGACAAAAAGGTGGAAATATGTAAAAAAGACATACATCTGAGTTTCAAGGTGTGTATTTTGTGTATATTTTTATATATGAATGTATATATTATGTTTCTTTAAGAACTGTCTACTTTTGAGATGATATTGTGGCAAAAATATAGCAGTGCATATCATGTTTGGGTATTAGTTTATTTAATCAATGAAATTTGGAACCTAAAATTATTTTGTAAATAAGAAGCAAACTCATTTAACTTGTAGAAGGAACATTTTACTAGAAACCATATGGTAATAAATAGTTTTCATTTTTTTTTAGAAGCAAATTGGACCCACTGGGAATTGAAATAATATAGGAATTCTGTAAATGTGCTCTTAGGGTAATTTTCTCAAGGGTAAGCATATTAATTGTGAGTGAAGCTCAGTCAATTGATTTGAAGTAGTAGAAGTGATAGTTATGGCGATGGTGGTAGTTTTAGTAGTGGTTAGTACTAGCAGCACGCACTAGCTCTTAACACAGAGTCCATTGTTTTGCACAATACATATTTGCTGAATATATAGTTGAAGCCATATGGTCTATATGTTGCTTTCATTTATTAATTTTAGTTCTTACAATGGCCATGTAAAGTAGGGACTAGTATCCTTATTTACAGATGAGGAAGTTGAGGCACTAAATAATTAAGTAATTACTTTCAAGGTCATCAGTAAGAGCTAGGGTTTGAATCTAGGCATTTCTGACTTGAAGCTCAGGTTTGCATTGATTGTTATTATGTTCTTTCCACTTGAGTTCTAACTTCTTCTTTCAGTCTTACATGTATTAAAATCCTAGTGTATGTAATCCCTGACTACAATGAGAGCGTGTGCAGTATTGATTTTGCATTGGAAGTGGTTGGAAAAGGGGAATCCCATTAGAATAGATGGCCGATAATGACACAGCGTTTGCTGATGGTATTGGTTGGAATCTTGGTAATCAGATTTCCCAGGATTATTGCCTCGGCAGCATTTCCTGCCCCTCTCCCCTATCATCTGCAATGTAATGTGCACCAGGAGCAGTGTTCCTGGGAAAACTTGAGAGTCTATACACTAGGGTTTCAAAACGGTCTTTTTGACAATAGAAACTGTAATGAGTTCAAAAGTAGAATGTAGGTTAAACAGTCACTTGGAATTTCACTGAGAAATCTGTGATTCTAAGAATGTTTTTTTACTTGTTAAGCAAGTGAGTCCTGTTACCACCTTCAGGGGAAGAGTCCCACTGCCTGGAGGGGAGCAAGGGGCATAGTAACACCTTCCACCAGGAGCAGCAGTCCCAGGATGTCAGTCTGCTGCATTGTTTGCAGGTGTTGGGGTCATCAAGAAAGACATGACTTGCATAGGCACTGGGTGGAACAACACTTTACTCACATGGAGAAGAGGCAACAAAATCAGCTTTAGTATTGAGAACTGGTCCCTATGGCTCATCCTGCAGCCAACGGAGGGGAGTAGTCTGCACACACCGCCTTGTGCTGCCGGTGAAAGACCCTGTTCCCTCTTTGCCAGATGCAGCAGTGAGGTTGGCCAGGTACTACATGATGCACATGCTTAAGCAGAACAAAGACATAAACACCAATCCAGGAACAGGGAAAAAAATTCCCTAAAGGATATGCCCAGTGCAGGCTGTTTAAAGCTCTTTATTTCTTTGCAAGGAAATGTTGCAGCCCCAAGTCATATTCTTATGTGGCGGTACAAGGGGTGACAAGCTGCACATGACTGTCCTTTTCAGTGGTACTTAAGTTGTATCGGAAACATTTCATGGTTAGGAGTGGTGTAACAGAGTTCTCCTCTCTTTTAAGAATTATTCTTACTTGTTAGTTATTAGTACAACAATTAGATTAGAGATGTGTTTATATTTTTAAGAATGTGGTGTTTTAAAGGTGTTAGATTACTTAGACTCAGTGTCATCAATGAATCCTTACAGGTAGTCGTATTTTCTAATACTTTACTAGTTTTCTAAACTGTAGCACAGAGAACTATTCTTTTGTTGTTTGGGATTCTGTCAAGATGGAGAGTTAATGGGCTTCTGGCTCCTTTTCCCAAAACTAACCCTGGAGAAATGACAGAAGTAAGAGGAAAGCAGACATCTGAGAAAATACCTAAAATAACTATGAAAAATTCTAGGGGTGACTGAAGCCATTGCAAATTGGTGTGTATGTGTAGGTGGTTCAGCCTAGGGTGCAGGATGGCCTGAGGCATCAGGAGAAGCAAAATTAAGGTTTTTTCTTTTAAGTTTTGTTTTTGATCTGAGTTTGTCCGATTGCTTTGAGACAATAATTACCTGCCCCTCTGCTACAGAAATTGATGTCAGTAGGGGTATGCCAGGGGCAGCACGAAAGGCTGCTGGGGTGAGGAGCTGATGCCAACAGGCACAAGCCAACTAGCTACCCCAGGGCACTCACTCCTCCCAGAGCTTGCAGATAATACCCTACTGAGATTGCTTTCTCCCAGTGCTGCTGCTTTCTAAGACTTTAGGCTAATCCTTTAAAAGAGTTACCCTTTAAAGGACTTACCTTCTAAAGGAGTTACCTGGTAGTAGGCAGCAAACAGAAGTGGTCACAAGGGGTTATTTGGTACCAGTGTCTCATCCCCTCCATCCTTCTCAAATTCACCAAGAGGGGCTTGTGTTTTGGCCGTTTTTTTCCATATGTGTTTCTAGACCTAGTGTCTCCTAGTTTTTGGTGAATATGACCTCACAGGCCAAAATAATTAGAGATATGGAAAGTACAGCCACTGTTGAAAACATAAAGATATAAACTCGATAGTGTTATAGACCTCATCAAGCAGAATTATTAGAACTGAATATGATCAATAATTTAAAAGAAACATAAATGCACGCAATAAGGGATAATAGTAGTATTATTAAGGAACAAGAAGTCATAAAAAGAACAAAGTAGGAATATTAGCTATGACTTAATTTATTAAAGAACTTAATAAATAAGATAAATAGGGTAGATATAGGTAAAAATATATTATTGAACTTGAATGTCATATTGAGGACCTCTGAAGGCAGAAGGAAAAGTAGAGAGAGAAAATATTGAAGAAAGCCAAGGAATATGGAGGAGAGAAGTAGTAGTGCCAACATTCAAATAATAGAATTCCCAGAAGGAAGAAAAATTGGAGGAGAGAAAAATATTCAAAGAAATAACAATGGTAAATTACTCAGAATTAAGAAAGAAGAAAAGACTTCAGATTGAAAGAGCTAATAGTACACCATGCAGGAAAGATAAGAAAAACCCACATCTTGGTAGACTGTAGTGAAATTAAGGAATATCAACACCAAAGAAATCTAAAAAATTTTAGAGTGAAAGAATAGATTATCAACAAAGGAACATGAATCAGACTAAATTATCTTTTTAGCTCTGAGGGTTCTCAGTTATTCTGCATATTTGAGGTGAGGAAAACAGTCTATATAATGTGTAATTCAGAACTTTGTAGAACCAATTCATAAATTTATACTGCATTTGATAAGCTATTTCTCAATGTAATAAGGATCTATTTTCTTTGTAATCTTCCTGTTTGAAAAAATATATAGGTGACAGGTTATGTTATATAATTTTATAACTTTATATAAATATTAGGGAGAAGTTACTATCATTTAAGAGGTAGATTTCTCTTTACTTTTTGGGTGTTTGCTGTTCTCTTTGATTTCATATTGGAGTATGTATTTTTTAGAGATGTGTTTTTGCAGCCACAGACACGAAATAGATGATTTTCTAACAATAACATATGACACAAGTGATTTTTAATCGCACTTCTTTATGCTCACAGATTTTAATTGATTTATTAATAAATAGTATGTTATTGCTGCATGTGTACCAGACAGGAGAACATCTTTGGTTCAGAAATCCTGTCCAGTAGAAATATGATACAAGCCATATATGTAATTAAAAATTTTCTGGTATCTACATTTAAAAAGTTTTAAACCCAATATATGCAAAATATTATAATTATAATGTATAAGTAGCATACAAAATTGTTGAGATGTTTTGCATTTATTTCCCTATGCTAAGTCTGAAATTTGGTGTATATTTTACAGCATATCTCAATTTAGAGTAGCCACATTTCAAGAATTCAGTAGCTAGTGTATTGTCAGTACATCCCTAAAGCAAATGATTATTCAGTATTTTGAGAATTGTTGGGCAACTTAAGATCTGCCTTTAAGACTTCCAATTTTGTAAGGTATTGTAGAACTAGGTAATTCTGTAGCACGTGATACTTGTATCCATTAATTATAGCTTAAAATAAAAAGAAGCACTAAGACTGCAGACATTATTTGTTTGCTCTAGTTTCAGGGTAGAAATTATGTTAAAGCACATAAATCTACAGAAAGTTATGAGGTTGATTGAATGATTTTTATAGTTTTATTTCTTAAGTCCAGGTGGTTCTGCCTGGATGTCTAACAGCAGTTCAGACTTAACATGGGCAAAACTGTTTTCCTTCCAAATTTGTTCTTGCTCATATTATTGAAGAGCATCTTCATCCTTCCCTTGCACAGTGGCCAAAAAAGCATTTGTCTTTGACTTCCAGCTAAAATGTTGGTGAAAAGTCACAGTCTGCTCTTGCAAATGTCCAGTTTCCTTAAGTCCCTTATTGGCCATATGTTTACTTGATGTGTCTTTAATTAAAAATGTCTGCTGAACCTTTGGGTAATGTTAATGCAATTTAAAAAAATCCTCAGTGGTGATTTATGGCAAATACATGTTTTTTGGTAGTTGACTTTAAATTCTGTGAACTGTTTGATAGTTCATGTGAAAACACTGTTGAAACATCTTAGTTGGACAGATTTTAGTTCTTGCTGGCATTCATTTATATGTGATTAAAATGAGAAAACTGAGGAGGAAATAAATCAGGCACAAATAGCAGAACAGGAAGAATCAAGCTTTCCATTTGGTGCACTATGCTTTATCCAGGGGATCTTGTTTTCATTCACTCAAAACATTTTATTAGAGAAAGCAAAATTTAACTAAGAAATGAAAGGTGCAAATCTCTCCTTCCTCCCTATTTTATAAACTGTTGATGATTCATTAGTTGCAACAAAGTGCATTTTTATTTAAAGATGGTGGCTGCTTCAAAGTAATACAATTTGGGGCTTCCTGGGTTTTTGTTTCCTTTCCCTTTTCCTGAGATATGTAATAAAACATGAAGACGTCAGATATAAAAGATGGCAATTGCTCAGACTTGTCCTTTGCTTGTCTGGTTATCCATCAAACACTATCAGCCCGATTGTGCCAGAAAGTATGAAATAATATCATTGGAAAGCAATCAATCAACTGTATGTCAAGGTCTTTGAAAAGTCTCAACTAGCTGTTCTGATATCAAAGGATGTTTTACAAATACGATATGCTAAAATGATTTTTCTTAGGAAGAGCATATCTAAACATGCTAACTTTACCCCCTCTTGATTTTATACCTTTGTGCTTCGAGTCAGATGGGGTAGATGCAGATAATAGTATGTCACAGTGGTCTAGAATCCAGACCTTTCCAGCTTGTAGTAAGATACCAGCTAGAGTCCATTCCATCACTAAAATGGCAGCTCATAATTTTAGGCAGTCAGAACAATAGACAGTTGTTATAATAGATACATTATTTTTTAAAAACCTAAGCAGGCAGGTAAGGATTTTTTCACTTTTCAGACCAGCATCTCCTCTTTACCATGGAATCTAGTTATTGTCTTTAACCTAAAATAGTAGAAAAAAGTCATAACAAAGGAAATAATGAATATGAAAAATATCTACTTTTCTTAAGAAAATGGAATTTTACATGTAATTTTGATTTACTAGGTGACCCAGATTAACAGTGAACTGATTTATTCTTTTATTGGTATAATACATTAAATTCAGGGGCTTAGGTCTGTGTTCCTAAAGAGACTGTATGTTATTTGAGACTTCTGTGAGTTTAGAAATGAGAAGACATGAGTGATCCAGGTAGCTACTTGTGATAATTCCTAATTTTGCTTTAAAAAAAAAAAAGATGAAGAAAGAAAAGGATTTGGGGTAACCCGGATGTATTTGTTGAAACAGTTCAAAATATGTTTAATTCATTTTATTACTTCAGTCATATTAAATGACTTTTGTCTCTAAATTTGTGATGAATTAAAACCTTTGTGAAAATACATATTATCTACTATTAGATCAGAATGCTGAGGTGAAATGTCTAGTTGACATTGTTTGTGTCCTTATCACAGTAAAGACATTATACTTTTCTATTTTCATTTCATAATGAATGGTTGTTACTGATTTTTGTATTCTAGGAATGGACGTTATTTATTTTTGCTGTTCTGATTTGTCTTAAATATAATCAGAAAAGTTTTATAATTAATCACAAGCCTCTAGTTTTAATAGGCAAGACATGCTTCTGTATGTATAATGGAAAGTTAGTCAAATATTTTAAGATGTTCTTTTCAGAAGGGCTTAAAAACAAATTCTTTAGTAGAGGAACAAAATTATGTAATAGTCTTATTTGTTTTTAGAGAAAAACTGTAGCACTACTTCATGTATACAGAAAGTAGCTTAGATTTCAACTAAACTGAATGAATCCAAACAGTGTGGTATCTAATTATTTCATGTTAGAGAAACAGTGAGTGAGATATGGAGACACACTGGGCTGTTTCATACTTAACTAAAAACATTTTCTACATCTACAAAGTCAAGGTCTCTGTCAAGGAAGATATCATTGTGCTCTGAGACAGCAGGGAAAATTAAGTCACAGAGGCAAGGAAAGTAGCTGAAGTACTAAGCAAATGAATACTTTGGGTAGCATCTGTTAACATAAACATTAGAGGTATGTTGTTAGCCATCTGGGGCCACCATCCTAGCATTATACATTTGGATCCATGGTTTGAGGTTCAGCTGTTGGGGAAATGGAAATCCTCTATGTATTCTTGTCGATTACTTGTTTTTAATCACCTCAGGCCCTTCAGTTCTTCAAGTGCATTTCCAAGGACTATGCTTTTTTACACAACTGTCATCCAGACATTAATAAAAATCTTGTCTACCTCCTTCACTCCCCATTGTTCACCTCTACTCTCCAGTGTTAATAAAAGTTCAAATCAGGGGAAAAAGAGTTCTTGTAGAAAAATGAAAGTGTATACTTACACATATCTCTTCTGTATCTCTTTACTTTGGTAATTAAATATTATTGTGGATCCTTTGACATTGCTTTCAGATTATTTAATAAAGAATGTGTTAATATTTAAGTGTAGCCAGAATAGATGTTTAAAGTTTCCAACATTGCAAGTGGTAATAGCTTTAGATAAGATTGCTAGCGTAATAGGCAGTTTACATGCCTGGCATTTATAATAGTGAATGTATTCAGCAGGAAGTTAAAAGAATCATGGCCTATACTGCTTATAGAAGATAAACAACATGCACTGTGAAGGCCACTATTCTGTCTGGGCAGTCTTTTAAGCATTTACTAGAAGCCTGTAGATATAGTTGGCAACTCCAGTGCACATAGTAGAATTTATGTGCATATTTAGGAAGTTTTATGAGAAACTTCCACATAATAAGATTTTGCTCAAGATTCATGTGTACAATAAACAGTAAAGGAACAGTTTGGTTCTGGAAAACCCAGATAAGGGTTTTTTTCTTACATTAAATAAGAAATTGACAAATGTATATTTAGGTAAATATGGTATAGGTGTTTTAGAAGACAAAAATGATGAATGAAAATACAATAATAATGAATAAGGAACTTTAGAACTTCAATTATTGCCTCACAAATTTATTAAATGAATGAAAAATCTAGGAATTTAAATAGTTTTTAGAGTCTTTGCATATAAAGATTTTTGGCTGAAACAAACGTCAGGTCTGTCTCTCTGAATTGTGGTGGTCACATGAAATGACACAGTGAAAAGACCCAGAATCATCTCAGCCAACTCCCAAACCCAATTGTATCACCACATACTTCTCTCAGGGGGGCTGTAAGGAGTAAAAATGTAGTAATATGTTTTCTAAAGTAAGAAGGTGGCCAAATATATGGGGCTAAATATACTAGGGAATACATAAAACCACAGGATGATAATGGCACTGTTTTACTCAATGGTAAAATAATTAAACATTATTTTTATGTTGAAATCAAGAACATGTTTGTATACATTTCCTTAGATAATTGCATGAGACCAAAGGAAGTTGATGATTAGGCCATAAAGGTCATCTGTTTACTCTCCTTGTCTGTTGCAGGTACCTTCAGCTGAACAGTTTGATAAACCCTGGGTAGCCTCAGGGGTAATATCACAATTAGGGATATTGTGAGGATTAGAGTCTATTTAGAACTCTTGCACGTGAGGAATGCTAGCTGTGTTGCTGCACCCTTAGACCCTAAGAGCAATCCTTTAAGAGGCCAAACAAAAGGTTGACAGACAGTTCAGTCTCTTGGGTGCCAACATGAAAAACAAAAAACCACATTGCATTCCACTTGCCAGATCTTTGTTTTGCTTAGGATAAATCTAATTGTGAAACTGCTTGCTATAGTAGCTTAAGAATTTTGAACCAAAAATTATCAGAGTTTTCTAAAAGTAAAATGATTTTATGGATGCTTTACTCCAAGGGAGAAAATTCAGTGATCCATGTACATCTATCACTGCATATCTCTTAATACTTTTTTATTTTCTTGCTCAAGCAATTGTTTTACATTTCTAAATAATGTAGAGCATCAGTAAGGTGCTTAGGTTAGCCTTTGAATAACAAGCTGCTTTTCACACCATAGGTTTCATGATCAAAAATCAGCGCTGGGATGTCTGCTTGCACTATTCCCAGGTTTGCTTCCTCAGTTCTTCATATCATCCAGACCCCTGAACTGGAAATATCTTGTTAACTCTGCACTGTTTAATATTCTTTGGAAATTAAACTACTTGGGCATGTTTAGAGCTCAAATGGAATCTATGCGTTTTGCTTGACAAGGTCGTTGGTCGGTTTTTAAAGCTTACATATTGAAAATCATGTTTGTAGCCAGCTGATAGAGAAATTTCTGTGTACTGAAGCATTGTACTAACGAAACCACCTCTGTCATGAAGATCAAGTGAGATAATGTGTGCGAGAGCCCTATGAAAACCAGAAAGTGCTGTGGGCATCTGAGGACCAGGCTGTTATGATTAGTGATGAACAGCATCTCAGCCTGCCAAGGGAGAACATGAAACTGGAGAACAAATTTGGTTCCAGGAGCAAGGGGAAATATAATGTGGAATCTCACAGTTTGGGGTTTGTAATTGGGACCCATTGCTGTTATAAGAAAATGTAGTTCAAAAAGAGACAGGATCTTCTGTTGTTAAAATCGATGAAGTTAAAAAAGCAGCTGCTTGTAAAAGTTAATTTTATTTGACATCTGCATTGGTCCCAGTAATAAAAAAGATAGTTCTGTTGAACAACCTGTTCTCTCTAAAGCTGTATCTTTCTGTTACCGTGGGGTCTGTTTAAATAAATTGTTGCCGTTTGGTTTTAAAAAATTATTTTCTCAATCTATAAATTGTTTGTTTCTTAGAATACATGCATAAATGTAATCTATGCATATTTAATTCAGTAGAAAAGGGTTGACATTGTTGATTTTGAGTTGGTACTCCTAGAGAGTTACAAGATGCAGTAGGAGCCATCTCACATCTTATATGAAATGAGGAGAATGTAAAGACATTTTGAAAAATATTCTGTTTGTTTTTCATTTCAAAAAACCCCTAAATTTTGCTCTTTGTCATTTTAAATAATAACTAATATTTATTTACGTATCTGTCATTTGTAAATAATAAGCACCACTGCCCTAAAATCACTAAGAGTACTGTTGTGCTTCCTTGAGTAGAACAATATTATATAAAAAGAAGGGACCTAAATTTTGCTGATTACCTACCTTGGATTTCTTTTAAGGTACAGCTTTGATGTTAGTGGATATTGTCATTCCTCTTGAGTTTTGGGAGGAAGCTGAAGTGAGTGGTAGAGTGTAAAAACACCAGAGAACAAAATTGAGCAATATTTTCCAAGTGAGCATTGTTTTCCTGTCATTTTTATGTGTTTTAATTTAGCCAGTGTTGGGTGAGCAATTCAGAGAGAAGGGATTTATTATTTTAAGAAGCCACCCTCTTGTTCTTCATTTTCAACTGATTGAGCCACCTTTGTTTTCAAAATGTCTATTGACTCTTTAAGGACCATTTACTGTATTTGCTGATGTATTTACCTCCTTCTGTATTCTTGTTCTTTCCCTTCATGCCTATCATTTGAAGAAGAAAATCACGAAAAATATTTTCTTCCTACAGGCCCCTTATCAATCCCTTTAAAAAATTTCTGCTTCAAAATAGCAACTGGCTGACAGCAAAATCTCCTTTAGGGGTTTTAAGAGCAATAGTCAGCTTCGTAGCTGGAGGCAGAGTGCTTTCCTCAGGGAACATTTTTTCACAAAATGAAATTCATTTATTCTAGGTGTGCAACAAAAGAGTTAAAGGAGCTACTGGTTGTGCTCTCTTTCTAATCTGTAATTGCTTAAAAGCAGTGTTACAAAACTTTTAAGTCTATTGACAAAATTCCTTATTTCTCTTACTATCTTGCACCAACTAAGGATGGCGTGTACCTGGCACATTCCTTTAATCTCCCATTCTTTCTCCAGAGCAGACAATGATGGTTAATCCTGTACTGTTTCTTGGACATGGCTTGGAACTGATGGGGCTTAGGACATGCTACTCTACAACATGGCACCTTGGCCTTTGAGGAAACAACAGAAGCAGGGAGGTTACACTCGGGTCACTCTGACCTTCTCACCCCTTCTCCCCTGAAGCAGGCCATAAAACCTGGCTGACCTCCTCCTGAAATAGGTCATTAAACCTTCATTACTGAGGTGCCCTCCCTATACCTAGAGGAAAGAATGTCCTTGTCTCTGAAGAGACAGGGACACAAAGAAGAATCTGAACAAATAGACCTTTTTGTCCCTCAATTCTGCATGACTGTCCATAAAAATATGCAGGTTCCCTGTTTCTTTTGGTCTTCATATCTGAGGGCTCCCATGTCATGTAAAACTTACATTAAATAAATTTGTTTCTTTTGTTAATTTATCTCTTGTTATAAGGGGTCTCAGTCATGAACCTAGTGATGGGAAGGGGTAATACTTTTTCTCCCCTATGGAATGCACCCTCAACATAACTTTAATAAGCTACTACTAGTCCATGACAGTTGGTCATCCATGCTTTAGTCCTGATCTCTGCTTTATGCATATAATATAGGAAGTTTTAGCCATTGCATGGCTTTATGTGCTGTTTATTTGCTGATAACACTTAAATCTAAATCTTTAGCCCCATATCCTCTTCTGGGCTCTTAGATCCATATATTTATATTCAGTTGCCTTTTGAATGTTCAAAAATACCTCAAATTCAGCATGTCTAAAACTAAACTTATAATTTTCCCTCTTCCTCTCAACTTCCTCTTCTATAGCCACTATCTTGCAATTAGTAGAACTATCTACCTACCTGCATGTCATCTGTATCTTCTCCTCCTCTTTTAGTCACAAAGTTCTGTGGACTCTACCTCCTTCATATTTCTCATGTTCATGTCTTCCTTTCTATCATTCTGCCTCCACCATAATTTGGTTCTTCATCTTGAATCCCTGGATCACTGCATGTACCATCCTCTTAATTGATCTCCTTGCCTCTATTTAGCTTGCCCTCCTCCAAGCCATTCCTCACACTACTTGAGAATCAGTCCTCCCTTCTTCTCTTGAACTACTTCAAACACCAAATGCGTGCAAAGCAGTATAACATACATTCATGTATTTATCTCCAGGAATTAACCCAATGTTAACATTGTGATATTTGCTTCAAAACATTTTGTTTCAATTTAAGAAAAGGGAGAAACTATCACAGATAAAATTGAAGTTTTCATTGTTCTTAGTCTCCTTTCCTTTTGCTTTTCCTAGATTCCACTAAAATTGATTCTTACCCCAATTTTTTAAGTAATACTGAATAAAGAATATAATTCTAAAAATCACTTTTTCCATGCTAATCAAGTTTATTTTTAGCTACATGAAAGATATCTAAGTGAAAAGTCTGAGAAGCAAGTATTTTCTGTGTTTGCTTTACTCTTGAAAAGATAAGAGAACCAAGCATGCTTTATGTCCAGATTTTTCCATCCTTGTGTAGGTTAATCTTCCAGTTACTATTTATATTTCAAATTTCTTAAAACTTTATGTCCTTTTGGGGTGGGGGTGTTTTGAGACAAATAGTTTGGACTCTCTCTCAAAATAACTAACCTACCAGAAACTGCAACTTATTTATTTAGAAATAATAGTTTGAAAGATGTTTAAACATGCACTCTAATCTTAGCATTGTGATTTAAATGACAAAGCCTGTTTCTTTACATTGGTCTGAGTCTTATTTGAATAGAGTCACATTTATGTCTGTTCCTTACTTACTTTCTATAAATTTTTGAAGCAGTCTCAGTCTTGGCAGGTTAGGTTTTTTATGGGTGTTCACTGTAACACCCATAAAAAAGTTCACACTGAACTTTGTGTGTTTAGAATTTTTAATGTTGGAAAAACATATATTCAGTTGATAGGTCTACTTTATTTGTAGCTATCATTTAGTACCCCTCACCAAAAAGACATAAATTAGAAGGAAGGAACTATGTCATGGTTACTTTTTTGGTAGTGCCAGTTATTATATATCCCTAGGGTTTTGTACTGCTAGTTTTGGGGTACTTGTTTCCTTTGAACTAGGAAGTCCCTGTTTCAACTGCATTGCATGGTGGAGCACTTGACCTTTTATTGGAAGGACTTAGATATTCCATTTAGCTGGAGATGAAAGGAGAAATGTGTTTGGCCCGTCTAGTTGGTAGGCCACATTTACTAATGAAAACATTAGAAATGCAAGACTAAAAGGATCAGTGTCTAGGTTACACCTTTCTAAATTCATGACTCTGTTGGAAATATTTGAGAGTGGTGAACCTTACATTCACTCTACAGTATTTATTGAGTGCCTACTGTATGCTATACCACATGCTGTTCAAAACAGTGGGGGAAAAGTGGTGGCAAGACAGAAAAGGTTCCTGCCCTGATGGAGCTCATATTCTTGTGAGGAGAGAAACACACAACTGAGAAAATTAATAAGATAATTTCAGGTAGTGATAAATGTTGTGAGATACCTGACTAATAGAATACCAGCTGCTTTGTCAGGAAGGCCTCTGAGCCAAATCTCAGATGATGTGAAGGAACCTTTTATGCAAAAGTTTGGGAATCTTTACAAAGTTGATGGGTGAAATGAATCTTGAAGAGTGCTGTCCTGTTTTGAGAAGTGAGGGAATAAAAGGAGACAGAAACCCTCTGGAATCAGGCAAAAGCTTCTGGCCAGTTCACATGCATAGGATGGAGTGCTTTGAATGGTAGTGTGGCAGGGGAAAGTGCCCTGTACGTGGGTCCAGATCTCAGCTGCTAGCATGGGCTCTGTGTGCATGCCAGCAACTCGCTGGTTGTGGCCTGAGGAACCCAGTTTCCTCGTGCATAAAATGACAGGTTTGGACCAGGCACCTCCAGCCTCTCTTTTCTCTCTTGTGACTTTGAATTTATGTGATATTTACTGGCATTTAAAGGAGGATTATTAGTTGATAAAATGCATTATTATTTTTGTGCCCAAATACATGTCAAAATGAAAGATTTACTGAATGGTACTAATCTTTAAAATGAGATTTATTTAAGAGTTAGTAATCTGTTATACTTGTCTAAACACAGTACAAACTCTGTATTGGTTAATTCAGTGTGCTAGATGTATTCTTAATAATGAAAGGACATCTTAACTCACCTCTAACCTCTCAACGATCATAAGAAATAAGCTATAAGTTATGCCAACTTTTATGAT
Source organism: Varecia variegata (assembly GCA_028533085.1). Lineage (NCBI taxonomy): Eukaryota > Metazoa > Chordata > Mammalia > Primates > Lemuridae > Varecia > Varecia variegata. Next base: position 76,382,447 of record CM052441.1, on the reverse strand, counting down.
GGTTCCCATGAAATAGCCCTAACTCAAACAAGCCATTTAGGCGTCATAGATATAAACTGTGATAGATCTTCTTTCTCTTTCTTTCTTGGTGATTTATGTGTCAAGGACATTGTTGTGTTTTCTGTATAAAGAAAAAAAAAGTACTAAAACATATTTGGAAACCATAGTCGATTTAACCTATACAGAGAGTTCTTTCAGGTTGTAGAGGAAATGCTAAAAATGTTTAATGTTAAAAATCTTGTTATGATAATGTATTTCTTTCTTGGAAGGCTGATAACTGATTTAGTTTAGTTTTGATTTAGATTTAGTTTTGCTCAAAGCAGGAATTTGAAAAGCTTTAACTATGAGACATAGACATATACTTTCATTTTTATCAATGCATGAAATTACGCGGTTTCAAGTTCTTGGATTCGTCACACATTCAATAAATACTTATTAAAAACATCTGTTACATTGCAAGTGGTGGGGATGTCGTTGCCCCTCATAGTCCAGTGGATGTAAGTAGTAACTGCATTAGCTCAGAGAGAAATTTCAGAAGAAACGATGGAGCCAGCAGTCCCTAAAATGAAGTTCACATTCTGTCAGCAAAAGGTTAACAGATGGGTTTGCCACTTTAAAGAGCTTTGGAATAGCTTTATTACTTCATCTCTTTAACGTGAAGAGATACATGTTCTTTTTGAAATGCTAATTGTTTTAACAGCTGACAACAAAACCTTTGGAAAACTCAAAGTCTTCCTTGAAATAATTTTGCTCAGAGCATTGATCCCTGGTTTAGGAATCAGTCTTGCCAGAGATTCAAACTTGAAAGTAAGTTGGAAGGGGTGAGGATGGGGAGGGACTCAAATCACTGAGCACATGTGTTCCAGAAATTGAGCTATGGCAAATTTCTACCTGATTATGCACCTATTGTGTCTTGTGGAATTGGCAGAAGCTGTGTAGGCAGGCACTCATTCTATGCCTAGTGTTTCAATAATGCAACTGCAAAGAAATATTTTAAGAAAATGTCTGGTGAAAGATCAATGTAATAACTTTAGCTTGAGAGCCTAAGAGAATTATTAGATGATTTTAAGTATGGGAGTGATTAATGCTCATTTTGAAAATTTTACTCTGACCTTGGTATAGAGTATAAATTACAGAAAGGTCAAGAATGGAGGCAGAAATAACAGTGGAGATGTATTAATAGTTTAGGAAAAAGGAAATGAAGGCAGAGGTTACAATGAAGGGGTAGATTTGAAAAAATGTTTCCTATGTGGAATGAACAGATGTTTAGAAATATTTTGCTGTTACTGAGGTGTTTTTGTTTGCTTTTGTTTAGAAAAGACAGTTTGATTAGAAAGCGTGCTATATAGATTGACAAAAGTGACTGGAAAAGCCCAGTCTGCTCTGTTTTCAGAGAATTGACTTTTGGAATATCTAGATGAATCATTTTAATCTTTTTAGACCATAGCTTTGGTTGCAAGACATGAAATCTCTTGAACAGTGAAAGTGACATTTTGTAATGTGATTTGTCATTAACAGATACAGGGAGTATTAAAGTATTAAAGTGCTTTGTTTATAAAACTTGATAACCTTGATAACATTTTATATGTTATGAAATATTAGACTTAACATTTCTCAGCGATACTGAAAGTCTGTGTGGTTGTGCTAAAATTGCAGCAGACTAATTGTCTCACTTTATTGTATTTTAAATTAGTCAATAACTTTGTTGACATGTGTTGGCTGTTGGAACAAATTGGGAAAGTTTCTCCAGTATTGTTAGATATAACCCAAATGACTTCATATATGGCATTTTGGTCAACATTTTTCACAAATATTAGGTATCTTTAAATGATTTTAGTTTTATTTGCATAATATCAAAAATTAGGTTTGCTGAGTTAAATGTCTGTTTTCCATTATCAGGAAATTTTAAATAACATAAACCAGAGAGAGCGGATATCCTATATATAACCAAAGGATGTCTTTCAGTTTGTGGCTTAAGGTTCTCTTTCATGAATTGTCAAATGATTGATTAGTAGGATACAATAACTATTTTGATTATAATTGAATCCAGGAGAGATTTATCTTTTATTTTTGTTTTGATGTTTTAAGTTCACCTCAAGCTATCTGATTGCTTTGAATGAATGTCTTTAATTTCTTTGTGTCAAATTCTTATAAGAGAGCATTCTCTTAAGAACAGAGAGGAAAATAGAGATATGTAGAGGTAACATTATTGCAATAAAAATATATCAGAAGCTCACGTTTTCATGATAGTCTGTCATCTTGATGCACAGTATTTAAGAATAAGGCCTTGGCTCTCACTTTTTATTTCCTAGGTCAATTTGAGGTCATATCTCAATATTAAATACTTTGGATTGCTTTTGTATACTTAATGGATGTTCTTGGTTCCTTATAGTAATGTGGTTGTCAAAGTGAAGGAATATACACACGCACTTCTGCACATAACCAGGGTCACAGTATTTTAGCTATAAATGAAAGTCCCTCTCCCCAATTTCTTCATCATCCTGGGATTCAGTGCTATAAGGTTGGTTGTTATACATTTAACATTTAGAATTTTTTTTCATTTTTATTTACAAAGATAATATTTTCATGAGTAGAGGCTTTTTCATGAACTTGGATGGACACTCCTCTTATTCTTCTTAATCTTTGGCTTACCTTTTTCTTCTAAACTCAGTGACATACCCTGTGTCCTTAGGGCCATGTAATGAGCTTTAAATCATATAGTATATCAGCTCTTTATATACTTCTTTGATTTTAAAAAAGAGAAACATTTTCTTACATTTTAAGTAAGACTTCCCTGTCTCTCCCCCTGCCCCTGTTTTGCATTTAGCATTCAAATATGTTCAGTGTTTGGCCTTTGCTGTTTTTATTAACTCTCTTCTCTGCTTTTAGTTAACAGCCAGGTCTCTGCCTGCTGTGCAGTCTGATGAAAGACTTCAGCCTCTGCTCAACCACCTCAGGTAATATAAAGCAACAGTCTTGTTATCCTTATAAATCTAGCGCATTAAAGTGACTAAAGTATATCAAAGTGGTTAAAACTCCTTTAATTACTAAAAACTTAAAAAAAAATTTCTTGCTTTAATTCTGTTATTTAAATTGAAGCTCTTAATACAATATACTCGTTACCCTTAGCATTAGAGTAACATCACATATGGCCAAAAAGCTCTTTTAGTTCAACAACAATGTGCAGAACTACTTGTTAAGTTTAAGTTAAAATTGGTAGAGATGTTGAACTTTACAGAAAGATCTCAAATGAATGAGCTGTTAACTTAAATACAAAGCCAAGGCATACTTTTATTGGGGATAGATGAAATGGGTGAAGTTTTGTTTTCTAAATACAAAAATAATGTAGCCTGATTATTAAAAAAAAAACAAAACAGAAACTAGAGGAGAGGAAAAGGAAAAACCCATCATTACTACTCAAAAGTAATATTTCTCCTCTTTATGCTTTTAAAACCCAGTGTTGAAATTATACTTTATATGATTTACTACTTTTTCCATTTTTTATAAACATTATAAGATATTTTTCCTATTATTAAAATCTTTCTAAAAACATTATTGTTAGTGACTACATGATAATTTCTTGTATGGCTGTACTATAATATATTCATCTCCATTTGGGAGGCATCCACACCATTTCCAGTTCTTTTCCCTACCACAAACAGTGTTGTATATAAACCTTTATCTGTATTTTAGATAATTTCCTTGGGATAGGTTTTAGAATTGGAATTACTTTTTCAAAGGATGTGAATCATTTTACAGATTTAAGTGTGCATATGTGTACAAAATATATGTGTGTATATATTTTTCTTTTTCAAAAGCAAAACTTTATTCTACTTACACTATCATATCGTATAAGACTGCCATGTTATTATACCCTGGACAAGATAGGGCAGCCAAAACAGTTGCTAATAGGTTAGTCATAGAGATACTATTGTGATCATATGCATTTCATTGATTATTATTAAGAATGATTTTTAGACATTTTATTATCCATTCTTATTTTGGGGTGGGATTAACTATCTGTATTCTTTGCTCATTTATTGGTATCATCTCCTGATTTTATTTGGTCTTATGGGCTTTAGATGTAAAGGATAGTAACTCTTTGTTTTACTTGTTGCAAACTTTTTTTCCAAATTTTATTACGTTATATTAGTATTTGTGGGGGAGCGGGGAAGGAAGGAGGGGGTCCAGACTAATATTTCAGCAGGGACTGAGTAGCATACATATTGTACACGTAATTGTTAAATTTCCCTAGAGCTCTGTGTTAGTAAGTTAAGAAACCCAGAAATCATGTTTGAATCTCTGGCCCAACCCCTCCCCCACACCCGTTCAAGTCTGTTGGTGATGTTATCTCTTGAACATCTCTCTTGCTGTAATAACATCTTGTCTGTTCTCCTTGACTCCTGCTTTGCCCTTTCTAATATATTGCACATCATTGCTATATGTGATTATATTATTCCTCAGCTTAAAACCCATCTCTACCTCCCCAATTTCATTCTAGCCTGGCATATGAAGTTCTTCTGCAAGGGGCCTGGCCTGTCTGTCTCTCTGGACTCCTCTTTCAGCACTGGGACGCTAACTTCACTAAATGCCATGAAGTTCCTCTAATGCTTGCTTGCTTGCTTGCTTCTACATCCTTGCAAATATTTTTCCTTCTGCCACTTCTGTTTTTGATGTGTATGTGTGTATGTATTTTAAATATATATACATACAAGTTTACATCTAAATATAATTTTAAAATAAATATTTAAATGTATTTAAATATATATTTAAAAATATACATTTAAAATATATCTAAAATGTATGTAAATATGCTCATATGTTTTTATATGTCCAAATATAGATAAAATATATTTTTGTATTCTCCCCATCTCCTATAACATGACTAACTTTTGCTTGTCCTTTAAGACTTGGCTCAAGTGTTAGCTCCTCTGATAAATTTTCCCTGACCATTCAGGTCCCTCCCCAGCAGTCTGAATTGGATACCTTTTATAGGTGTTTTCATAATATCCCATGTCTATCTCTGTATTACAGAATGTATGATATTGTTTGTTTACTGTCTGATTTCTCCATTATAGTGTGAGCTACTTGAGAGCTTATGAAGTGACTTTCTTATTTGTATTTCTAGTAGCTGGGACAGTATCTAGTGACAGTATCTAGTGCATAATAGGTATTATAGGTTTATATATTTTGTAGATTGAATGAATGCAAGTTACACTAGTGATATTTTGTTGTTTATTTTGTCATTTATAAATTATATTGTCACAGTTTTTTTCCCTAAAAAACTACTGGTTCAAAAGGTATAAACCTAAAGGGTGGAATCTCAACTCTAGTTAATCTCACAGTTGATTCTGTGAGATAATGATGGATTTTCCTTCCTCCATCTCAGTATGGTAATTGCCAACTAGAATTTAGATTAACTACTGACACATCTCTTCGAGTCCTTGAAACTTGCACAAACTGTACATTCATTTAGGGCTTTTATTCTCTGTGGAGTTCACTCACGACTGGTTGCTAGGCAACTAGGGCTAGATGCTACATGTAATATGCACCAACTGATGTTGCTTTTTTATTATTAAACCAAATGGTTTCTCATTTTATTACCATGTCAGAGACATCTGTATGTAGGGTGGCAGCTGATGTGCATAGTTTGACACTTCCTGTTCTACAAAGTAACCTTGTGATATTCCTTTGAAACATATTGAATTGTCTCTTTTGGCTGTCTAAATATAATGTTTTTCTTCTGTTTTCCTTTTGCTTAGGCCAAAATAGGAAAGAATATTGTTTGGTTTGAGTGATTCCAGTGATAATCTTGTTAGGAAAAATAATCATTGATTTGCATGAACTGTGTAATTTAAATGTTATTTAGAGGGGGATGGACATTAGGAGGTTGAGACTGAGATCATTATTAGGTCTCATTTTGTTTAGTGCCTCTAATGATGAAAGAGGAATGATGAGTAGCATTTTAATTAAATTTGTCAATAAAACTAATTTGGAAGATGATACAAATACCTGTAAAACTTGAAATAGCTCACCCATAGGTCTGAGTGAAAGAACAAAAAAATTGAATTTAGCAATACAGAGAAATTCTCAAATAATTTTACAGGACTTACACTCTCAAAGAGAATTAGCATGACACTTTGCCAACCTAATAATCTAGAATATTGCTTAACGATATATATTATTTTGAGAATGCACAAGTGATATGTCCAGATTTTCTTAGTTGAATCCAGTTCTCTAGTTAAAAGTTAAATTAAGCACAGAAAAACATTTTCCTTCAGTATCTTCTGGCAGTACAAGTTTATTATTATTCATTAGTAGCATCCATCCACACTCATCAGTTACTGACTACCAATTATGTGCCTGGAATAAAAAAATAAGACACAATCTCTGTTCTCAAAGAGTTAACAGGTTTGATTTCATTTGAGAGGCACTTGAACAAGTTACAAAATTTGTCAACTTTCAATCAGAATTAAAAACAAAGTAGATATTTTATTGAACTGTCTCCCACATGGAATTATTTCCTTAAATAATGAGGCCATGATTTACTTGTTTTGGTTTCCATACATTCTAGCACAGTAGTGACTCTCAGTGGGTGCTCAGATTAGACTGAACTTTAATCTCACTTGGGGAATGATGTTCCATTAACTAAGAAGGAGAATAAAGGAAGGAAGACAAGGGGATTAGGAAATGGATATGGTTGCTTAGATGGTTTCAGTAGTTTCAGCAATTTTAAGCTTGAGATGCCTGTGGAACAAATGTGGGGAATATTTAGTAAGTAGTGGAAGGGTGAGATTTATACCAGGGAGACATTTGCTAATCATCACTGTATTAGGCGGTGGTTAAAATCAGGAGAATGGTTGAACTCACTTAGGGAGAGAGTACAGAGAGACAAAAAAAGGGGGAAATGGCCCCGAGTGGAACCCACAGAATATCAGTTTTTAAGTGACTTGTGATGGGCAGTAGGGGAGAGGTGGGTGATGAATTAAAAGAGAAACCAGTAAAAATACCAGGGAGGAATCTTGAATGAAAAAGGAACACAACAAAAGGATAGTTGCATCAAAGATGCTAAGGGAAAGATTTCAAAAAGGGATGGCAAACGCTGTAAAATGCACTAGGGAAGTCAGGTCAGAACTGCACAATGCCAGTTGGATTAGGCATCAACATTGTAATGGTAGGGGTGCGAGTCTGAGTCCTGTGAGGAGTTGAGGAATACATGAGAAATGAGGCTGTGGAGATACAGTGAGTATGGACTCCTCTTGATAGAACTTAATTCTAAGGGCAGGGAAGGAAAGAAGACTTCATCCATGAGCTTCATGGTTCAGGAATGTGTTTTATTTTTACTTAAGATTGGAAAGATGAGCATATTTATAGGTTAAGGGGGAAATGAGGACTATGGGAATAAAAGGGAATAATGGAAGGAGCAAGGGTAGAAGGGTAGGAGGGGATGGGACCAAGAAATCACTGGTTGGAGTTTACAAAGTACTTTCCAACCTAGCTTTTTGGTTCATACTGAGAACAACCCAGTGAGGGTGGAACATGGTTGTGTATCATTATCCCTATTTTAAACATTGGCGATAGAGCCTCAGGAAGTTCTCATTAGGAAAATCTGATTTTTCTAATGAAAAATACTGCCTTTTTCTCCTCTCAAAAGAGATGAATGAATTATTTCATAAGACTTTACAATTTTCCAAAATCCGTACTAGGATCTCTTCAGTTGGAAGAAATAAACTTGCTTGGATTTACAAAAGAATATAAAATTCCAGAATGCTGGAGAGAATTTCTATAAATCATTATTTCTGCTTTCCCCAAATCTCATATCATTAGATACGTTACGTAGTGAGCCTACATCTCATTGTGACTTTCCTGTTATCCTCATGGTTATAAGTCATTGTGTTTTCTAGGGTGAATTATATAGTGTACTGATTTTTTAGTTTGGAGATGTATAAAGGTCTTGGGACATGTTCTATCAATGTAAGTTTACTGTAAATAAGTACCTTTACTATCCTAATGATGGTACTCATGGGATAATATTTATAAAATGATATTAGGCTAGCAAGAGTATATGTTAAAGATTATTTTATTTGTTGTCTCACTTATAAATGTAAAGTATAAACAGGTGAGACTAGAGAGGAAAACTTGCAGCCCACATTCTACATATGATAACTTTAATTGTGTGACTAAGATTGTTTTTTCCCTTAAAGATGATGCCTGTCTCTCCACAGTGTATGCATCTTCCTCTCTCATCCCTTCACTTCAACATATGAAGTGAATGGGGGACAGCATATTATAAATCACCTTAATAGTTGCTCTAATTTAATATTTTGTCCTTAAAGAATAACATGTATTTGTTATACTTTTTCTCCTCATTTTAGTAGCACGTTTCAGCACAATTAGAAATCAACTAAAGGTAAAACAAGCTAGCAAAGAGAAGTATTGCTTACAGTGAATACTTGGACTGTATCACATGGATTAACTTGTAATGCAGCCTGAGTTTGTAAGCAGCTGTTTATAATGACCTTTATTTTAAAATCATCTAAAATATTGTAAGCATTTTCCTCTAGTTGGTATTATTATAGGCTACTTTTGTAAAATTCCTTTTCCTAATGCAGTACATTTGGTTAATATGTGCATGTTTCTGTTTATTCCTGTAAAGAATATGCTGTCACAAATTTTATATCAGACATGCAACCTCTGTAAGAAAACTTTTCCTGGTATCCATAGTCATACAGTTCTCAGTGTTTTCTTTTTAATTTAGCACTCATTTTGAAATTAGAAAATTGTGTGGGCATTCATGTGTCTATTGTGGTAAATATGAAAATAAATGCTAGAAAATGGTTTAGTAGATAGGGGCTTCCATCAATTGAAGGCGGAAATGAAAGCCTCATTAACATGGGCCACATGCTTCAGTTGTTTGTTAGCTCTGTTCTCGTCACCTGTTTCCAGTCTCTGGAACTGTTTATTTCCTTCCCTACATGCAGCAGCACAAGCTTTTAGTTCAGTGATTATTGTGAAGGTTTTCCAGGTGCCGAGTAAGATATTAGTAAATTAGAATATGTTCTTTTCCACTATTTATCACCTTCGAATTATAATTTTTTTCATGTCTGTATGGAAAGTATTCATGCCTTCTTAGAGATGTACTTGTCGAGAGTCAGCATTTTGTTAGAATCAGCCCATTGTGTTCAGGGCACTATTATATAATAGATACTCTGATTATCTGCAAAGGAGCTAAGAGATGTGGTCCCTTAACTCAAGAAGTTTATTTTTTCACGGAGAAAGAGGACCAAAATTTATAAACACATACCCACCCACACACACTCGCGGGAGGCTGCACTGGAATATTTGCTGCAGCTTAGCCAAGTAGGTAGTAAAGAGAGAGAAAGTCTTAAGAGAGACAATATCTGCGTATGGATTATGTTACAAATGTAATCTTATTTAATGTTTTTGGTAAAATATATAATCACAAAATATAAAATTTGGAAGAAAAGACATCCTATCTTCCTGATACAACCACTGTTAAGCTTTTTTTTTTCTTTTTTTTTGGGCTACATGGGCCCAGGAGTCAAATCCGGGCCTCCTGCATGATAGGCAAGAATTGTACCACTGGACCACGCACGTACCTGCCAAGCTTTTGTTGTGATCGCTATGCATATTTTTATGTAATTATAATTAAACTCAAACTTCTTAAAAATTCTTTCACTTAATAAGTCATAACTATGTAAGGTAGTGGAAAATTGATTTTCATGACTCTAATTTTAAATGTCTGTATAATATTCAATCAAGGGTTGATGTATCTATTTTTAGTTAACCATTCCCATTTGATTGGATATTTAGGCTTTTTTGGTTGAATAAACCTGTGAATAAAAATTGTAGAATGTAAGCAGTTTGTATACAATCAGGCAAAGTAAACTGGGGAAAAGAAATGCTGTAATAACTTTGTGAAGACGGCATTGCAGCATAGATGTCTTCCAGCAGATGGAGATAAGAACAAAGAACAGCAGCAAACTAGGTGGTGTATAGCTTTGAAGATACAGGAGAGTTCATTAGTCTAAAGTTGTCATGTTGCCCAGGTGAGAAAGTGGCAGAGTTCTTAACAAGTAAACCAGTGACTTGGAAAAAGTCGGAATTCAGGAAGCTGAATTTTAAACCTTATTAGTGTGTCTAGATTCAAACTTTTATAGCCATCTTATCAAACTGTCCTTTATAATTTAAAAAATCACACACAGACTTGTTAATATGTCTCTGTGTAAGTATAATAAATACACATGTGTGTAAATATCCTTGATATTTAGAAATGACACTAGCATTTTGTATATGGGTAAAATAAAAAGTGGTGAGTGTATTTGTTTTCTCTTGCAGCCATAACAACCACAAATCTAGTGGATTAAAACAATGCCCATTTATTATCTCACAGTTCTGTAGGTTAGAAATCTGACATGGGTCTCATCAGGCCAAAATCAAGGTGTCAGCAGGGGTTGTGTTCCTTACCACAGGTTCTAGGGAAGAATCTGCTTCCAAGCTTATTTATGTTAATTGGCCAAATTTAGTTCTTTGCAGTTGTATGACGGGGATCCTCTTTTTCGTGCTGGCTGTCAACTGAGGCCTGGTCTTTGTTCCTAAAGCTGCCTACATTCCTTCTCATGCTTTCCATGAGCTCCTAGAGGCCTCTGTGGTCCCTGTGCATGGGACCCATCTCAGAGCCTTCCCATTCTTCACATATCTCTAACTTCTCCTGCTGCTGCATCGCTCTGCCTCCAACCTGAGAAAGATTTCTGCTTTTAAGGGCCCATGGTATTAGATCAGACCACAGGGATATCCAGGATAATGTCTTCATTAATTAATTCCTTAACCTTAATTATATGTGCGAAGCCCCTTTTCCCATGTAACGTGGGGTATCACAGATTCCAGGGATTAGAGTATGGACATATTTGGAGGGCCATCAATTTAGCCTGTTACAGTGGGGCTTTTCTTTGGGGGTGGGAGTGAAGGGTGAAAACGGTTTTTTGCATCACTTTTCATCAGTTTGACAAGTAATTCATCACTCTTAATTTATGCAGAATACTAAAATTTCCTGGGGTTTTGCAGTTAATTTACTTTGCTAGCTTAACATGTCTTCAAGTTGGAAAAAGCGTTAAAAAATGACTTCTTAACAGCAATATAAATAAATAAGTTACTGATTTTCTTTTTAATAATATAGAAAGAAGATAAAAAAATCTTTCCTGTCTCATCAACCAGCTACCTAACCAAGGCAAATACGTACCTTTGTCAATAGTAGACTTTGTAATGTGGTTGTACATAGTGGCTGTGACTTATGACAGTACTTTGTGTGACAGCTATTTAGTAATACATGCTCATGCACCTTTTAGTATTCTAAGATTTTGTTTTATTTATTGTTTATTGAACACATTAAGAGAACTTACTGGGTGCCTGGCATGGTGTTAGGTTCTAGGGATATGTATTTATTTCTGCCTTTTTAGGACTTAGTATTTATTAGAAAAAAGAATTTTAACTATAGTAATTCCAGTAAATCGTGATGACTGATGGCATAGTGGGGATACGTGAGCCTATGGGAGCACACAGCATTATGGAAATAACAAAGCTTTGCATGTTGCAGTGCTCTCGTAGCTTAGCCTCAACTAGACATTTTAGATTTCTTTTAGCCCTGTGACTCCAAGATTTCTTAAGAATTGTTAATGCTGGTGGTCTTTCTGGAAAGCAAACTTTATGATTTCTTATGCTTCTCTGCAGCTATGAAATTTCCTATTCTTCATTCATTGGGTTTCTTTAAAACATTGATTGCCTTCTAGTTAAGTAATAAAGAAAATTAGTTATGACTAACACTGCGTTAGTCATAAAGCACTAACAAAGTACAAAATGATAATGTTATGGGAAATAACTTTCTTAAAAAGCTACAGAAAGCATTGTAATATCACATTGTTACTGTGCTATATTAGCAACTAAAAATTACCTTGTTAAGTGCTATGTAATAGAACTTTCTGTGATGATGGAAATGTTCTATACTTATGCTATTTAATCCAGTAGCCAGTATAGCTGTTGACTGCTTGAAACATGGCTAGTGCAACTGAAAAACTGAATTCTAAATTTAAATTTCAATAACCAGTTGTAAGTAACGGTTACTGTATTGGACAGTATAGTTCCATATCACATTTGAAATACATTTAAATAATTACATATTTTTAAAAAATCATAATATTGGGGCCTAGAGTTCCAAACCTGGTGGCCCTGGAAAAGCTGTACCTGCGGAGTTGTTATAAGAAAATGTGGCTACTGAGGGACATGAGGCTCCTAAGTCAGGGCTGCTCTCATACCTGCTGGTGTGGAATTTGCCTCTTTGCACCTGAGCTGCCCACCTGTGCAGGACTGTAGTAAGGACTCCATAGAAGAGGAATACTTGAAACTGCCCAGCAGGCAAGCTGTGATTACTGTTCTGGATCTTTTTGAGTTAGACAGCTCAAAAAGTAGACTGATGCCACAGTGGCCTCTGGAAGTCTTGCGCGTCTAAATGTTTAGTTAACCTAAGAACACCCCCTGGCATTCCAGAACCAATTAACCTGTATTCACTCAGGGTAATAACAAAACAAAATATGATAAATTGGACTGAGAAAAGACAGATTACCAAGTCTCACCAAAAGTTTAATGCCCTCTTAGTTGTTTCAAATTGCTACTTAGAAAGTAGTCCTCTAAAAGGTAATAAAAGATGAAATAGAAAAGCTCACTTCTATTAGAGCTGTCTTGGTTCTTGACTTACTGTATACATACAATCTAAAGGTGGCTACTAAGAACAGCCATCAAATTCCGTATAGCAGTGTGTCTTCTTCGACTGAGGTCTGCCCCTAATCACCCAATTTAAAGTCACCCCCCAAGGGCTTTATAATATTATCTCACTATGTTTTCTTCATAGCAATACCACTGACTAAAATGATCATTTTTTAATTTGTTCATTTGTTTGTTTGATGTTTATTTGCCTAGAATGTAAGCTCCATGAGAGCAAGGAATTTGTCCATCTTCTTTCCTGCTGTCTCTTCATTACTTATAACAATGGCTAGCATTAATAGTACCTTGGTAAACACTTGAATGAATGAATGAATGAATAAATGAATGAATGGGTAAGTGAAGTGAATGATAACACTGTTGAAACATTTTATCTTTAGTTCAGTTTTTCAGGGTGCTAAATGTTGAGACTGAATGAGATGGTAATTTGGACAAAAAGCTAATGGATTTTCTGTCATTTCCAAGGGAAAACTCTGATAAAGAAATGCTCCTTACCTTTGTAGAAGTTTAGTGCTGTTTTTGTCTTTTGTTGTGGGACATGGCATTCTTCATGGAATCGGGAACTAATCATGGAGGTCCAAGAGCACTTTCTGTTCTTCTACATGATCTCAGAAGAGAAGACCCCCACCCCCACCCACATTTTTTCTCCAGTGACTTATTTAAATGTTGAAGACTTGTATTTTAAAAAGAACAAAATCAAGGCTATTATATACCTCACTCGTTTGATCCATGAAACGAAACCCTTAAACATTATAAGACATCATTGGCTGTTTAAAGGGGCATATGGGGGAGGTATGTAATGGGATCACTGGACTGTGACTTTTATTAATAGTCCTCATTAGCTGTCCCTATCATCCCTTCTCTTTATACCAAAACTCCCCAAACTGTGTCCCTGGTCCTCTACTGTTATTGGGGAGCAAACGCGAGGGGGTAATCTTAGAATGCCATAAACATGTGATAGCCACTCTCGGAAGCATTCCACACTCTGTAAATTATTTGCAGGGGAAAGGAAAGATGTTGTCCATCATTTTAATGTATTAATTCTGCTGGATGTTTGAACTTTATTCCCTCGGTCCCTCACATTTTCATTACTACCCTCTCAGGCATCCTTTCTTTACTGCAATCATTTGACTATCCTGTGCCCAAGCCAAAAACGAAACAGCTTCTATTAGGGTTCATTACATTACCAGAATATACGCTAAGAATACAGAATAAAAGAATATAAAAAATTTACTCATAAAAATAGAGATGTTTGTTGGAGGCCTTAAATGTATATGGTGAAAATACCTACATACATATTATAGGGGTTTATGTGTGTATATTAATATTTTACTTTTAAAATCAATTTTATTGAGGTATAATTTATATACAAAGAAATCCACCCATTTTAAGGGTACAGTTTGATGACTTTTGACAAATGTAAGGTACAGCTATTTTTGGTAGAAATATGAGATGCAGCTTTCAATTCTTTTATAGTTCATTGGATTATTGAGGGTATAAATTGGAGTAAATAGGAAAATATGGGCCATCTGAGGAAAGATGAGGCCAACTTAAAATAAAGTAGCAGTTTGTACTATTTATAGTTCTTACCCAATATGGAAAACCTATGTGGTCCTGATTTTTATGGCTATGTGAGACTCTTGGAATCATATAATTTTTCCCAGTTATACAGAAATATAGATCGTTATACTGCATATTGTCTGATGGTAGTTTTCTGGGGATTTTTTTTTTTTTAAACAAAATTGAGTAAAATTCATGCTTGCGGAAAAATAATTTACATTCAGCCAATTTAAAACAGAATTTTATTGATCGTGTTCTCATTTGTAATAACTGCAGGAAAAAATCACCTGGGCTACTACAAGTTGAATACCATTTACTAGGGATTTAGCTGGGGGAAAAAAACTTCATTTCAATTTCAGTGGTGACAGCTGTTGAGTGAATTTTCCTATGATATCCTTCGCAGCAGGAAATGATATATTGTAACTTTAGCTCCCTTGATTTCCTACCCACCCAACAAATCCAAACAGCAGGGATTGTGCTTTCTAAATGTCCGAATGGCCTAGTTTATGTAGACAGAGTATTTTTTTTTAATGTCCAAAGTGGGTAAAATTGTGATTGCAAAAATAGATATATGGGTAATGTACAGAAACATTTGTTTCCTCTTCCTGAAATTGTTTTTCCATTTGTGTCATGATTACACTTGGCTTTATGTGAAAAGGTTGTATTGGAATTTGGTGTACTTTTATAGAATGATGTAGATTATAGTTCATTTTGAAAGATGTATTAGCTTACTTTTTAATGGTCCAAATAAATATGTTTCCTCGATGCAGAGATCAGTTTTGATTACTTGTGATGTTTTCTTCACCGCTTTTTTATTTTATGCCAGTTTTAAAAATATGATAAACCATAGCCTGCCAGATAGAAAGGAGTAAATAGTGTTAACCTTTTTAGGTTTGAGAGTCCTGGGAAATGCTTGACAAAGAAAGGAAATATGTTTTATATGTTATTGTTTTATGAACCTCAGATTCTCTATCTGTTGGTGGGCAGGGAGGGTAGAGAGGCACTCCCTGAGGGTGGGGGAGGAAATCTTTCCACTGTGCTTTAGGATCTTGCTGTAATTCACATTCACATCCTGCCTGGCATGGCCTCTGAGGAATGAGAGAAGAATGGACAGTCGCAATTAGGTGTTGAGGTAGGCCATGCAGCCCCAAAGATTCCCAAATAGAAATGTGTCCCAACTTTATTTGTCCCCAAAGAAACAATTCAGATTACCTCCAAACTAATCAGAATTGAATATTGTTTCCCTAATGACAAACTATGGCTTACATTTAAAAACTTGATTCCCAAGTAGAATGTTGTAAAAACAAGCACATTTACAGTAGACTTGAGGCACTTCCTTTAGTATACCCAATTGCAGCTTATATTCTGCTTAAGACTGACAGAGATTGATCTTAATTTGGCAACTAGAAGTCAGGGTAGGTCAGTTGTCTATTCTACAGTTCTGCCTAGTCCTCTAGAGAATCATTTGATTGTCTCATGTCATTGTGTCCCCACTGTATAACAATGTTGTCCAGTAGAATCATAATGAGAACAATAAATGTGAGCCACACGTGTCATTTAAAATTACTTAAGTGATATTAATATTGTTTTTTTTTTGAAGACAGAGTCTCGCTCTGTTGCCCGGGCTAGCGTGCCGTGGCATCAACTTAGCTCACAGCAACCTCAAACTCCTCCTGGGCTTAACCAATCCTTCTGTTTCTATATGTTTTTAGTTGTCCAGCTAATTTCTTTCTATTTTTTAAGTAGAGATGGGGCTCTCACTCTTGCTCAGACTGGTCTTGAACTCCTTACCTCCAGCGATCCTCTTGCCTAGGCCTCCCAGAGTGCTAGGATTACAGGCGTGAGCCACCGCACCTGGCCTGATACTAATTTTAATAACATGTCTTATTTAACTCCTATTCAAAATATTTTCACATGTAATTGATATGAAAAATTATTAATGAAATATTTTACATTATTTTTTCATACTAAGTCTTTGAAATCTAGTGTGTACTTTATACTTACTGAACATCTCAATTTAGGCTAAGCTACGTTTCAAGTGCTCAATAGTGACTATTTGGCTAGTGGATCCTATATTGAACAGTGCTGCTCTACAAAATTGGATTCCATTTAAATCTCCAGTGTTTAAGGCTGAATTTTTGTCCTTGGGAAACTTCCTAAAGGTATAAGTATAGGCTATAAGGATAGACTCACAAAATCTTCCAGATATCAGGTTATTCAAGGACATCAAAATTCTTCTACTTCAAAGTTAAATATTTTATGTGGTAAGTATAAAGAAGGTAGGAAAGAAATTATTTTTTTCCCTAGTATTCACAGGAAGAAATTGGTGAATGTTAAGAATAGAGAAAAGCCATATCCAAAATGTCTAAGTGTAATAAATTTATGCCTAGATGTTGATATTACAATTTTAGTGAAAAATACTGTGGTAAACTCAATGGACATTTCATTTGATCGTCACAACAATTCTTTGAGGGCAGTGCTTTTGTGATCCCTTTTGTAATCCCTGTTTTACCAGTGATTAAACTGAAAGCGATTAGAAGAGTGTTGCAAAGTCATGCAGATAGTGAGAGTATGCAAACCTATGACGATTGGATTCTGAAACCTATGCTCTTAATCACTCTTCTCTGCTTACTTCCTTGTTCTTTTATGCCTCCATGATTGCCTGGGCCAAGCTGGACTTGGGAAAATGATGCAAATGAAGAGGAGTTTCAGCTTAGCTAAACTGTTGCAACTATTCCACTACTTCCTGCTTATTCCCTTAAATTTTCACCTATAGTCTGAAAAGGAGAAAATGATCCCAGATGTAATCACCCTGGAAAAGCTGACTTTTGCCCTCTCATTTT
>CM052441.1:76344660-76364752 GCA_028533085.1 Varecia variegata | reverse complement strand
TGCAGGTTTCACACGACACCTGCTGCAGGTTACACACGACACGCTGGTTTCACACGACATGCTGGGCACACCACCCTCCTCCCCCCTTAGTTTGTTGGCTTTTTTTAAAAGTTGCTGATCATGTGGGCTCCCGATTGGTCCAGTTCCAGGCCATCGTTCCTGCTCTCGATTGGTCTCGTTCTGAGCCATCATTTTCCTGTCTTAGGTGTACCATGCCCTGGGCAGTTTGGGCTCCGGGCCTTATCTTGTTTACACAAAACATGGGTGTTGTACTCAGGAATTTCTGTGTTGGGGGTAGCAAGCAGGTTTACAGAAGCAAAATGGCAGATTAAAACAGAATGGCAGGTTAATGATTTTTGGCATGACATTCATACTATAACAAAGTAAGAACAAACACCAAGTTATTTCTAAGCAGAGTTTTTTATACATGATTGCAAAATCCTGTTTTCTTAGAAAATGGTATTTTGCATCTGGTTAGGTTTTTAAAAACTTGACAAAAGCCTCAAATTTCCATTAAAATGGAGACTTGGCACTGTGTCATTACCAAAGGAAATAGGATGTGAAATCTGTTTTTTATTTTAATGGTCTTTGTTTAGAGACCTACATCTCAGGACCTACCTAATTTCAGTTCTTTTTTGCCCTCCTTGCCTTTGCTCCTCTTTTTGTCGAAGCTAACCTCTTCATCGGCAAACTGCAATTTGGAAATTGCCTTGGCTTTGCTTATCTCCCTACTTGTCAATGCTATAGGGGCTAACTCTCCAGATCCTGAGAAAAATAAGACTTTGTTATAACAAAATGCCACCTCCTTATCACATGCTAACTTAAAAACTCTTCAACACCCTTAATCAACTCAAATCACGTACTTTTATGAACCTGGTCAAAATTTCAGAATATTTTAATGCATACAGAATTGTTAATCTGCAAATGATAAAAATGCTAAAAAAAAAAAAAAAAAAAAAACCAGGCCTTTTACTTTTCTGTGATCATCACATCATACTTCTAAGCCTCCAAACTTATTTTCTGACTGCATTCTCTAATTCTTCCACTTTACTCCCCAATTCCTCATCCCCACTGATTGTCATCTTGCCTCATCCTGGGGAATTTTGTGACCCATAAAAATGTTTTTTGGTTTGCTATATCCAAAAAAATGGCATTTGTGCCATCTCACTTTATTCTTTTATGAAAGGTTAGGAGTAGAAAAGCTTTTATGCCTATTGAATCTCCCTTGTTAAAAAAATGTACATAGGTGAGAGTATTTCTCAAAATAAAACTGATTATTTTAAAAGGACAGAAAACAGTATTTTCTGCTGGATTTGCATGCGTTTATAGACACACATATCTTGAACCAGTTAAAAATGGTTTTTGCTGTTAAAAATTAATATTACTATTTGTGTTTCCCCACTATAATAATCACTAAGAAATGTTCATTCATAAAATTGATCTTTTATTTAAATCTCAAAAATAAAAACATATTTTGACAATTCATTAATGTAGCAGCTGTGTTCATTTGGAAGTAGTGTGGTATAAAGCCGACACTGAGCTCTGAATGTGGTAAAAAGGTGCTTTACTTTTCCTCTGTCATGAATCTCCTTTAGAAACAACCCTTGATGCTTCCAAGTAAAAGCCAAAGGTCCAGTTTCATGAGCTAATATAAATTGTTCTTAAAGATTTTTATTCTTTTATGGCAGCATTATTTGTTTCTTTTTCTTCTATCTTGATTCTTGAGCTTCTGTCAGTATTTCATTATTATGAGGAAAAACAATCTGCCTGGAAACATTCTAATGAGTTAAGAAATTTATATTTTTATAATTTCTTTGAAAGTTTATTCCTGAAGTTTTACTGTTTAGCTACATAGGTATTATCGCGTGGAAAGTGTAATAGTATCTTGGAAGCATTCAGTGAATCAGGCTAGAAATTTATGTGTTATTCTTGACTCTTCTACCTCCTTCATCAAGGTGTATCCATTCTTTTCCAGAAAATCTGAATTCATCTGTTGCCTTCCTTTCTCCATCTGTTGCCAGTACTCTACTTCAGGCTCTGACTTTCTCTTGCCTGGATGTAACACCGACTGTAATATTCTTTTTCTTTCTAGTCATTGCATTGCTTTCTTTCTCTAGTGTAAACCTGACTGACTATGTTCTTGCCTCAAATCTTTTCATGGTTTTTCATTGCCTGCAGAGTGTAGGATAACAAAGCTTCTTTCTCAGGATCTGCCTTTCTTGTGTTGTTTCTAACAATCCCTGCCCCCCGCCACACCACCTCAGGTACATCTATCCATAACTAGTTCAAATATGTATTAAATAGCTGTGATGTTTATTAATTATCATCAACTCCTCTAACCAAGACACAAGTAAGCCCTTCTGATCATAGATGAGTAGAGGAGAAATCCTATTCCTCATTCTGATGCTTAACATCTTCATTTCTAGTCTATCCCCCCTTTCCCATCCCCCCGCCCCACGGGTTCCATGCTTGCTAGCACTGAGCTGGTGGCCTTCTTCCTTTCTATTAATAATATTTTTAGAAGTTTGATGTCTGTACAGTTTACTTATATTCTCTCTGAAGGTGTTTATATCTAATAAAGACTTCGCATTAATCATTGCTACCATTCTCTTGCTTTTTTACTGTTTTCCTTGGAATTTAGCCGTTTTGTATATTCTATCAAAGTGTTGAGGAACAAGCATTTTATACTGTCATTCAGGTAAATATGTGTCCTCTTTATACGTCTTCTCTTCATACTTAGTATACTGCGTTAATCTAGGCCGAGAACAACTTTCTTATGGCATAGTAATCATTTGGCCCCATTTTACTCAATAACTATAATCATGTTTATATATCACTTAACCATTTATAGAGGACTTTCATATTTGTTAATTTATTTGATCTGAACAATCCTGTTAGATGATCGAAATCACCACCTTCAATTTATAGAGTAAGAAGCAGAGGCTTATAGGGCTCAATGGCACGGCCTAGTCCCTCCCAGCTGGGTGATGGCTCTTCTGCTGGATGGTGCTGTCTTCCTTACCATCCTATTATTTCTGCACTTACTGGTCAAGACTGCAGTTGCTCTGGTGTACTGGAATATGCATTACTGATTTTAATTAGCACTTTGAACAAATTATTTCATTTGATTTCCCCAGCATTCCTGTTAATTAGACAGGCCTGACATTATTAGTGCCATTTTACAAATGAGGATGGTGCACATCAGGAAGGTTAAATGACTTGCCCCAGTTTGCAGAACTAGTGATTTGAAAAATAGAAAGCAAGAAGAGGTCATCAGACTCCTAGCCTACTGTTGTTCTCTTTGCTCCACACTATCTCTTTGCTCTCCTGTAAGACATATTGGAAAGTGAAATATGTTTTTATTCTTGGGATTCCACTGAAACAACTCTCTGGTTATGCTCTGTGTCAAAGTGTAAAACATTAAAGTTCAATGGCAGCTGTTGGTTTAACTTTACATGAGTTTTGTATGCCATGGTTCTACGATTAATGGAATGTATGGAATCCAGTGATATATTATTAGAAATTTGTTGTTCAAGGGAAAAATAATACAGAGGCAAGGAGATGTGTTTCAGAATATGGGATTGTAGGGAAAAATAATTTTTTTCTTCAACCTCCATAGGTTCTTAGTTTGAATGGGCCCCAGTAACAAAAGATGGATTAATAAGAGAGTAACAAACAGAAGTTTATTAACATGTATTAGTTTATTTTCTCTTGCTTATAACTGAATGCCTGAAACTGGGTAATTTATAAAGAAAAGGAACTTATGTCTTATGGTTATGGAGGCTGGAAATTCCAAGGTTGAGGGGGCACATCTGGTGAGAGCCTTCTTGCTGGTGGGGATTCTGTGAGGAGTCCTGAGGCCATGCAGGGAATCATAGGGCGAGGGGGCTGAGCATGCTACCCTGCCAGCTCAGCTCTCTCTTCCTCAACTTATGAAGCCACCAGTTCTCCTGCTATGATAACTCATTAATTCATTAACCCTTTAATCCATTAATCCATGAATAGATTAATCTGCTCAAGAGTGCAGAGCCCTCAGGATCCAATCATCCTTTAAAGGCCCCACCTCTCAATACTGCCACATTGGGGATTAAGTTTCAACATGACTTTTGGAGGGGACAGATACTCAAACCATACATAGCACATGTATATTTCACACATACATGGAAGACACCAGGGAATGAGTAGTTTTCAAAGAGATAGCTCTGAATTCTAGTTTATGTAGCATCTTCAACTGAGAACAGTACATTTTTAGAGGAGTGACAAGACAGAGGAAAGGGACTTTGATTCTCTAGGGGCAGCAACTTGTTGGAAGGCAAATAAATGGCAGATAAAGGCTAGTTATTAAAGCTTGTTCATGTTCCTCTGGCTTCATCTCCAGACAATAAGAGCCTGAAGTTGTCTTCCCTGATTAACCTTTGTTCTCCCTGGTGGAAGGGGGTAGGATCCCTTTTGTCTTTGTAAATCTATGTCTTGCTTTTTAGGCAAACAGGGAGAGCAGAGCTTTCCTGAATCTGCTGCTTCTTAAATTACCTTCAGCTCAACACTCCTTCATATCTTGGGGTGGCATCTTCTGGTCTCCCTCAGTATCATTCTACCCATCCTGCTTTCAGAGTAATTCTCAGGCCCTAGCCCCTAAAAGGACTAGGGGAGGGGAAATGTGTATTTACTTCTCACAGTCTCCTAGCTAGTAGCTTTAGCATCCCAAGATAGTACTGTAGTTTTGCCTCATAATCTATACCCCTTGCTGATTATGGAAACACCATCCCCTCTGCAGAGCATCTTGAGTGTATATGTGGTTCATGTGTATATGTGGTACAGGAAGAATCTGTACTGAGCAGGTAAAAAGCAGAAAGTCTGGAATTCTTTATGATTGTAATGACACTTCACTCCAGGATTTCCCTTTAACTGTGCTGTCTGTATAAATCTTGGTTTGACTGTGGTTGTCTATGTAATCTAGCATAGGTTGTTTCTTTGGTTTTTTTTGTTTTTTTTTTTTTTGCTTTGTCACACCTGAATCTGTGTTCATGGAGTTGGCTGTGGGTAGTGTGTTATATCAGGGAGATGAAAAATTACAAAGGCAGATGGCTTTAGGTGGTATGTACCAAGTTATGTTTTCTAATTATTTGTAAATAATACTACAGGAAAATTTATCACAGGGAGGATGATGGCATGGTATAGTGAAAAAACACGGAATTAGGGGTTAAAAGGTTTGAGTTCCCACTGCACTGCTGACTTGCTTTCTGATCCTGGAAAGTTTCTACCTCCTCTGAGCCCCCATTTTCTCATTTGTCAAATATAAAATAAAAACACTTTCTCAGGATGGTTATGAGGATCTAATTGGAGACTATATAGATGAAAACTCTTTGCACACTGTGAAGTGCTATTCAGATATTGTTTATTTTAGTAAACAGCGATTACTCTATGTCAGGCTCTTTAACAAAAATGGTTTCAATGCAGACCTCCTATCAACACTGCAAAGCAGGCGTTTTATCTCCATTTGACACATAAGGAACCTGGGATACAGAGTCCAAGTAACTTGCTGATTTAAGTTCCATTTTCTTTTTTTGCAATGTTGCCATGCTGTTAATAAAAGGATTAAATAGTAGAGGTTTGAACTTTAACAACAATTTGTATGATGCTTCTATGCTTCTAAGAAATGGAGGTGCCTCTTAGACTGGGAATCAGGAGCTCCAGACTGTCACTATGTTTCTGTATTATTTTGGAGTAAGTTACTTAAATGTATTTAATGGAATAGTAAATGCATTTAAAATACTTGGTTATGTTTCTGCTAAGGTTTATATCTAAAATGTTTTCTTATTCTGACTTAATCATTACCAGAATAAAAAATTCCTTCGAAGTGATCCAAAGTATTTTACAAATCCCATGGTAATATTTTATTCTTTTTTCTTTTTAGTAATTCCTACACTGGCCAAGATTACAGTACACAGGGAAATGTTGGAAAGATTTCTTTAGATCAGATTGATTCGGTAAGCATCACATCCTTTTAAACTTAGAACTTTGTCAATGGAGGAAACATAAATTTTCTTCAACCAAAGATTTTTGGGTGAGGAGATGGGAGAGAATGTTATTTCATTGCTGATAATTTTTAAAGAAAATCCCATGTCCTATACGTATGATTTTTTTTAAATCATAAGAAAACCAAACTTAATCAGGAAATTATCTGTACTTTGATAAAAACAGAATTTAATCAACTATTCCAAAAGGGAATGCTTTCAAGTTATGATAGCTAAATGGAGTTTATGTGTTTATATTTAAATACCATATACATTTAATAAAGGAGAAATGGAAAATACTAAGGGTATTAGTTTATAGGGCTGTCATAACAAAATATCGCAAACTGGTGGCTTAAGCAACAGAATTTTATTTTCTCCCTGTCTGGAAGCTAGAAATCCAAGATCAATGTGACAGCAGGTTTGATTTCTTCTGGGGCCATTTTTCTTGTCTTACAGATGGCTGCCTTCTTGTTCTGTCCTCATGTGGTTTTTCCACTGCTTGCATACATCTCTGTTGTCTCTTCCTCTTCTTACGAGGTCACTGGTCACATTGGAGTAGGGCCCCACCCTAGTGGCCTCATTTAACCTTCATTCCCTTTTTAAAGGCCCTGTCTCCATATTGAGGTACTGGGGCTTAGGACTTAAACATATAAATTTGGGGGAGATATAGTGTTTCTCATAATACGAAGTATAGGCTACCATCTTTAGGTTGCCATTAGATTAATACATACCTTATTTCAGCTTAATTTCACTTTGTGATTCCATAGCAGAGTGGAAGAGTAGTGTACTGTGCTATACTTTAATTTACAGAATTTCTACCCCCATACGATTTGTGTTTATATTATACGAATAATTGGAGGTTAATTCTGTTCCTAGTTCTAGCTAGGTATTTTCCCATTCACAAGCTAGTGTGAACTTGGTTGGATACTGTGGGAGTATATAGAAGTATAATCATTAATTCATTTAGTGAATATATATTGAGCCTATCAGTTATGTACCAGCCACTGTGCTGCAGTTACAGAGGTAAGGAAAACAAAAAATGTCCCTGCCTTCATGGATCTTACTTAGGGGAGAGAGACAACATAGTAAATAATAAATGAGCTAAATAATGCTGAGTTACAGTAAGTGTTATGATGATGATCCTTTTGGGGGTCTGTGCCTGAGACCCTGTGCTGAGTAATACAGATGTATTTTTATTTGGACTGTTTCCTAGTTCTGTATCTATATTGCCTGATCTTAACAACAGCATGTCATTTGTGTATCCCTTGATATTTGCATCTCTTCTGCAAATGTTTTCTTTAGATTTTTCTTCTGACTCAAATCTGGCTCCCTCAACAGTATTTGCCCTGTGGTCCTCTCCAAGTAGAGACTGCTTCCCCCTCCCACATTCTATGTAGGTATGGGGGTAAGTGTCTTCCTTGATCCAAATTACAACTTCCAAACCATTTCTCTGCCTTCTATTGTTAAAGCACCAGCTCCTTTAAAGCCTTGTGATCATATTATACCACCTGATGCCTCCCTTCTTGCTGCTACCTCCCATACCCTTATTTATTGATGATTTTAGCACCCACCAAATAGTCTTTTGCACTAACAGTACTCCTGTTATAGTTCTTGGCCTCTGCAAGATCCATGTTGATAATTCACCCTGTCTTCTGGCCTTATAATTCTTTTGTTTGCTCAGTTTCCACAATCCCTTTTCTATCTCATTATGGCCAACCCTGTACCCTATCTTTTTTATTTCTATTATTTGGACTACTGCCAAAGCCTCAGGAGTATTCTTCCTGCTTCCATTCTTGCTTTCATAATAGCCTTTTCACTACGTAACAGTCAGAGTTCTTTTTGTTTATCAGATCATATTGGTCTTCTGGTCAAAACCTCTAGTGGGTTTCCATCATATTTAGACAAAAATCCAAACTCATTTTATGGCCTATAAAGCCATATGTGCTCATCATTTCAATTTTGTCTTCTCCATTCTGGCTCACTCACTGTGTTCTAGCCACATGGACCTTCTGCTGTCTCTCAGCATGCCAAGCCCATTCCTCCTCAAGATCTCTGTTTTCATTTTCTTTAGATGACCAGTACTCCTGGATCTTCATTTGACTTAAGATATATGTCTTAGCTGAAATGCCATCTTCTCAAAGTGGCTTCACTGACCACCCAAATTCAAGTACCTCTTTCCTAGTCATACTTGACTCCATTCCTCTATTTTTTTTTTTTTCCGGTGCTTTGGTATCAGATGTTATCTTTTTTATATCTGTGTTCATTGTCAATCTCCTCCTGTTAGAATGTAAGCTCTTTGAGGACAGGGTTTTTGATTCCTTTGTTCACTGCTGGTTCACCAGGACTACACACATAGTAAGTGTTCAGTAAATATTCTGTGATTGAATGAGTAGAAAGTAACCAAGGGATGTGCCAAAGAGAGCTGAAGTTGAATTGGGTCTTGAAGAATGGCTCAGCTTTGGCTAGATGGCACGGGAGTGGGAAGGGTGCACCAGGCAGCAAAGTGAGAAAAATGGGAAGGTACAAAACATGACTATGTGTTTATGGGCTAGTGAATAACCCAGCTGACTGGAACAGAGGAGTCATGTTGTTACAGTAACAAACTGGGCTTTCCCCCACTCCCTGTCACAGTGCTTCCATCACACCTGATTTATGCCCTTGTTGGAGCCCTCATGATATCATTTATTGTGGGAGTTTAGCTTATGTAATAGTGAATATAATAATTACTGTGTCTTTTTCCTTTATTTAACTGTATTAAAGGGAAAAATTATGTCTTATCATCTTGTTTTCCAAAAGAGCTATTATTTGTTCTGTTATGTATAATTGAAAAGTAGTTAGTTATTAGATATAGAGAGAACCTTGCATAATCATAGTAAGGATTTGATCATTCATTGATTTGTTTGGATTAGAATCATGTTTAAGAAGACATAATCAGGTGACAGTATGAAGGAACAAATGGTCAGGTGAAGATGAGCCAGAAGGCTTTCCAGTAGTCTTGCCAAGGGAGGATATAGATGAATGAACTAGGCTGGGGATGGAAAAATTTAGAACAGAAACTGGATGGTCACTAGAGGGAGCAGCAAAGTCGAGGAAAGTAAGAAATGCTTTTTCTTATAGACAAAGTGAATTTGCCAAGGAATATGTGAGACAGTGAGAATTTAAATCTTAGGAGGGGGAGATTTAAAGAAATCCCAAGAGAATACATTTGAGACCATAAGTGAAAAAGTTGAATTAAAAGTGGGCAATGATATTTCATTTTTGACACTAAGGGAAAGACTTGCACTGCTTTTCCTTTTAACTATTGATTTCTTTAACATAGTTGTTTGTATTTTCCTTTTGAGAACAATTTCTCCTATTTTTTTATTCTCTATTGTATTTGAGATATCTTAAAAGTTCATCTGCTACTAAGCAATTGTACTTTTGAACATTTATCTGAGGGAAATGAAATCTTATGCTCACATAAAAACCTCTTCTAGAATGTTCATGACAGCTTTATTTGAAATAGCCCCAAACTGTAAACAACCCTGTAAACAACAAGCCCCAAAGAACACTCACTGAAGTGTTCTTCAGTGAGTGAATGGTTAAACAATTTATGGTGTAAAAAAAGAAATGAACTTAGATACAATTGAGATGAAGCTTGAGGAAATTATGCTGAGTAAAAAAAACTAGTCACAAAGCATTACATACTATATGATTCTATTATATGATACTCTTGGAATGGCAAAATTATAGAGATGAAAAACAGATTAGTGGTTGTCAATGTTTAGGGAACCTGGGAAGGGCAGGGGGCAGATGGTAGGTGGGGGTGGTTATAAAAGGGAAGCACGAGGGATCCTTGTGATGATGGAACTGTTCTGTATCTTGACTGTGGTGGTGGATGAATGAACCTATACATGTGATAAAATTGCATAAAGTTAAACACACACACAAGAAATAAGCGCATGAGTACAAACCAAGGAAATTCAAATAAGACCAGTGGATTATATCAATGTCAATATCCTGTTTGTGATAATGTACTATAGTTTTGCAAGATTTTATCTTTGAGGGGAACTGGGTATATGATATCTCTTTGTATTATTTTTTATAACTGCATGTGAATCTACAGTTATTCCCAAAGAAAAAGTTTAATTAAAACATTTTTTAAAAAGAAACAGGTGAAATAAATTTAAATATCTTATTTAACCCAAAGTATTCAAAATACTATCATGTTAACATGTAACAATATAAAAATATTAATAAGAAAAAGCTCACATTGTAATCACAGTAGTACAGTAATACTTTCTCATGGTTTTTATTCCAATTAGATTGAATTTGCAACCACAAAAAATATTATGGAGGACCTGGTGAGTCTTCCACATAACTAAAAACTGTTTTTTCTTGCAGCTTTCTACCAAATCCTTCCCACCTTGCATGCGTCAGTTACATAAAGCCTTGCGGGAAAATCACCATCTTCGTCATGGAGGCCGAATGCAGTATGGGCTCTTCCTGAAGGGCATTGGTTTAACACTGGAGCAGGCATTGCAGTTCTGGAAGCAAGAATTTATCAGAGGAAAGATGGATCCAGACAAGGTAATTTTGAAACATCAGAGCGATAAATTATAGAAGTCTTGTTTTTTGAATATGCTCCCTGAAATGTAGTTGAAAATTCTAAAAGATTAAGTGTGTGTACAATTTAGTTTAGGTAAAAAGAAACTCATGCATTAATCTCATATGTACTAAACAACTGGAAAAGGAGTCTTCGTCTTTGTAGGTATACTGCCAGTAGTAATTGTAAGACTGAAATGCTTTCGGAGTTACATTTCTATAGGAATGTATATGTATTTGTATATGCACATGTACATACATGTACACAAATGATTTAAGGACTAGGAGATATTGTGAACAAATAAAGTGAAAATAATTTAAAATATTTTCTATTATGCAGAGCCTTTCATAGAACATTTTTAGATAGATAATCATCACATTAACCTGAGCAACTGCTTTAAAACCTATTCTTAGTACTCAGATTCCCAATCCTACTCCTTATTTTTTTTTTTTTTAAATAATGTTAGCTAAAAACATTTTATTTGAAAATATAGTGTCTTGCCCCTTCTATGCCATGGCACTGTGGTATAAAGTAAATTTGTTACTGTTTATTTCTTGGTTTATTTCCTCTTAAAAAAATAAGTAAATTAGAACAAATATTTACCAAATAAATTTTATAACATTTTATTATGTCTTATATTATTTTGCTAGGGTTGCCATAACAAAATACCATAGACTGGTTGGCTTAAACAACAGAAGTTTATTTCCTCACACTTCTAGAGGCTAGAAGTCCAAGATTAAGGTGTTGGCGGATTTCATCTCTCCTGAGGCCTGTCTCCTTGGCTTGCAGAGGGCCTTCTTGCTCTGTCCTCACATGGCCTTTTTCTCTGTGCGTGTGCTTCCCTGCTGTCTTTGCCTTTCCGTATAAATAAATACACCAAGCATTTTGGATTAGGGCCCCACCCATTTCATCTTGTTTAACCTTAATTACCCCATTTAAAGGCCCTGTCTCCAAACACTATTAGGGCTTCAACATACAAATTTTAAGAGAACACAATTCAGTCCATAACACATCTCTAGTTATATACCTTATATTAAGAAGCTAGATCTTTTTATAACATATTACAAAAGGCTTATAGTTTTTACAGATTTGTTTTATAGACTGTCTTTACTGATAATTGTCCATACAATCTTAAATAAGTCATTTAATAGGATTGTTTTGGATGTTTTTTAGATCTCTATTATGTTTCTTTTATTTTAAGTATAATATATTCTGATTATAGAAAATATGAAAAGTACAGAAAAATTTACCTGTCATACCCTAATTCAGAAATAATTATTGTCAACATTGTTGCCTTTTGCTCTAGTCTATATAACTAGATACCATTATGTTTTCCCCCATTTAAAAAATTGACATTGTATTTTGATGATTTTTCCATGTTTTTGACAAATCTCTGAGAATATACTAGTTACATAATATTAATTCTTTGAAAGTGATATAATTCGTTTAATCATTCCCCTATTGTTGGTTGTGTCTAATTTAACTCTGTCATAAATGTTATTACAACTAATATCCTGAGGACATAAATCATTAATTATAGTTCTGATTATGTCCTTCATGTATCTATCTACACATACATTTCGCCAGAAATAAAATTACCTGATAAGAAACTATACACGGTTTTAAAGTTTTGAGACATAATATGAAATGACTGTTCAGAAAGGTTTTAAATTAGACCCTCCTCAGGCTATGTAATAATTTTCCTCTGCCATTGACATCATTGTGTATTATTGCTTCAAAACGCTTTTTGATCTTTTTGTTAGGAATTTGATGTATTACTATTAAGTAGCTAGGTGTGTTAGGGTTCTCCAGAGAAACAGAACCACGTGTGTATGTCTGCCTGTCTCTCTCTCACGTACAGAGACGGAGCGAGCGCGAGAGAGAATGATTTATTATAAAAAATTGGCTCACGTGATTATGGAGGTTGACAAGTCCTAAGGCAATTTGGAGACCAGTTGGCAAGTTGGAGATCCAGGGGAACCAATGGTGCAGTTCTAGTATGAGTGCAAAGGCCTGAAAACCAGGAGATTAATGGTGTACAGTTGACTCTTGAACATGGAGTTGAACTGTGTGGGTCCACTTAAATGTGGATTTTTTCCAGTAAGTCTATTGGAATATTTTTTTGGAGATTTGTAACAATTTGAAAAAATTCACAGATGAACCATGTAGCCTAGAAATATTGAAAAAATTAAGAAAAAGGGATGTCATAAATGCATAAAATATATATAGATACTAGTCTGTTTTATCATTTAATACCAGAAGACATACACAAATCTATTATACAATGTTAAAATTTATCAAAACTTGCACAAACACTTAAAAACCATACGTGGTGCCATTTGCAGTTGAGAAAATTTAAATAAATGTAAAGATGCAGTATTAAATCTTAACTGTGTAAAATTAACTGTAACATACTGTACTACTGTAGTAATTTTAAAGCTACGTCCTGTTGCTATTGTGGTGAGCCCAAGTGTTGTGAGTATCAGCTTAAAATGTGGTGTGATGCTAATCATCTCAGCATGAGCAGTTTGTCCCTCCAGTAAATTGCGTATCGTATCACAGTAAAAAGTGATCTCTTTCGGTTCTCATGTATTTTTCATCATGTTTAATGCAATATCATGAACCTTGAATAACACCATGGGACCCATATGAAGTGCTTCTAGTGATGCCGGAAGTGCTTCCAAGAAGTAGAGAAAAGTCATGACATTACAAAAAAAAGTTGAATTGCTTGATATGTACTGTCGTTGAGGTCTGCAGCTGCGGTTGGCAGCCATTTCAGACTGACAGTTCATCTTGCAAACAGATGGTGTAAACTTACAGTATCAGTAAATACAGTGCAGTACTGTACATGTATTTTCTCTTCCTTCTAATTTTCTTAATATTTTCTTTTCTCTAGCTTACTTTATTATAAGAATACATTGTATTTTACATGTAATATACAAAATGTGTTAATCCACTGTTTATGTTATAGGTAGGGCTTCTGTTCAACAGTAGGCTATTAGTAGCTAAGGTTTTGGGGAGTCAAAAGTTATATATGGATTTTCAGCTGCTTGGGGGCATGATTGGCACCACTAACCTTCACATTGTTCAAGGGTCCACTGTAGTTCCAGTTCAAATGCTGCAGGAAGAGTCAGCATTTCGGTTCGAGTAAGGCAGGGAAAAAAGAGGTCCCAGTTTAAGGCAGTCAGATAGAAGAAATTTCCCTCCTGCTGACCGGAGGGTCAGCATTTTTGTTCTATTCCAGTCTTCAACTGATTGGATGAGAATTACATGCATTAGGAAGGGCAATCTGCTTTACTGTGACTACCAATTGAAATATTAATCTCATCCAGAAACACCTTCAGCGACACACCCAGAATAATGTTTGACCAAATGTCTGGGCACCTTTTGGCCCAATCAAGTTGACATAAAATAACCATTACAGTAGGTAAATACTTGTGAGCTGGGTTGATGTGCAGTGGAAAGAGAGAGAAGTTGAGCTGGCATTTTAGTTTGGTTTGTATGTAAACTAGGAGAGGAAAGAGAAAAGAAGAGAGAAGGGGAAACTAGCCGTGCCAGTCAATGTGGACACTTGCTCTGAATACTAGGTCTTTGGTTTGGACACCTGTTCACTGCCCTGCCTTCTTTTATGTACATGTGGGATGGCCTATGTAGCAATGTCATCAGTATTTAGGTTTTGTTTCCCATAACCTGTGTTTTAAAATTTTTTGTGGGAGTTTTATTCTATTAATACAATGTAAAAGTAGTTTTTTCCAAAAATTATTATAAAAGAAAATCAGTTTTTAGCTTTCTAGATAATATATCGCAGCCTGTATTTTTATTGGCTTATTGATTACAGCAGGTGTATTATTTTGACTAAAAGATTATAAGATATACTTATGACTTACTATGACTGGTGTTCTGTTACACTGTATATGTAAATAAATATTCATGTTTTTTTTCAATTATATCTTCTCATATATTTTTGTAATGATATATAATAAACTAAGGGATATTAAAGCATAATATTCTCTTCAGTTTAATAATTGAACATATTTGTTAAGTGATATATACAAGTAAAAATTTTCTTAAGTGGTGTAAAAAATTGTTGGCTTAAAGTAGTACTATTTATAGAATATAGAATGATTATGGAGGATGGTAGACATTTTTTATGGCACTTTAATTAAAAGACCTAGGTTTTGAACCTGGCTTAAAAGATTTGGAATAATAACTTCTGTTGGATAGCTTATTTCCTGACAGTGCAAGAAAAGTGATGTGGTAACAGAGTCAGTTTTAGTCCCAGAATTCACCTTTACTGTTGCTTTCCAAATAATCATAATGTCTGATTTCTTTATGTTTATATCTTTATTTGTAACTTATTTGAGATACATTGCTATGTGCATCTGAGCAAAAATTTATAGATGCTTAGCCATTACTTTTGAGGCAACAGAAAAGGCTGTAGTATCTCTAAAACTTTCTAGCTGGGACTTTGCTGCTACAACTACCTTCAGTAGATACACTGCCCAGAACCAAATATTTCTTTACCTCAACTCCTTTCTAATGCAGCTCTGTTCTTCTTGAACTGACTGGCTAATCAGTGTCTGTCTTTTCCTGTCATCTTCCTTTGCTTGTGCTTGTTGTAGGCATTTTAGAAATACTTTTAAATTTAACGTTGTACTAATGTTGGAAGGGAATTTGTTGTCTGCATTCTAAAATAATCTAAAACTGTAAATATTAGTGTTTGTAACTGTCATCCAGAGTATAAATATTAAAGTATCATGTCTCTCAACATCTTTTGTTAAGGGTAAGAAGTTTTTGTTTATAGCATACAAAATTTCTGTTATAAAACATTTTTGAATAGTAATAATGTGATTGTGTTTCTGATAATCACTGTTACTTTTAATTTGGAATTTGATGTATTAAGTCAGTTCCTGTAAGTTGGTAAAAGGTAACCAACTGTCTATAAAATGCTTATTCAGAGTTGTTAGTTTGGATTGGTTATTTTTCTGTTTTTTAAAAACTATTTTCAGACTGGCATATATACTCCAGTAAATGGTATTAATAATAATATACGGAAGTACCACTCTTTTTTGTAGCTCCTGGTTACTTGATACTAGATTATGCTCTTATAATTTGGGGCACTTATCACTTCCTTACATTTGTTGTTTATCGTTTTTTATCTATATTCTACAACTACAGTGTAAGCTATATAAAAGCAGGTATCCTGTCTTTCTTGTTCACTGCTGCATGTTCAGACACCTAGAACAATGCCTGGCTTATAGTAGGCAGTCAATATTTATTGAATAAACTAATACACGGACATTTTCATATAATTTCCATAGAAATTTTCATCGATGTTATTTATTTGTGTGTCTGTGTGTGTGTGTATTGCTGAATATATAGTAAATTCTACCAAAACTTTAAAAATTGGCTTTTGGTATGAGAAAAAACTCTTAATCAGTTTTGGTTCTTTTTTAGATAGTTATATTTCTAACAAGTTATAGAATATTAAATAATTTTGGTTGCTAGCCAAATTTGTTGTCTTTCATGTATTTTTCTAAAGCAAAATATGGATTGGAAGAATATACAACTATACAAATATTTAACACAGTGTCTCTATCAAAAGTACAGAGAAATATACATATGTGTGTATGTATCTACACACACGTCTACATATTCCGTCTACTTGGTATAGATCATTCAGCAGATTCTTATTCAGTGTTCACCATGGACAGGTGCTGTTCTGAAGATACTGCAATAAATGAAATAGTCCTTATTTATGAGGGCTTTACTGTCTCCTGGAAAAAACAGAAATTTACAAATATATAGTCAGAGAAGAAAGAAATTCCATTTTAAAGGGCAGCATTTCAAAGGACCTTAAAGTGTCGCCCATCCTACAGGTGGTAAGGAACCTGAAGTATACCAGTGTGATTTTGACAAGAGATGAGTCTAGAATCATAGGTTTTTTACCTAATTACCCCAAATAGAGGGCTTGATAGGCCAGTAGGAACTGGTCTTGCTGTGTAGGTAGCTGCCAACTGGGTTAAGGTCAGCTATATAGGGTCAATTGGTAACTAATTTATTAGGTGGGTGCAAAAATAATTGCAGTTTTGGACCATGAATTTTAAATCATTGTAACTAGTCTCAAACACATCTTTATTAATCAAAATAGGAACCATTATAATCAACACATTTTTGCCAACGAGAAATAAGTTTGTTTGCTCGTGTAGTGTAAAAATCCGTGCTTTGGGATTCGACGAACTCTCTTGGAAAGCATTTTCTGCATCTTGCTGGTTGTGGAAACATTTTCCCTGCAGGAAGTTGTGGAGATGCTTGAAGAAGTGGTAGTCGGTTGGTGAACGGTCAAGTGAATATGGCGGATAAGGCAAAACTTTGTAGCCCAATTCATTCAACTTTTGAAGCATCGGTTGTGCAGTTTGGCATTGTTGTGGAGAAGAATTGGGCCCTTTCTGTTGACCAATGTCAGCTGCAGGCATTGCAGTTTTCAGTGCATCTCATCAATTTGCTGAACATACTTCTCAGATGTAATGGTTTCGCTGGGATTCAGAAAGCTATGGTGGATCAGACTGACAGCAGACCACCAAACAGTGACCATGACCCTTTTTGGGTGCAAGTTTGGCTTTGAGAAATGCTTTGGAGCTGCTTCTTGGTCCAACTACTGAGCTGGTCATCGCAGGTTGTCATATAAAATCCACTTTTCGTCACAATCCAATCGAGAAATGGTTCGTTGTTGTTGCATAGAAGAAGAGAAGATGACACTTGAAAACGGCGATTTTTTTTACTTTTGGTCAGCTCATGAGGCACTCACTTATCAAGCGTTTTCACCTTTCTAATTTGCTTCAAATGCTGAGTGACTGTAGAGCGTTCTACATTGAGTACTTTGACAACTTCTTGTGTAGTTGGAAGAGGATCAGCTTCGATGATTGCTCTCAACTGGTCGTTGTCAACTTCCGATGGCCGGCCACTGCACTCCTCATCTTCAAGGCTCTCGTCTCCTTTGGAAAACTTCTTGAACCACCACTGACTGCACAGAACACTTGTTAGCAGTTTCTGGGCCAAATGCGTTGTTGATGTTGTGAGTTGTCTCTGCTGCTTTACGACCCATTTTTGAACTTGAATAAGAAAATTGCTCGAATTTGCTTCTTGTCTAACATTATTTCCATAGTCTAAAATATAAAATAAACAGTAGGTAATAAGTCATTAGCAAAAAAATCATAAAGTGAGAAATGCGCATTAAAATGAAGTGTAACATAACCACATTTATTTAAGAATGTATTCCAATATCAAATGGCAAATTTCAACAATGCTAAAACCTCAATTATTTTTGTATCAACCTAATAGTTAAATATACATAACTACATGACTTTGAATATTTACTAAAATTTTTATAATGGATCTGGGATGTTATGAAGATATACTGAAAAAAAGAAAATTGTATGAATAAAGTTTCCACTTGGTTCAAATTAATGTGGCCTCTCTAGGTATGGATTTTTTTTTTTTTTTGAGAGACAGAGTCTTGCTCTGTCATCTTGGGTAGAGGGCAGTGGTATCATCTTAGCTCACTGCAACCTCAAACTCCTGGGCTCAAGTGATTCTCCGGCCTCAGCCTCCCGAGTAGCTGGGACTACAGGTGTGTGCCAGTACACCCAGCTAATTTTTCTAATTTTTAGTAGAGACGGGGTCTTACTGTTGCTAAGGCTGGTCTCCAACTCCTGAGCTCAAGCAATCTTCCCACCTTGGCCTTCCAGAGTGAGCCACCACACTCAACGTAAATATGGATTTCTTCTGATCATATGGGCCAACGCTGATTTTTTTTTTATTTCAATAAACATTGATTTTTAAAAAAACCCTTTGCTTGAAGATTTTAATCTACTTGGTAATAGGTCGAAGTGAGAGAGGTGGAAGTACCAAGACATGATAGCAAAATAATTACAAAACATGATGGTAAGAAGGAAAGTATTATTGAGGTAATGTGGAGTAAGAAAATTATTAGGGTAGATCATGTTAGAGAAAATCAATCTTGAATTAGGATTTGAGGGAAGCAAATGACATGGATTAGCAGAGAGAGAGCTGAGAACAAGAAAAACAGTGAACAAGGAATGAGGGGAAAGTAAGGAAAACATTGTTCACTTTCCATTATTTGCTTTTCTAATTTTTTAAAAATAATTTTATAATTCTTCTATTATTTATTATTCATTCACAGAGGCTTCTTTGTTAGCTGGTTTGGGGATTGTTGTGGTTTTGGTTGTTGTCATTTAGAAATCTGTTTCTAGACTTCTTGAATTTTACCTTCTCAGTATATTCTAATGCTGTTTTATTTAGATGCATATTATATTCGAGGATAAGGGATTTTAATATTAAAACATCAACCATTTCCAAGAAAACATTCTGTTGTTATGAATGATCTTGTAGCAAACCAATTGCTTTACACAGTATATACCTCACTCCAGAAATATTGGTTTCATAATATAGGGTTTTTATTCTTACATTTAATTTTTGAATATGAATATTTATGATATATTAAAATTTAAAAAATAAAGCCCTTTCAGTTAACCCTTGACAGTGGAGGGTAGGGACATTTGCACTTAGGTTGTCAAATAGGATTCTTTGGGTTTGTGAATGAGTCTACAAGAAGTATTCAAAGTTTTGAATGTCTTATTCCTTAAATAATTTCCTAATTCTTGAAAGAAATGCACCTATGCTTTACGCAAATAAAATGTATTTAATTAATCATAGTAAAGTTTTACACACATTTTTCTTAGTTCTAATTTTAATTTACATGCCAGTCTACCTGAAAAAAGCCTCACTCTGTTTGCAGGAGATAAAATTCCTCAAACTTCAATTTAAAGCATGAAAAAACATACCATTAAAATATTCTTTCACTTGGTACTTGGATATTAAATCACTTCAGCCACTAGTTTTGTTAAGAATTAAAGTGGACTGGATAATTCGCCTAATAAATTCAAAGCAATGTGTCCTCTCTATCAGATTGCTTATAGTGTTGTTGTTCTGAATTGCTTTAACCGGGCTCTATTGGATATTAAACACAACATAGATCATGTACATTTTATATAGCTAGAATTTCTGTCCCTGATGATAGCATACTTAAGGTCCACTACATGTAGTTATAATTGGATTGGATCAAGGAACATTTAGTGCTGTTTAAAAAGTTTATGTTTTGTCCCAGAATCCAGCTTGTACCATGACTTAGGACAGACTTACGTTGGTAAAAATTGGCTACCAAAGGATTAAATATTTGGTGGGGTGTGAGTACAGGGAACATATTTAATGTTAGGACTTTTTTCCAAAGACCAGTGGATCTCAGCATTAGCATCATGTGGGAATTTGTTAGAAATGCAAATTCTCTGAATCAAGTTCTAGGGGTAGGGCCCACAATTTGTGGTTTAACAAGTCTTCCAGGTGAAACTGAGGCATACTAAAGATTGAGAACCACTATTTTAGATATTACCCTGTCTTAGTCCATTTTCTATTG
>CM052441.1:76309622-76344560 GCA_028533085.1 Varecia variegata | reverse complement strand
AAAAAAAAAAATAAAGACAGAGGCAGCACAGTCTGTCACATGGCAAGGGGGCTGAATGTGCTAACATGCTGGCTCAGTTCTCTCTTCCTCATTTTATTAGCTACCAGTTCCCCCTCCCATGATAACCCATTAATCCATGAATTGACT
Organism: Varecia variegata; assembly: GCA_028533085.1. Classification (NCBI taxonomy): domain Eukaryota; kingdom Metazoa; phylum Chordata; class Mammalia; order Primates; family Lemuridae; genus Varecia; species Varecia variegata. The sequence continues at coordinate 76,344,413 of CM052441.1, read as the reverse complement.
AATCCATCCTAAAGGCCCCGTCTCTCAGTACTGCCACATTGGGGATTAAATGTCAACAACGTGAGTTTTGGAGGGGGGAGATACTCAAACCATAGCACCTTTATAGAAATATAAATTGTTTATTGGCTTATCCAAAAGATAGACGTTGAAATTCTTTAGCTCTTACTGGTTCTGTCTGCTTTTGTTGACAATTTGAGCATAATGTGTTGTCCTTTGTCAATAATCCACACATATATTTGAACACCTACTACATGCTAGGTACTAATAAATACTAAATGAATATGTATAACAGTTTTTCAGCTGGTGTACTACTAATGAATTTCTGATATACTCCAGTATTGATCCCATAAGCCCTTGGGGAAGCTAGGCTGGGCCTGGGGTACTCAAAGCTAATTGCCTTTAATTGTGAGCCGCTTCTTCCATTTATCCTACGATGCTTTATATGTATCATTGTATATGTGCTCAGTGACATGAAAAGAACTGATATAGCATATAGGCTTGGAATCAGTTCAGATTTGGTTCCATTATATACAAGTTGTGTGACCTTAGGCAAATTACCTGACATGTGTCCTCATCTATAAAATATGGATGATAATATATATATATATGTAGATATGTCTCTTTTTATCTGTATGTAGATATGTCTCTTTTTATCTATCCATCCATCCATTCATCCATCCATCTACTTTTACAGATTCTGATGTGTAGTAAGTGCTATTCTTAATAGGTGTTCATAGGAAAGCGAGATTAGCTTGGCCTGGAGTAATCAGTAAAGTTTCCACAAGTAGAATAAAATTTGTGCTAGTTCATTAAGGGATTTCATATAACCTAGAATGGAGAATAAGTTTAAGGGCAAAGAGGAAATAGGGACTGAATTTCAGCACAGATATTTTGTTTTAGGAAATGTTCAAGGGATGTGGCATAATGGAATGGATTTCAGGCTGTTCTTGGGAGCTCTTGAGTTTCACAGCAAAGGGAGCAGGAATTGACAGGGCAGATTGAGTTTTCTGGTTTCTGGCTCCCTTTAACAAGTGTAATTATATCTTCACCTACTTTTATGTGTTGGGAGTTCTGTGTAAGATTTCATTTAAAAGGATTTTGCTACTTAAAAATGTTCAAAAAATACTCTTCTGGTTTATTGGTAGTATAGAATTTAGGGAAGTAGGAGATGATGAGTAAAGAGGAGAGAGAGAGTTATTGTGCCAGAATGTAGTTGCTTTACATGAACTTTGTCTTTCAGTTAGGAGAAAGCCATGAGTGAATTTTAAGCCAGGGGAGAAAATATATTTTCAGAAGATTAATAGGGAAGTGGTGTGAAGAATTGAAATGGGGAGAGACTAAAAATGGGATAAATAGTAGACCGGGTTAGGTCTTGTTGTGATAGTGATAAGAACAAAGGGGAAAGGGTGGATTCAAGAAATGTTTTGAGGAATAATTTATAGGACAGCATGAAGAACGTATTAAATCTAATTCAAGTGATGAGCCTAAGCAATAGAAAGGTTAGAAACTCCATTAGCACAAGTAATGGGCAAGGTGCTGAATTGTCTGGGATTAGAGTGGAGGTGAAATGGATCATGAATTTGGTTTCTCTTTGGTTCTAATTTTGAGGAATACCCACTGTTTAGAACAGAAATGTGAAGGAACCTAAAATGAAAACAGAATTATCATAAAAATTAGATAAGAGAGAAAACAGCAGTCTGGGTTCCTAGGCACTAATAAAGAGGAAAATTTCAAAAGTAGGAGGTAGTTGGTACTTTCAGAACTGAGAAAGGCATGGATATTGTTGTTAGGATGTCATTTTTAAGAAAAGGACAGAACAGGAGCCAGATTTCCTAGTCTTACCACACAAACAAATGGAGGCAATGGAAACAGAGTATTTGTTCCAAAAGTTTGGGAAGTCAGGAAGGAAAGAAGTAGCTATTTAGCACAGTGACCCTCTGTTAGAGTGACCGTGCCAAACAAAGATCATTTTCAAGCTGGGATGGGCAGAAGCAGTGAAACTCATGGGAATGGAAGATGTTCTGGGAATACTTGAGGAAATAAGGCCTGAGGAGATGGAAAGGTAATTTTAAATATATGTTTATCATGTAATTATATAGTGTGACATACTATATATATAGTATTGTATATACTCTTTGTCCTATACCATGTTCCCCAAGTATAGGATCCATTTCTTTCTTACCGTCATACACCCAGCACTTGACACAGCACCTGACAGGTTGTAGATGCTCAATGAAATTTGTTGAATGAATGAATGAGTGAATGAATTGGATACAGTGTTTCGTCAGCATCCCTATTTGTCTGACACCGGACAGATAGGTGAGAGATGATGAATTGGTGAAGGAATTTTTTAAAGGTAGAAGGAAGGGCTGTGGAAACTGATGCCCACTGCCTGTCTTTCCAGAAAAGTAGGCAGGGAGATTGCTTACCAGAAGGATTTGGTACAATAAGGGCTTAAGGAAAGTTGAAGAGAGTGTAGAATAACACCTTCTGTAAGTATGCTAACATGTTAACCAATGATAAATAAAAGGATGGCTAAGCTACAGAATGGTTCCAGTCTGACCACTTGCTGAGTGCCCAGCATATGCCAGGCACTATAATTAATACTTTGCATACACCATCTTATGGAATTCTTAAAATGATCCTAGGAGATAAACATTATTTATGTCTAGTTTACTAATGAGAAAACAGTACTGGCCCATAAATCTGTAATTGGCCAAGTCAGCATTGTTATATTGCTTTCTCTAGCAATGTCTTAGGGCCTTAAAGCAAAAGCAGAGAGGGCATAAGGTAAAGTTTATTCATGTTTAGGAACTGGCAAAGCAAACATGCTGCTTTAAATCCTTCTGTGTTTCTTATTTAATTTAATCTCACACCCCCACCATGAGGTACACATTATCCTCCTTTTATGGAGAGTTTAATGAGTTTTCCCCAGGCAGCAAAGGTTGTACATGATCATACCTGGCTTAAGACCCAGGTCTGTTTTATTCCAAACCCTACACTTTTCCCAGTACTCTGAGGAGGAAGACTAGGCGTGTTGCTTAGCTTAACACTGATAGGATAACTGGGTAAACTTCAGAGGACACAATTTAGAGTAGAGGTTTTCAGTTCTTGGGAACAATAGTAATGCCTGCTAACTTGTTGCAAAGAAGATACTATGTTATCTATAAAGTATTAAACCAATATTAATTTTAAAATGTTTATAAATGGGTTATTCTGTAATCATTCACGTTTTCTCAATATGTTAATATTTATCAACCTGTTTACTTGTAGACACAATCCTTAGTTTACAGATTGGTTGTGTTTTGGTTTTTCTTTCAAAGAAAACTTTGTTTTACTTGCATGTTCATGTTAGCAATATTCTAGGAAAATAATTTTAATGTAATAAAAAATAGTTTCTTGCAAAAGTAGTCTAATCTTAGTTATTATTGGTCTTGGGCAGCAATTTTAAAGGTACCCTTAATAGCTCTCAAGTCATCTAGAATATATTTTTAAGTTTTATTGTAATAAAATTTCTGTTATATTCTCTCTTCTAAATATTTTAATGTATAATAAAGATTTATGTATGTTAAGACTTTAACTCTTCTCTGCATGCCTTCCATGGCATTTAGAATACTAATTCGAGATTACACAGTATAAGAATTAATATTTAAACATTGACTTGAGCAGGTTGGACTTGCTTTCATGAATTGTCAAGAGACTAGCTATTCAGATTTTCAATTAAATTATGTATTGGGTTAAGTCTATCATTAGAATAAAACAGGTGTTATTATCCTCCTCCTAACACTATTCTGCTAAAAATTAGCTTTAATAAATTTAATTACTTTTGGTCTTCTACTCCAAATTCTTTTCAACTCTTAAATTATAGAAATAAGATAAAAAGTACAAGACTTCAACTTTAATCATTCATTTATAAATGTCATTTTGCCAGTGATACCTTATGGATTATGCTGACATATTAAAATAACATTGTATCCAACATTTTAAAAGCTGGGTCAAATTTTTGTTACTAATATATGTGATGCTCTTTAGGGAAAGTGACAATAGAATATGTATCTTCTTAAGAAGGTGGCAGTTTAAGATTTCAGGAATATGTCTTAATTGGCCGTGCCCTGGTGATAAACTGTCTCTGGATAAATTAGATATGCATAAGTTTCAAAATGGGTCAGACTTCTGAGACTCAGGGCTTTTTCTTTGGAAAATATGTTAATGTTTGAAATATCAGGGGCTTGAGTTGTGGGGAAGGTATATTCTTGGTTTTCTATGACAACCTATTGTAGTTATGGTTTATCACCCATCATTTGCCTATAAATCTTTCTTGAATTTATTTTTTGTTTTTACTTTAAAAAAAATTACTTTGTACCATGTTTCCAGTAGTTTACTTCTGTATAAAGCAGAATTTTTTTTTAAATAAACAGCTATTTTGCACTTGCCTATGTGCAGGTGCACCATGTACTGTATAGTAAGAGAATATAAGTTTCCATGGTTGTGGGGACTCAGAGATTAATTGTGCTTTAATGGTGTGATTGTTGTTGTATGCAACTGAATCAAAAAGCAGGAATCCTAACCAGGTGAAGGCTTAGAGGGATGTTTACTTAAGGGGAAGTGTGGTTGATTTCTGTTTTGTACTGATAAGAATGTAAGCTTTTAAATAAACCAAGACTTTTAAGTGAGAATAGATTCAGAGAAGAATGACATACAGAAACTCTGGTTATATAAATTTCAGTGATGAGGATGATATTGGTGAGGTACCCTAAGAAATAGATTGCTTTTTGAATTTGATCCCTAGAATAAGCTTTTTATTTTCTTTTGTACTATGTCAGACTTACCCAACCTAACCTGTCTTTTCCTAGTGGGCTATTTAAAGAGTGTGTTTCATTCATTCATTCAACAAATATTTATTGAGTGTCTACTATGTCCCAGGTAGTCTTCTAGATACTAGAGGTATGGCTGTGAACAATATAGACAAAAATATCAGTACCCTGGAGTTTACATTCTGGTGGGAGAGAGATAGTAGGCAAATAAGTGAATTATATGCTATATTAGTTGGTGATAAGTGCTATAAAGAAAATTTTTCAGGGAGATGAAAGGGAATGCTGGGTACCTGGGTGTGATTTTAAATAGGGTAGTCAGGGAAGACATAAACAAAAACATGACATTTTAACCACAACTTGAGTTTTATACAAGAGCCCTAAGGCTTGGTGTTATTATTTATCATATCTTAGTGGGATATGAATAGTAGGTATCAGTGTTCACCATTTTGCAATGAAGAAAACTTGAGGCAAGAGAACTGTCCAAATGTATCCAGAAATAACAGACACTGGCTCTCAGAACTGTTCGATATTGTGGTTTGGGTCTATGGAGCATGAGTTGCAATGCAGCCAGATCCATCTAAAAAGTCACGATTCAGGGAAGGCCAGCAGGAGGCAGTGGAAGCACCATTAGAAGTTGAGGCCAATCGATGCCCAGTCCTAAAGCTTGGGCAAATGCAGCTCTAATCAGGTGAGAAGCCATGGCTTGGTGGCCTGGGTGTACACAAGACCTACACTAAGCTTACTATATCTCTGCTCTCAGTGAGCAAGGTGGCTTCAGACCCTTCATTTTGGAAAGATTATGGTTTAAAATGAGGTGCCAAGCTTGGTCTGTGACTTTAAGACTGATTAGGGCTGACTCTCTTGTTCTCAGACCTTTGATCCCTGTAGCCTGTAGGGAAAGAGTAAAGCAAGATTGTCTTAATCGTGCCTTGACCCAAAGATCCTGAGATTTAGTCAAGTTCCTAAAGTTTGGGAGAGGGAAAGGTAAAGGATTTCCTACTAAAAATCTCAAAAGATTTCCTGGCTATCATTTATTCCCCACTGGACAGATGCTCCAAAGGAAATGATTGATGTCTACAATATGATGTATGGGTCTTGAGCTACTGTATGTTTTAATTTGTCTCCACGTCTTTGGACCTCAAGGCCTTTTATTTCAACCTTCCATTTCTCCTTTTCCTTTGGATTGGTTGAGACGTACTGTCTCTTACATTTCCTCCGCTCTCCAGATAAGATTCCTATATGCCATCCTCAGCCTCTGAATTTTCACATAAACCTCAAAAAAGTAAATATTGGCACACACTGAAGTCCTAGCCCTGCATCTGGCAGATCAACTTTGTCATCTCCATGCAGAAAGTCCAGCTTTCTCTCCACCCAGCTGTCTCCTCTGCCCCTTCCTTTGGTAGCCTTTGGTCAGAAGTTCTTTTATGAATAAATTCTTGTTTTCCACTGTCTTTCAAAATGAAAACTATGAAGAACATTCATCTCAGATATTCTCCATTGTAATATTAAAAACTCTGCAAATAAATTGTATCCTATTAGATTTATTTAGACAGCACAGTGGAAAACAACATTTGTCAGAATAAGTAAATATTTATGAAATAATACATCACTGTCATTAGCTTAGGTAGTGGTTAAGTCATATTGTTCAGTTATGCATACGTAAGAATAAAGGCAGAATGCTGAAAACTGACATCCCACAGGAAATGCGTAAATTAAAGGCATTTTTGTTTAAATATAGTTACTTTGTAATTTAGATAAATGATAATACTGTTAAACTCATTTGAAGATGAGTTGTGCTTTCTACTTTGATGTTTTTAGATTATATTATAGATGTGATGTGTCTTCACGAACAAAGGAAAAATGTATATTGCTTAATTCTCTTGGATATGAGTTTTATCATAATTATGCTTTTATTTCTATCTTCAGTTTAACAAATATTTAAAATTGCCCCTTGAAAATCTCTAGTATAAAAAAAAATAAGTCCAGGACATAGTCATTTTAATTAGTATATTTGAATATAATATTCACTAAATGAGGTTAATCTTACTCAAGGTAATTCAAGAAGAGATCATGAAATCTTACCCTTTCTTTTTCAGGAAATGTCCCCTTTTTTTCTGTCTTTAAAGGTAGACCTGGTCCTCCTCTTTTTTTTTTTTTTTTTTCCTTTGCCAATGTTACATGTCCTTTCTCTTACTTCATGGTGTGCCTGCATTTACCTTACCGTAAAAACCTTGAGGCTCCATTACTTGCTTTGAGATTTGATAGTCTGATTCTTTACTGACATTGTGACTGCAGAAACACTGCAGTGTGGTCCTTAGAGTGTCAAGAGTGTCATTGTACTTAAGGCTACTTTTTGTCTGTCATTCTTGCTTCCTTATCCCTTGCAAAGCGTTACCTTGGCCACACATGACTTCAGGCCATATGTTTCTGCAATTTCCAAACAATACCTTAGGTGAGGCATTCTCTGTCTCTAACTGTTGTTATCCAATTTATGGACCTTCTAGGAATAGTACAAAATAAATCTGTCTTTATTAATGGGCCCTTTCTGACAAGCCAACACTTAAACATTATTTTAACACAATTTTATGATGATGATTATCTGCTACGGTTTTATGTATTTTAATTATTAACTTATTGATTGTGCCTCAAGGCTTTTTACATAAAGGATGCAATTTGAATAATGCTGTGATAAAGCCATTTAATCTCTGTTTACAACAGTATTATATTTCATTCCGACCAGTAATGATAACTCCTTTCTATGGATAACATGGCACATATTGTTTACATGTAAATATTGTTTTAAAAGCTCTATTTTGTTAGACTTAGATGTTCACATTCAAGGTCATTCATAAAGCTTTATGGTTTTTTAAAAGATAATTTTAATTTACCTGTGGTATGCATAAATTTATTTTTCTCCTAGAGAAAAGGAGGAAATTGTAGTTTCTCATGGGGGGGAGAGAATTCTGAATAATCAAGGGGCAGCTAGAACACTGGGGATGGACTAGATTTAGTTTAAGCCACTTGTTTATCACATAAGGCCCAGACCTTGTGTTAAGCCTTTCCTGAATACTGTAGCCAGCAGTGACTTTCTCCCTTAATACTTCTTTTAATCCCAACTAGATTTTGTATCTAAATAACAGGGACTCTATCTTAAAGTTTTTATATTCTCCCTTCCTGCCTCATTGCATAGGAGAGAATGCTCTGAACTTTGTCTTTCCTTAACAGGTGTATTCGTTGGTTAAAAGTGGACCTGCGTGTGTCAAGCCATTTTATTTTACATAAAACGCCTGGCACTCTATGAAATATTCTTATTTAAGCTTCAGGAACTCATATGAGAGTAGGCATTATTATTATCTGCATTTTGCAAAGAAATATCCTGAATATCATTGAATTTCTTACTAAGTTGAAACTCTGGAATTCATATGATCTTTCTGTCTGTTAGGCCATACCACAAACTATTGAAGTGCTTTGATGTTATTGTCTTCATTTAGAAAGATGAAAAATAAAAACAAAATTGAAAGAAAGAGAGAAATAGACGTTGCTGAATAACTTAGTAGAATTAATTATTCTACTCACGTGCTTTAAGTGGGACCAGAAAAAGCCCATGATCATCATTTTTGGATATAAATATAATTTTATTGGACAAGAAGAGCTTACATATTCATATTAATTAAACTCTATATATAAACCAATGTTTTAGGAACTGTGAGTGAAAAAGAATATGCACAAGGTATGACTTCTGACCTCAAAGAACATAGTCTATACTAGAAGGATATAACTTCCATTTCATTATAGTACAACTATTGAATTACCTTCTGATTAATTATAAGCTCTTTGAGGGGCAGAGACCATGTTTTGTAGGGTAACATTTCAAGTAACATGTATTGGATACTTGTGAATTTTTCACAAAACTTAATAAACAAACACGAGTCTCCTGAGTAGGTCAGTTCAGCCTGTTTTGGAAGGCGGTGTGGTGGGGAGAATGTAGACTTTGGAGTCACACCAGAGCTCAGCTGTTAGCTGTCCAGGTACATTGTCACTGAGTAGTAATATTTTGAAAGGAATCCTTTTTCTGAGTAGTAAATCTCAACAATGGGATTAAACTATTCAGTAAGCTATGCTGTAAACAGACGTGCTGGCATCCATGTTTTGTTGTTCCATGTGTAGAGCACAGGTGAGTAGATTTAGCATAATTCGTAAGAGCCTTAGGATTTTCAGTATGGTAAATGAGTATTGGCTTAAATTTACAACCACCAGCTGTGTTAGCCCCTGGCAAGAGAGTCAGCCTGTCTTTTGAAGCAAAGGCATTGACTTCTCCTCTTTAGCTATGAAAGTCCTAGATGGCATCTTCTTCCAGAAGAAGGCTGTTTCATCTACAATGAAAATCTGGTATTTAGTGTAGCTACCTTCATCAATGATCTTAGCTAGGTCTTCTGGATAACTTGTCGCAGCTTCTCCATCACCACTTGCTGCGTCACCTTATGCTTTTATGTTATGGAGACAGCTCCTTTCAATAAACCTCATGAACCAACCTGTGCTAGCTTTAGACTTCTCTTCTGCAGCTCCTCACCTCTCTCAGCCTTCATAGAAGTGAAGAGAGTTAGGGCCTTGTCTGGATTAGGTTTTGGCTTAAAGGAATATTATTGCTGGTTTGATCTCCTACCCAGAGCACTCAAGCTTTCTTCATATCAGCAATCAGTCTGCTTTGTTGTCTTCACTGGAGTAACATTTTTAATTTCCTCCAAGAACTTTTTCTTTGCATTCATGGTTTGCCTAACTAGCGCAAAAAGCCTAGCTTTCAGCTCATCTGTCTTTGGATGTGTCGTCTTCACTAAACTTAATCATTTCTAGCTTTTGATTTAAAGTGAGAGATGTGGGTCTCTTCCTTTCACTTGAACACTTAGAAGCCATTGTAGGGTTATTGGCTATTAATTGTCCTAATTTCAACATTGTGCTTAGGGAATAGGAAGGCCCAAAGATAGAAAGACGAGTGTATGGCTGATTGGTGGAGGAGTCAGACATACACATTTATTAAGTTTGCCATCTTATATGGGTGTGGTTTGTGACGCCCCCCCCCAATTATAATAGTTAACATCAAAGATCACTGATTATAGATCACCAAAACAGGTATAATAATAATGAAAAAGTTTGAAATGTTGGAAGAATTACCTAAATGTGACACAAAGACACATGCTGTTTGAAAAATGGCAGTGATAGACTTGCTCTATGCAGGTTGCCACAAACCTTCAATTTGTGTGAAAGACAATGTCTGCAAAGTGCAGGAAAGCAAACACAATGCAATGAGGCATGTGTGTATCATATTCTTCTTGGATGGTTTAGTGCTCCAGGACACATCTTAGTCTTTTATTTTATATCCATACTCCTTAGGTGATCTCACCTTTTTATGGCTTTGTACACATCTATAAGCTGATTAATCTTAATTGTATATTTTTCAGCCTAACCATCTCCTTGAGCTCCAGACCCAGATGATATCCAAATGCCTACTTATGATGTACATTCTAGATTATACAAACAATAATGTTTTTGAGGCATCTCATGCTTAAAGTGTTTAAAACTCAGCGCCTCATCTAGTATCCTGCTTCAAACCAACTCCTTATACAGTCTTTCCCATCTCAGATAATGGCACTTCAACTGTTTCAGTTGCTCAGATCAAAAAACTTGACATGTGTGGTCTTTGACTCCTTTCTCTCATACCTGTACTGTCATCGTCTTGTCCCTATTGCCACAATACTGGTCCACACCATCACCATCTCTTGTGTGGATTATTGCCACAGCTTTCTGATTGCTCTTCCAGCTTCTGTCTCAGAGGATTTGATCAGTGTTATTAGACACAGGAAGTAGAAGAGCCACTATTTGGGCCAATATTTTTTCTAAAAGGGGATTTAAAATTGCTTTAAGCCCTAGGACAGAATCTCTAATATCCTCTGGAGTTTTATGCCCCAAATTTTGAAAGAAGTGATCCCCCCCCATGTATGGTCAATTGACCATAATATAAAAGCTTTTCCATATAGCTGCTATGAATGTCTGATTTTGAGTAGAATAACCTCTTGATGGACAGTTGCCCTATATATCCTAAATATATTACTAGTCTTAAAATAATGAGACTGTAATGAAGTGCACTCACCACCGAAAGTATACTGAACATAATTTCATCTTTTTAATGATTTAGAATGAACTTCAGGATTTGGAACTGCTTCAGGCTGATCATTAGGAACATCAGTTATCATTGCATAGTAAAGGGAAGTGCTGGTTAGTAGACATTTCCAGTTGAGTTAGTGTCGAAAAAGCAGCTTTCTCTCTTCTAAAATTAAAAATAGTTTGTTAAACCTTTCTGGTTATTTTCCCCTCTGAAATTTGGGTCAGGAGGTCACCTACTGATATTATAGTAGTTTGTTTTAGACTCACTAGCAATGGCGGTTGAGTGGTAGATTTTATATATCACTTTCGAAAAGGGAAGCTCACTCATTGAATTTTACAAACATTTTATCTGATTTGTATATACTTTAACGTTTTAATTTTATATTTATTTCCCAACTGTGTAGACATGAGGCCATTTCTGGTTTAGTGGCAAAGTAAAAGATACTAATGAGAATGTCTTTGGGACATAATTATGTAGATTTAAAGGAGTGATGTAGTTTTAATTATGCCCTTTAGCTAGTGTACTTGCATATTAAACTCATTCATGTCTCCATTTCCCTCTGAAACATTGCTTTTCTCAGGTCTTAAATTACTAATCAGCTCATGGATGTACCTGAAGGTTATGTAAGTTAAGCTGAAAGCTGCCAAAGAATGTGTTTAAACTATTAATCCAAAACATACAGAAGTTTACAGGTAGAAAAAATGGCCTGCGGGTTTACAGTGTTTTTTGCTGGATTGGTGATGGAGGAAATCTCAGCCTTGTATGTAACTCCTTTCTCTCATACCTGTGCCATCATCGTCTTGTCCCTATTGCCACAATACTAGTCCACACCATCACCTTCTTCTCTCCCCAAATAAACACATCCCTTCATTGTAATATGTTGAAACATGTAATATATTGTTTCCTTTGAGCTATTTTGTTAAAATTCAGGGAACTTGAAGTAAAATATTAATAATGGTAATATGAAATTATAATTTTCTTTTTTTCCTATTTGCTTTTTTGACTTGTTTACTTTTATTATAGGCTTATAGATTTAGCAGAAAAGTAACTACCTTGAAGCTATGAAATGATTTATTCACTTTAGGGAAAACATTACAAGGCTACCAGACCCTACTTTGTGTGTGTGGTTTTTGTTTTTATTTGTGAGAAGCTAGATTAGAGAAAATCCTTGGCAAATGTTAAAAACAAAGGCTGTGAAAATCTTTTGAAGCTAAATTTCCTCTCAAATATAGTAAAAGTGTAGAATTTATAATAGGAATCCAGTAAACCTTTAAAGAACCAAATAGTGAATATTTTTGGTTTTGGGTACTCGCTCTCTCCCCCTTCCGCCCCCCAATCTCCTATTTATTCTGTTTCTGGAGAACCCTGACTAGGGTTCACATGACCTAGTCTGGAACATACAGCATCACATGACCTAGTCTGGAACTTGCTTTTAAAAATTCATCTAAAATACAAAGAATAAAAAGGGATAAATGAATGTAGAAAAATACTGATAATTGTTTAGTATGGTGATGGCTATATGAGGATTTGTGTTTGTATAGATTTGAAATTTTTCAAAATGTTAAAATTTTAAGAATCTTCTCCACCTGTTTCATAAGCTATTGTGATGATCATTGATAAAAAGTGTATAAAAGTTAGCTAAAGCGCCTATAAGGTACTTGATGAATGTCAGTTTAACAAAATGAACAAAGAAAAAAATTTAAGGAATCCATGTTCTAATTTAGGAGTTGGCCAAACACGGCCAGCCCGCAGGCCAAATCCAGACAGCTGCCTTTTTTTGTTGATAGCAACACGGCCACGTCCATTTGTTTATGGTTGCTCTCGTGCTACAACAGAGTAAGTGCAACAGAAACCATATCATCCAGAAAGCCAAGAATATTTACTATCTGGCTCTTTAAAGAAAATTTACTGACCCCAATTATAAGTTCTACATTTTTATTATTATTTGAGAGGAAATTTAGCCTCAAAAGATTTTCACAGCCTTTCTTTTTAACATTTCAAGGATTTTCTCTAGTCTAGCTTTTCACAAATAAAAACAAAACCACACACAAAGTAGGGTCTGGTAGCCTTGTAATGTTTTCCCTAAAGTGAATAAATCATTTCATAGCTTCAAGGTAGTTACTTTTCTGCTAAATGGAAAAGCCTATAATGAAAGTAAACAAGCCAAAAAAAGGGAGGTAAAAAAATTATAATTTCATATTATTATTGTTATTTTGCTTCAAGTTCCCTGAGTTTTAATAAAATAGCTCAAGGGAAACAATATATTACATGTTTCAACACATTACAACCAAGGCATGATTTTTATTTGGGGAGAGGAGGAGGAGGGAATACATAAGCATACAAGGCTGGAATTTTCTCTGTATCAACCCAGCAAAGAACACTGTATGTAAAGAGATTTATTATGAGGAATTGGCTCATGTGATTAGAAAGGCTGAGAGGTCCCACAGTCTGCTGTCTGCAAGCTGGAGACTTAGGAAAGCCAGTGGTGTAGTTCAATTTGAGTCCAAAGGCCTGAGAACCAGGGGAGCCAGTGGTGTAAATCCCAGTCTGAGAGCAGAAGACCAAAGTCTCAGCTCATGCAGTCAGGCAGAAAGGGTGAATTCGCCACTTTTTATTCTCCCTTCACCTTTTATTCTATTCAAGTGCTCAACAGATTGGATGATGCCCATCCACACTGGAGAGGGCAATTTGCTTTATTGAGCCTACTGACTCAAATATAACTCTCATCTGGAAACACCTGGACACCCAGAAATAATGTTTAGCTAAATATCTCCACCCCCACTACTGCATTATCTAGTCAAGTTGACAGATATCAAATTAACCATCACAGAGGCCTACTTACTTCAGTATATACCTCTAGAAAAAAAAAAATAGACACTTTCTTTCATAATTATAATACCATTATCTTACCACTTGGCAAAATTAAAAATAAATTTTGGTAACATCTAATACTCAGGCCATGTTGCGATTTCCTCAATTGCCTAAAAAATGTTTTGTTTTTGTTTTTACATCCGGTTTGTTTGAACCAGGATCTACATGAGGCCACATGTTGCATTTTGCTGTTGTCTCATAAATCTCTTAACAATAATCCCTTACTCACCTCCCCTTTTTTGTTTTTGTTTATTCAGTCCATTAACTTCTTGAAGAAATGAGCCAGTTTTATAAAATGTTTCACATTCTTGATTTATTTGTTTGCTTTCTTGTGTCATTTGATTTGTTACTGTATATCCCAGTTTTCCTGTAAATGGCTCTAAAAACTTATGTAGATTCAGGTTCAACCTCTTTGGCAAGAATCCTTCATAAGTGGTACTTTGTTTTGCACATTATGTCACATCAGGAGGCATATTGGGTAGCAGGAGCCTGAACCCTCCTTTGTAAAGTTCCTCATCAACTTTTCATCTAATAGTTTATCCACTAAATGATCTTTCGTAAATCATTTATTTTCATTTATAAATTTATTAGCTGGAATTCTTCTGTAAGGCACATTCCCTAACCATCTTAGGTGTTTGGTTTCCCCAGAAATATAATTAATAAAGGAGATGATATTTTTGAATCCCATTTTATAGATTGGGATTGAGTCTCAAAAAGGTTAAATGAATTGCCTAAAGTTATAAACCCTGTACCTTCTATAACTCAAAATCAAACCCAAGTTTTTGATACCTGTTCTCATTATTTCATATGCAGTGCAAATGGGAGTCAGTGAATTGACATCCTAACAAGTTGTTCTTTGTTGTTATATGGCTTTGTAAGTTAAAGGATGAGAAATAGGATGATTTAGGAATAGCCTCTTTCCTCTCTGTTTTGTTTCATTTTGTTTTCACACTAAATTCAGGAAAGAGTAGTTTTTATCGGATGAACTACAGAGATAGTTTTTCAGAGCAATTAAGTGCTTGGAAATCAAATTGCTTGGATTCAAATTCCTGCCTTACTACTTGTAACCTGACTTTTGGCAAGTTACTCAACCTTTCCATGCTCCAGTTTCCTCATTTGAGACATGAGGATCCTAATAGTATTTATCTTAATGGGTTGTTGTGAGGATTAAATGAAGTTAACATAAAGAAGGTGCTTAGAACAGTGTCTTGCATATTATAAATACTCAATGCCATTTAGCTTTTCAGAAATAAAATTCTACAAACTATCCAGATCAAACATTAGAAATATTGTAGTAATTGTGAACTTGTGGATATTGGTTGAAAAGATGTATGAAATCTGAATGTTTGTGGTTTAGATATTTTATGTTTGAATTTCTTTTTTTTTTTTTTTTTTTTTTTTTAGACAGAGTCTCACTCTGTTGCCCGGGCTAGAGTGAGTGCCGTGGCGTCAGCCTAGCTCACAGCAACCTCAAACTCCTGGGCTCAAGCGATCCTCCTGCCTCAGCCTCCCGAGTAGCTGGGACTACAGGCATGCGCCACCATGCCCGGCTAATTTTTTCTATATATACATTTTTAGCTGTCCAGATCATTTCTTTCTATTTTTAGTAGAGACAGGGTCTCGCTCTTGCTCAGGCTGGTCTCGAACTCCTGAGCTCAAACAATCCACCCGCCTCGGTCTCCCAGAGTGCTAGGATTACAGGCGTGAGCCACCGTGCCTGGCCTATGTTTGAATTTCTTGATGGTTTGATTTACTATTTTTCAACTTTATGATGATGTGAAACCATTCTGTTTTTCACTTTCAGTACAGTATTCAATAACTTAATGAGATAGTCAACACTTTATTATAAGATAGGCTTTGTGTGAGATGATTTTGCCCAACTGTAGGCTAATGTAAGTGTTCTGAGCATATTTAAGGTAGGCTAGGCTAAGCTGTGATGTTTGGTAAGTTAGGTGTATGAAATGTATTTTTGACTTAGGGTAGTTTCAACGTATGGAGGGTTTATCGGAACATTGCCCCATCATAAGTCGAGGAGCATCTGTACTTCTCTTTGGAGTCTTAAAGCTTTGCCCTAAGCGCAATAGGAAAAGCTGTTAAAAGTATTGTCATATATTCAACAGGACATGAAATACTTTATTGTGTGGTGTGTGAGAAAACAAAATGCCCTCTGCCTTTTTTCCCAGTCTTCAGTTACCTACTTGCTAGAATGATAGATGATATCACTTCATTTAAATTGTGTTTATAATCATATCTTAGGCATATTTGGGGAGTTTTTTTATACATATATTTTAAAAGATCGTTTTAGGGGAGGACATTTTTCATCATTTATAAAGCAAGAGGAATCATATTTTTCCAGATGTACTGCAGTGAAGTCTGCCTATAACTATCATTTTGCATTATTTTTTCATGGCTGATGCCTTAAGATATAATCAAAGGTATGTGTATGCATTTAGTTTGCTCATAGACTATTCCTATTTGTTCATAGGCATTTCTTCTCTGATTTGTTGTACAATATTATGAAAGGCTTTTCACTATATATTTCCTGAGTTGTCAAAAAGTGTCTGACTTTTTGAGTGTGGCTCAAAAAGTATCTTTTGACCCATGTTCCAAAGGATAGTTGTATTATAAGTATATGGACTATATCATTTAAAATTTTTCTGAGTATTTGAAAGTGCTGTGTATTTGGCCATGTGAATCAGAATGGATGTACTTAGACCAGTTTTCTAGGTAGGCAAGTATATGGGTGTGTAACCAATAATTTTATTTGTTATGACCCAAATGCAGTGAGTAACTTGGTTTTGTTACTGTAAAGATTCTAACTATTCTTTTATAGGGTCTTCCCCCCTCATTATTTATGTGAGGTTATATCACCTGACTCAAGGTAGGAAGAGATACCTTGTACAGAACTGCAGGTTTGCAGGCCTCTGTATAAATATTTTATGGAAAAAAACAAAAAACTGTTAATTCCCTATTTATTCCTTGAACCGACTTTTCAGTATTATTTGTTCACTACACGCCCCAACGTTTCTGTATTTGAGAATGAAACACCACTGTAGAAAGTTCAGATAGAATAAAATTAGGAGCAATAATCACAGCTTTTCTATTTTGACAGTTTTGATTATCAAATAAAGGAAAATATATAAGAATTCTATTCTTATAAAAATATTAAGGGAATAATAAAAATGGTGAATATGCTATTAAATGTGAAGATCAGAGAGATAGTAAAGTCTTCAAGAGGTGTACTGTCCAGGTACTTTGCTACTAATATCCTTTCAACTATACTGGCAAAGCCTAAGTGTTGAAAAGAGCACTGGATTTAAAGGCTGAAGGCCATAGGCCAGACCCTTGTATCCACCTTGAAAGCTCTGAAAAGCTATTTGCCTTCTTTGGGCCTCTCTTTTCTCCTCAACAAAAGGAAGGGTATAGTACCTGCTTTTTTGTGAGGATCAAGAATTAAGTATGTTTCCTGGAAGTGGAAATTCTTTCTACAGTACAGATTGCTATTGCACCAAAGTTAGGATGAGCTGTATTGGTTATGAAGGAGTACAGTGATGATTGGGTCTATTAAGATTTGACTTTGTTCATTTTCTGATCCTGGTCAAGATACTTACCTTCACCAAGGTCTGTCTCATGCCCTCATTTGTATCAATATGTGGGAATAATCATCTCTTTTGTGTGGGTTCTTGTGAAAAGCAGGGATATGGTGTCTGTCAGGTGCCCAGCACACTGTCCAGCACATACAGGTACTCTATGCATGGTAGCTGTTATTTACTTTTAAAAAGTTATTGTTAGTTAGCAAATACTCGTTTTGTGCATATTAATGTAAAAGAAAGTGAATGAACCCTTTTGGTAGGAGGAGGAAGTTATAAATATTAACAATATGTGGCATTTGCGGAGAGTATCATTTTCTAATAATTTTTTTAAGGTAATGGGATTAGTTTTAAAAAAAATCAGTGTTGCAAAATTAAGTAAACAATGTTGATTTTTCTTGAAACCAAAACATTGATAACTACAATAAGTAAGGAAGTTCTAAGCCTAGATTTCATTTATACTTAGGATCTTTCCTTTTTCCCTGAATGCTCTCATCTACTATATTCATTATTCAAAGTTTTTTGAAAATAGATTTTGAACATAAAGTTATAGAAGTAAAATTATAATTGAATGAGAAAAACATATTGAAGTTTATATTCTGCCTGCAAATTTGAAGGTGAATTTATCAATCTTTAGTTTTTATTTCAGTTCTCACTCCTTACTTTGGTTAACTTTATTAGTTATTTTTGCCCATTATTTTCTTGTGGACGTGGAAATGAATTGTGCGTGCATGAGAAACCATCTTTTTACTTCGTTAACTCATCATGGCAGCTGCTGAGCCATGGCGACATCTTTAAGAAAGGTAATAGAAACACTTGTCTAAGAAAATGTTAGGAATCGAAGTTAACTGATGTAAAAGAGGTGTGAATAAGCCTTTCTAAAATTGTGCTATTTTATATAGGTTTATAATAAAAGCCAAATGCCTTTGTTCCAACTTTTTGGTTTCATGCCTTGTCAGTGTCATGAACAGGAAATGATTTTTCTTTCTTTTGTGATCACCTAATTAGCAAATGTTTTAATTTCCTTTTAGAATTCATGAACTTGATCCTATTTTCCCACTCACTGTCAATAATCTTAGCTATCCCAGTTCTCTAGATTCTGCTGGCTTTCTCTTAGAAAAACAATGCTGTTTATACGTACTAACATTAAGATAATTTTTTCTGATTGTTAAGTGTGTAAAAATACTTAGGTACTTAACATTGAAAGGATAGATCTTTTTCTGGGGATTCTAATGAAAATGTATTAGATGGCTTTCCAGGATGTCCTACGTAAACTATAAAGATTCTTGTCAGCCTAGTTCCTGTAAAACTGCAGTTCTATTAGGGGGAAAATAAACTATGCCATTCAACATATTTTCAAGAATTAAATTAATTGCATGATTAGAATTAAAGCATTGAGATTTTTGTTTGAAAGAAGAAAATGTTTTGTCCTATGTGATAATTAAGAGCTAAATGTGCCACCATGACTGTATTTCATATTCCATAATTCACAGTAACTACTTATTATGCTCTCAGAATGTCAAATCTCATCACAGTTTTTGCAGAATGTTGTGAAATGTTGTAGGTGTTTCTGTTAGCAAAATTGATTTAACTTTTTATTTACACAAAATAGATCCAGTCTTAGAAAAAAAACAGATAACTTTTGGTATATTCACACTGTAAACAATGTGTTTCAGATAGAATAGTATGATCTAGAAAAAAATAAGTGACTATGATGTCTACTTTTCAATCTGGGAAAACAGGAACAATCATACTTTGAGAATATTGTTAGGTGCTAGTTAAAGTTTATATTTTATATTTGTAAAACACTAATTTGATTAAAAAATAATATTTCAGAGCAGGTGCTTTAGTTACTCAGACCTGAATTCAGATCTCAGTTTCACCACTGACTGGCTGTGCACCCTTCATTAAGCAACTTGCTTTATTTCTCTGAACGTTAGTTCTCTTACCTGTAAAATGGGACTTAGGCCATTTTCATAGTTGTTAGAACTTAAGCAAAACAAAAAAATGTAAAGCAGTAATAATGTGTGTAAAATAGTGCCTAGAACAGAGTGAGCACTAAATAAACAATAACTATTATTATGGTGAGACAATAACTTTTCTTTACCAGACAATAAACCAGAAATTTTGAATTGTGAATTGAAGGTTATTTGCTTAATTTGAATTTTGGAATCGCTGTTTCGTGATTGATGAGAAGATAAATTTCTATTGGTCACCAGTTTTTAGTGAGAGACTTGAGCAAAGTATGTATATAAAGTTTCTCAATCTTCAGGTTGTAAGCTAAGGAGCATTTTTTATTGAAGTTACCATCAAATTGGTGCCGTTGCTATAATCATTTTCCCCTCAAGATATGCACATTGGTAATTTACACATAGAATTTTATTGGAAAAGAAAATCTATTTGATTTACATAATGATAAAGCAATAAGGAATGCCTGTGTTCCTGTACTTTCCTTGTATTAAGGTATCAAAAACCCATATAAAAAATACATGAAAAGCATTTTTCTCATCTTTTCTACCTTTCAATCATTTCCCTTTAGAACACCTGTCATTTCTGTCAAAAGATTTTGCATAAACTTAGAATTTTATGGCATTATTATTTTGAGTTTTAAGATGGCAAAATTAGAAATGACATATCTTCTTTAAATTATTATCAAAGCAAAGTTCCTACATATCAATAAGGTAATGAATAAGAATTATGTATTTTCCTCATGATCTCCTTACCCTGCTTGTTATTGGAATGAAAACAGAAATGAACGCGTTCTCTTTTTATGTGAGTAACACAATGGAAGTCAGGCTCACAAAACCAAAAATTGTTTTTGAGGGTTCCAGCAAATTAGATTATTAACTAGGTTTATAATCTTTAGTATAGACTTAAATTCATAACCCCATATCCTTAGTGGCTGAGAGAAAATGGGCAACGCACACGAACTCTTTCAGTCATCAAGATGAAGCTGTCTTGATTTATGCAGAATCTGTGAGAAGAGCCCCCACTCAACTCCTGGTCCTGCCTCTATGTCAATTCCTGTGTGTGTTAAATTCTTACCATCTTCCTTTGTGTTTTTTGAAATGTTTCTATTTGTTTTATCATTCATGAATATTTTGCATGAATATTAAAATCTAGAATTTTCAAATCTTGATTTTTTTAAGTCATGCCTTTTATTTCTTGGCTTCTTTCTCCAGTGTCCAATATAGTACTCCACAGTCTATTTCTTTTTTTTTTTTTTTTTTTAATCCTATATAGCTAAAACTTTTTACCCTTTATTTAGCTAACATTTCCCTGTTTTCCCCAGTCCTCAGCTCCTGGCAACCACCATTCTACTCCCTGCTTCTGTAAGTTCCATCTTTTAGATTCCACTAGATTCCACTTATAAGTGAGATCATGTATAAGAGTATTAGTCTCTCTGTGCCTGGCTTATTTCACTTAGTATATGTGAACCTTTAGGTTCATCCACATTTTTGCAAATGGCAGGTTTTCTTTCTTTTTTAAGGCTTAATAATATTCCATTTTATATGTATACCATATTTTCTCTTTTCATCCATTAATTGTCACTTAGGTTGATTCCTTATCTTGGTCATTGTTACTAATGCTGCAGTGACCACAGGAGTGCAGATATGTTCTCAACATACTGATTTTATTTCCTCTGGTAATACACCTAGAAATGAGACTGCTGGCTCATATGGTACTTCTGTTTTTTATTTTTTGTGGAACCTCTATACTAGTTTCCATAATGACTGTACAAATTTACATTTTCACCAACCAACAATATACAAGAGATCCCTTTTATCTGCATCTTCACCAACACTTATCTTTCATCTTTTTGATAATAGTCATTCTGATAGATAAGAGGTAATACTTCCTTGAGATTTTGATTTTCATTTCCCTGATAATGATCTTGAGGTATATTCTATACCTTAATTTGTTGAGAACTTTTTTTTTTATTATTATAGCTTATTATGGGGGTACAACCGTTCTGGTTAAATATATTGCCCATGCCCCTCCCAACCCCCCGAGTCTGAGCTTCAAGAGTGTCCATTCCCCAGACAGTGCACATCGCACTCATCATGTAGGTATACACCCATCCTCTCCCCCACCCCCATCCCCCCGAGTCAAATCTTTAAGCGTGTCCATTCCCCAGACAGTGCGCATCACACTCATCATGTAGATATTCACCCATCCCCTCCCCCACCTCTGTCCGATGCCCAGTTGGCGTCATTCCTAAATGTGCACCCAGATGTTGATCAGGGAAACCAATTTTCTGGTGAGTACATGTGGTGCTTATTTTTCCATTCTTGGGATACTTCGCTTAATAGAATGGGTTCCAACTCTATTTCTTTAAGGAAAAAACGTTTAATTAATGAACAAGATGCTGTCAGTGAAGTCTAGCAAAAAAAAGAAAAAAGGGATAGATTAAAGCTCCTTTTTATTTTGCTTTGTTCAATCCCCAGTTGAATGGAATAGTGTTGAGCAGCAGCCAAAACCATGGAATTTGACATTACTTGTTTCAATATTGAATGAAGGCTCAGCTGAGAGAGATGGGTTTTAGTGCATTTTTTTTCCCCTTAGTGGAATTAAGGTGACTTTCTTTTGCACATTGTGTCGCCTCAATTTAAGAGCTAAACAGCTTGTGCTTGTTGGTCGGTTAGCTTAATTTGGCAGGTTTGTGGGACATGATGTTTTCATAACAGAAGGGAAGAGTAGATAATGATCCTCTGAACCTTTAAGGAACTGAGATTTAACAGTTCATTATACATTTATATGCAATTTTCTGTGCATACCTGTGGAATTTAATTTATAAATTTTGAAGATCCTCACTATCCAGGATAGTGGGCATAAGGCAGAGAGATTTAAGGGAATAAGAAATGTCTCTGCCATCACTGTCTGGGTTGGATTTAATATAGCTAAGGAAGAACAACCTAAACCACGTGTTGGGGTACATTCATCGTTTAAACAAGTCAGAGCAGCAAATTTTGTGAAATGTGAATTGTTTGGTATTATAAGATAAAACAAAAATTCTCTCAGCCTTTTTACAAATCATGTAATGTTGTAGCTGCTCGGTGAAAGGGCTGTCATTATCTACTACTACTTAAGTTTCAAAAGTTATGTTGTGCTTTTATTTCTTTAGAAATGAGTGTATCAACTTGATGTGGGATTATTAGTGTTCAGCTACTTACTCTTTAAAGGCACACATCAAAATATTATTATTCCAATAATTTTACGTGTGTTGTTTTTCTCATTGTCTGCTATATAGGACATCAGAGGCAGCTTTTGAATTTTAAAGAAAATAAATCTACATATGAAATGGCTAGTAGACTTGTGATCCTAGAAGTTATCATATCTGAGTGCCATGCTTAGATTTGCATAGCTATCCCTAGCTTTCTTTTTTTGTTGCTATCTTGCTGTTTAAATGATTAAGTTTGAATTAATATATACTAAGAGGTCTTACATCAGGAACAGCTTTTCTTTGTAAAACAGAACAGAAAATCATTTCTAGTAAATGCTCAATTTATAAGATAACAAAACAAAAAGGATGACTACAGAAATTTTCTATAGCAATATGGTAATTTAAAGCATTATTCATATATGTTATTAAAGATTATATGTGTGTGTGTGTGTTTCTGGAGGACAAGTGTTTTGCATGATAACCTATTCAGGTAAACTATCCAGGTAAAATTATAAGCAATTGGATTTTTCTTCAAAAGGTTCTAAATGTGACATAGCATAGAAAAACAATTAAATTGAGGGTAGGGAATCCCTTAATGTAATTAAATAACATAAAAGCAGACCTGTTACCCATATACATATGTAATATTTCTGTATAGTTGGTGGCAGAGACAAGTAGTGATGAATTTAGCACAAAACTGAACTTGGGGACTTTAAGTTTGCCTATTCTGCTATGGCTTTGGAGAAATAATCCTATTAGTTATTTTTGCTATAAAATAGTGATTTTAGTACTGAGAAAGGTATTGTAAATGTATTTAAAGTCAACTGCTTATATAATTTGCAAGTGGCTACTCTTGATTTTCTAATAATTACTTGTAGGAAATAGTAGGAAAAGATAATTTCTGTCATCACCGCCAACAATAAATGTTTATTCAATGGCTATAATGCACTAGGCAGGAAAGAGGGAGACTGAGACCCAAGAGGTCCAAAAAGGAGCAAGGACCACCCTCAGGATCCTCCACTCACTCTGTTCTATTCTCTTTCTAGAAAGATAGCATTTTTTCTAGCTCAGGCCCAGAGAGAGGCTGTGAAATGAAGAATTACAATTTGTCATTCATTCAACAAGTATTAGGTAGAATCATAGGAAATTGCTATTAATATTTATGAAGATCAAAATAGTATGATGTTATGGCAATTCCATGTGGTTCCATCTAATATTTATAGAACTATTGGTATGTGCCAGGCATTGTTGTAGTAACTGAAAGGCACAGAATTTAACAAAACCGAGAAAATCCCTGTTTTTATGGAGTTTGCGTTCTCATGGAGTCTCTAGCCAGACCTCTCTCCTTACTCTAGGGTCATGTATATACAACTGCCTGCTCTCTGTCTCCCCTTGGATGCCAAATAGCTTTTCAAACATGACGTGTCCAAAACCAGTCTTCTGGTGGATAAATAATGCACAGAGATTTTACCTGCCTGGTGGATAAAAATCAGGGGTAGGACAATGAACACATGACCTAGCCCAAGTTCAGTCTCTTTTTCTCTCTGTGTCTGTCAAGATAATAGAGTCAATAAGTAAGGGAGTAATTTCTGTAGCGCCAAATGATGATTTTTATCTGTTGAATTTTGAAATGTACACAGACATGAAAATGGAGACTGGTGCTAAACACAACTATGATGTATTTGCTCTTTCTAATACATTGCAGCAAGCTATTCTGTAACCTTCACTACACCTGGTAAATAGCTGAATGGTGTTAGGATTCAATGAAGGAGTTCTGGATAGGGAATCAACAGACCTAGGTTAGAGTTTCAGGTTTGCTCTTGAGGACCTCTGTTACACGGGTATCCATCAGCAAATACAAATAAGTTAACCACTCTTACATACTTCAATATTGTGAAAATAAATGAGATAATTAAAAAGTGGTTTGAAAATTCACTCTTGAGGGGTGAGAATTGATATATAAAATATATATAACTTTAATATTCTTAGTTTAATGCAATCTGTATCTTTTGTTTGATTTTGTTTTTTTCTTGATTAATGGAATTACAGACTTCAAAACTTTGCTACACTTTAAAGTGTATCTAATTATCTGATTTAGTCTGTGCTCAGCAGGCAGCTTGTTCTTCCCGACTGTTCTTTTGACCATGTCCATTATAATATATCACTAATATTTTAATTTTTTTTTTTTTTTCTTGAGACAGAGTCTCGCTTTGTTGCCCGGGCTAGAGTGAGTGCCGTGGCATCAGCTTAGCTCACAGCAACCTCAAACTCCTGGACTTAAGCAATCCTTCTGCCTCAGCCTCCCGAGTAGCTGGGACTACAGGCATGTGCCACCATGCCCGGCTAATTTTTTTTCTATATATTTTTAGTTGGCCAGATAATTTCTTTCTATTTTTAGTAGAGATGGGGTCTCGCTCTTGCTCAGGCTGGTCTCGAACTGCTGACCTTGAGCAATCCACCCGCCTCGGCCTCCCAGAGTGCTAGGATTACAGGCGTGAGCCACCGTGCCCGGCCTAATACTTTAATTTTTAAGTTAAATTGCTACGAATG
This sequence comes from Varecia variegata, assembly GCA_028533085.1. Lineage (NCBI taxonomy): Eukaryota > Metazoa > Chordata > Mammalia > Primates > Lemuridae > Varecia > Varecia variegata. The sequence goes on along the minus strand of CM052441.1, from coordinate 76,319,264 downwards.
AATATACGAGAGTTTTGTTAAGCTATTTAAAGCATCTTCTAACATTTAAAAATATGTGCTTTAAAAATTATTAGGTTGATGGAATTGAAAAAAGTGTGTTTTCCTGGTTTGTTTTGTTATCTTTTTCTATTATTAGCATGTCCCCAGCGTATAGTTAATTCAAAAGAATACTGTGGCAAAATAAATTCTATTTCTTAATGAGAAATCACATTGAACTTGAGAAGAAAACAGATAACCTGAAGCCAGACAAGGAAGTTCACACAGCCCTCCCTTGGCAGAGCTATCTTCCTGCATTGCTGAGAACACAATCCATCAATAATTTAATTCAGTTACATTTGCTTATAAGAAAGCAACCACTTTGTTTTGAGGCTTTAATTCTGATTTTTTATCATAATTCACAAGATGAAGTAACCTATCATTATGGCAGTGCTAGTAACATCACCAAAAGGGAAAAGGGGGACGTATTTCTCTTCTGTCATGAACATTTTATTATTTCTCAGATATTTCTCTAGGGTTTTATATGCTATTCTTTTGTATTAAATAATATTTATATGTAAATGGTATAATGCTGCAAATTGCTAGGAAAAAAACCCACTAAGACAATTTTGAACATTCACTTAAGTTTTCTGTGCTGGATATCTTTGAACAATATAATAAAAAACCTATGCCTGTTGAAGTTAAATGACCTTTGTTACAAATCAACCTTTTTTATACTTCATATTGGGAAGCATAGCAGTGTTGTAATTTGTATAGTTCTGCAAGACTTGCAGGATGTCACAGTAAGTTAAATGGCTTTACTTAAATATATAGTAATTTGCCCTTTATTATTATAAGACAGCAAACCTTATTTGTTTCCCCCCAAACAAATAAGGTTATTTTAAGCAAATTGAAAATTTCCACTAGTTTCTAAAAATACCCTCTGTGGCTTTTTAATATTGTTATGACTTTAAAATTTTACTCTAGTTTCAGAAAAGATCACTTGTGTTTCTTGGGTGGAGAAATGCATATTCATGTGCTCATCATAACATGGTAGAAAGAACGCAGACTTGGAATAAGTCATAGTAAGATTTTAGTCCTGACACAATATCTTATCATGTGCATTTTTACTTAATCTTTCCAACTCTCAATTTCCCAGGCTGTAAAATGGGGATCATCACACTACTTTGCACAGTTGTTATAAGAATCAAATGAGGAAATTCTTGTCTGTTGCCTAGTATATAAACTTTTTATTATGAAAAAAAGCTTAGACTAATAGAAAAGTTGCAAAAATAGTAGAGTTCCATATACTTTTCACCCAGCTTTTCCTAATAATTCACACATTGCGCAACGATTATAAAATTGTCAAAACCAACAAATTAACATTGGTTTAATACTGTTAACTACAGACTTTATTAATAACATTTCAGCTGTTGTCTCACTAATGTCCTTCTACTGTTCTAAGATCTAATCCAGGATTCCACGTTGCATTTAGTTGTCAGTTCTCCTTAATCTCTTCTAGTCTGTGACCATTTCTCAATCTTTCTTTGTCTTTTCATGACCTAGCTAGATACTTTTGAAAGGTACTGGTTAGTTTTTTGTAGATTGTCTCTCACTCTGGGTTTGTCTGAGGTTTTCTTATGATTAGATTGAGGTTGTGCAGTTTTGGCAAGAATATCACAGGTGTGATATCAACACAACTTGTTGCTGGTGATATTAACCTTGATCTCTTGGTTAAGATGATATCTGGTGGGTTTCTCTACTCTAGAGTTCCTATTTTCTCACAAAATACCTTGGGGCAGATATTTTAGACTATGTAAATATCTTGTTTCCCCACTAATGTTGGCATCCCTCAGTGTGGATCTTGCCTCCAAGTATTATTGCTAAGGTGTTCTGATGGTTATTTTCTAATATTTATTCCTTCTACTTTTATTATTGGAATTCTTCTGTAAGGAAAAGTTGTCCTTTCTCCCTCATTTATTTATTCAGTTATTTATGTTAAGATACATTCATGGTTATGTATTTCATTTCATGGGATATAATCCAGTACTACTGTTTTTGACTTTGTTGTTCAAATTGTTCCAGCTTTGGCTGTTGGGAGCTCGTTCAGGTTGGTTCCAGTGCCCTTTGGACATGTCTCCTTCCAAGCACATCCTTTCTCTCTGGCACCACAAGATGCTCCAGACTCATCTTGTATTTTCCCTACCTTAGTCCCAGAATCATCAACCACTTCTCCAAAAGGCCTTGTAAAGTCCCTTAAAAAATAAATTAGCCATTTGTCACCTACCCTACATTTTTCTAACTCTTGTTATTTTTTTTGGGGGGGGGAGGGATACATTTCTCTTTTGATCTCCTTCAGAGGTAGTTTTTAGAAAAGAAACTAACACATGCCTACAACAGAAGGCTACAGATCCATATTCTCTTTGCCCCTGAAATTGTATAGGAACAGTCTGACTTGTCACTGAAATTCAAAACTTTGTCTCATGACATTTTTCATTTCAGGGGATGATATATTTTTCTATCATTTATTGATAGCTTTTAAAATAGTAAGTAATTTTTTTGTTTGGTCATCTGTTATGTAGTCAAGCTCAGATGACTAGAAGATAACATGTAATCTAGTAAGTGAAATATCTATCTTACTTTATTGTGACTTTGGGAAAATCATTTAATCCTTTAGCAGTTCAGTTTCAGAGTTATTTTAGAGCTAATTTTATTCATATAATTATGGTAGAAGTAAAAGTGTGCTAAAGATCTTGTCTTTTTTGTAGAGTCTGATTCATTTTTGACGTTGATAGGAAAAATGTGTATTTTAATTTGCTATGAGTAACCACTAGGGGGCGTTCATGGGTAACTAATTACCCATTTGCTATTTGTTTAAGATGTTCTGACACTGAAAGATCGAAAATACAGTGGGAGGGGTAAGGTGCACATACGAGCAAGTGGAATAAATAAAATACTTGGAATGACAATATCATACAAAATGCAGTACAAGGAGAAAAGTATTAATATTAAGAGTTATATTTTTATATGTGATGAAAGGTGTAGTCTGGGAATATAATTCTGAACCTTCATGCACTCAGAAACATATCATTGAAATATATCAATATATAAGTATCTAAATGTTTATATTAAAATATTAACTATTTCTTAACTTTTATAGGATTAAAGGGTTATATTTGGCAGTTATCTTGGTAGCTCTTCAAAACCTTAGACTTGTTGCCATATTTTTAGTGGGTTATGAATAATGCAGGGGAGAAAAGGTTACTTTTTCTCTCACCCATCACTAAGTTTATGGTTGAGGCCTTATAACACAAGACAGATTAATAAGAGAAAAGCATACAAATTTAAGTTTTATGTGACATGGGAACCTTCATATGGAAATGAAAACCGAAAGACACAAGGAAAACTATTTTTGTGCTTAAGTTTGATGAAAAATAGACAGTCATGGGAAAGTATGATTGGATAAAGGGGATATATCTGATGGTAATAAACTGGGGGGAAACTTAGCAAGGCCTGTTTGTTCATATTCTTCTATGTATTCCTGTGTCTTCAGAGGTCCGGTGGTACATTTCTTCCTCTAAGCCATCTCTGGAAGGAAGGTCTTATTTAGAGGGAGGTCAGAGAATTTTTTCTAGGTTTTATGACCTGTTTCAGGGGAAAAAGGGCCAGGAGGTAGTGAGAGTGATTTTCCTACTTTTACTGTTGTCCGAAATACTTGGGATAGCATATCCTGAACTCCATTAGTAGTATCTTTAGACAGCTTTTTGATATTCAAGCTAGATCTTTAAAATTCTATCCAAATAGTCAGTATTAGAGAGTACTGTATGTTAAAGTGACCAGATAAGGAAATCTAGAAAAGCAAACCATGGGAAAAAAAAAAATGGACGGAAAATTAATCTGGGAAAATAAGTAAATAGGATGAAACTAGTCTGGCAGAAGTTAAATAAATTTGCATTTAATTCTTCAAAATGTTTTTAAAAATCATAATTCCTTTATCTGTGAAGAAGAGTGAGCCTCTCCATAGGAAATTAGAAGCTCTGATCATCTAACTTTTGTACAGTCTCTGGCTGTAGACTTGGATGGTGTTTGTAGTTTCCTTCTCTTATTTCCTGCGAGCAAAAAGACCAATTTATTCAAGCTGAGCCAACTCATGCTGGACTAGCGAATTCCACACCAGTCAGCCTGCTCCTGTGGTTTTCTGGTGATTATTTGTTTTATGTTGGCTCTTTTTCTACCAGTGAGGTGGAGACTAAGTTGACCACCTTCTAAGGGTTACTAAATTTAGTCTTTTAGGCTGGAAGTATGTTACTGAGTAAATGTTTTATTTTAGTGAATGAAGGGTTGTCTGTGGTTTCTGTCTTCAAATTTTGGCAAATTACATTTTGAATTTTAATAAATTTTTATTACTGTTATGTCAGTGGTATTTATGTCAGTGAATAAAATAGACTTTTCTAAAACAAGGGCTCCAGGTGAGATGCTGGAAATTCCACCTTTAATGTATCCTTCCCTTAATACCAGGCATACTTGTCTGAACAGTTAACCAATTAAGATTACCTAGCACACAACTCCCCCAGATCATCTCCTCCAGGTTGAATTATTGAAGACTTCTATTTAAATAGTATGTTAAGTGATAGTATTTAACAATAGGAATTTGCTAAATCTCTTTTGTCACTGAAAGTTAACAAGAAATAAATCATAAGAATAGCTTTCCAGCCTCTGGTAGGGACGTCATTATGAACATACAGTACAAAAAAAAAAAAAAAATGCTTAACAGTTCAGCCAAATAAACATTTATTGAGCAGGTGCAGTTTGCTAGGCTTTGTGCTACACACAGGGTTTACAGACGTGAATAAGAGGTGCATGAACTAGGCCGTGCAGGGACTCCAGTTCTTTCCCTAAGTCACACTGCAGTTTAGGGTTATGCCCTCTGGACCTTATTTTGCTGTGTGATAATGATGGTGATGTCTGAAGCCTGTTTCAGTTCTTAAATTCTGGTTGTAACTGATAAGAGAGCTAACTGTGCTAAAGCTTCAGATCCAGTTGCCAGTTTAATAAGCGATAGTGTGTTCTGCATCCTTTCCTCTCCGTTTTTCATACTCCCTTTTCTCTGATTTTCTACCCCAATTCCTTGTCGTGTCCCCAACTAGAAAATTATAGGAGGTTGGACCTGAAGAAAGCTGGCAATTTGAAAGCATGCTGAAACACTATTTAGTATTTTTCAGTTCGGACTTTGAACTTCAAGTTTGCCACATTTTATTATGCTCAAATCCCAGTAAATTAGAAACCAAATAAATGATATGCGAGTGACTTGTTAGTTACTGTTTCTTTAGAGAGTAGATACTTTTCTCTGGTTTTCACTGGAATCAGAAACATTTGTTGCGCTGTGGTGAGCTGTGACTTTCAGATGACCCTGAAGCAATAGAATGACAGTGGGGTGTCAGCCTATAGTTGAACGTTTGCTATGGATAACTGATGGTTGGTTATATGTGTTTCTTTTCTCCATTTAAAATTTTGTAGTATTTTCTAAAAAGTAGAAGCAACTGGGATTTTAATTTCAGCTTTTTCATTATGTAACTAAAATATTCAGTTGAGCTCTGGAAACCTTAGTTTCCTCATTTATAAAATAGGATATATAACTTACATAATTTACAGATAGGAAACAGTTCAGAAAGAAACATCTTGATAAACACTAAAGTTCTATAGAAATGTAAGCTATTATTATTATTTTTTTTTATTTTTTATTTATTTATTTATTTTGAGACAGAGTCTCACTCTGTTGCCCGGGCTAGAGTGAGTGCCATGGCGTCAGCCTAGCTCACAGCAACCTCACACTCCTGGGCTCAAGCAATCCTTCTGCCTCAGCCTCCTGAGTAGCTGGGACTACAGACATGTGCCACCATGCCTGGCTAATTTTTTGCATATATATATATATATATATATATATTTTAGTTGGCCAGATAATTTCTTTCTATTTTTAGTAGAGATGGGGCCTCACTCTTGCTCAGGCTGGTCTCGAACTCCTGACCTCGAGCGATCCACCCGCCTCGGCCTCCCAGAGTGCTAGGATTACAGGCGTGAGCCACCGCGCCTGGCCAAGCTACTATTATTGAAACATCACTAAGTGTTACTCTGTTTTTTAAATTGCTAACAACAGTAGTCCATTTGTACTGTTTTTTATTTAATACCTGACTGAGTAGATACAGTTAGAATTTTGCAGATCACACAGCCCCAGGTGACAGATGACCCTCAAATCTTGTTTTCTGAGTTGATTTGTGTATAGTCCTTATAGAAGAATGTGGAAAAGACAAAACAAACCCACTGGCCCACCTGCCACCCATATTCTAGAACAGATAGCTCTCCATTTTCCTATGATGATTAAATTGGTAGGTTTTTTTTTGATATGCAGCTGACCTTTCTTTTGATCTACTGCCAACCCTGAAAGTGGTCTGCTTAATCAGTTGCTTCATCAGATTACTTACGATTATTCCATTTAGTCCTTGTTTTGTGAATTTTTGAAATTTCACTATTTCCTGAAAACAATGTGGTCAATCAAAATTTAGAAACTTTGACCTGACCTTGCCCCAGGGGAAATTTGATGAAGGAAAATTTGTATACTCTGGGGTCCAGAAAGAAAATGTTCTTCATGGCTTCAGGGGAGGGGATTAGGACATGAAGATAGAGGACATATGTCCTACTTTTTTTTTATAATTTGTGGTCAACACTCTTCAAGGGGACTCCCATGTATCCCATGAGTATTCAGAGATACATTTGCATGTAAAATGGAACTTATTTTTTTAATTTCACAAACTAGTTTGTACAAATTTTATACAAACAATTATAGCACATAATCATAATATATACTTAGCATTTTATAATTTACAACCTGATTTTACATTGACCAAAGGACAGGTCTCATTATTACCATCTTTAAAAAGAGGAAAATAGACTGAGGTAACTTATAATTGCCTAACTTTATACAGCTAGTAGGTGGCAGAATTAGAACCAAAATCTGTGTTATCTCTATAACATCGTAAGCTTCATAAGCCTGTGAAAAGTTCTCAGCAATGAGAAATGAATTAACTCTTACAGAGCAGAAGAAATATTTAATATACCATAGGAGGTAATTTGCTGAATTATAGTAATAGCAGCAATGTTTTCCAGCTGTGTTATAGTCTTAAAATTGCTGAAATGATTTTTTTTTTTAAGGTCCTATAAGGAGGTAGAGGGAGGAACTAGATTCAGGTTTTTCTAATGAGGGAACTGGAAGCAAAACATTTAAGTAAATTAAGGAATATTAAACAACACACCAGGTCCAACCTACTCAAGATAGCTTTTTCTAGTTTAATAGTAAAACTGACAACCTTGGTAATGATAGTTACTCTAAAGCTGCGGTCCCCAAGCCCCAGGCCTCAGCCTGGTTCCGGTCCGCAGTCTGTTAGGAACCAGGCGGCACGTCACTGCCTGAGCTCTGTGCACCCCACTCTCCGCCTGTGGAAAAAGTGTCTTCCATGAAACTGGTCACTGGTACCAAAAAGATTGGGGACTGCTGCTCTAAAGAACTCTAGAGCTGGACATAGTTAAAGTGGTAAAAACAGATTTTATCCAGGAACTGTTACAATAGGGGAAGAGAGACTTTGGTATAGAACTGGACAAGTGGGGATTTATAACCAAGCAGCAAGGTGGATGAAAAATTACTGAGAGGAAAGAAACATCAGGGGTAGGGGGATGGTGGTTAAATAAACCTAGCAGAATTCTTACTGAAAGCAGGCCAGGGTGATCAGATAGCAAGGGTGGGAGGTGAGGAATTTGATCAGATATTGAGGGTGGAAAGTTCTCTCAACTGAGAGATTCTGGCTACAACTGGACTATTCTGTGGGTGAAATAGTCTTGCTGAAAGGTAGGGAAAAGGGTGGGGATATGGGAAAAGAAGGAACTCTTAAATTTAGGGACAGAAAAATGAATAGGAAGACTAATGGAGGAAAAGTCATAGTGAAGGCAGACAGTAACTGGGAAGTCCACGAGTGGGTGGTGAGAGTAGAGAGAGCCCTTAACGTTCTTGAAAGTGTCTTTGGTTAGAGGATCCCAGACTAGTGTGTCTGGGATGACTCCCTAATCATGGCGTAGAGGGGTGAGGCAATCATAGAGGAATTAGGTATCCATGTCCCCCAGTATCTCACAAGATGGAGAGACCTCTCAGTTGTCATTTTGTTTCAAGGGAGAGGAAAATATTGAATAGTAGAGGCTCAGTCTGTGAAGATTATTTTATCTGCACCTGAAATATCATGACCCAGATACTGAACACACAGTGAACATAATTGAATTTTGTCTCTAGAAACCCTTGGCCCTTTCTTGCTATTGCCTTAAGAAGGTATTCAGCATCCAAAAGGGAATTGTTATAACTGTCAGAGCATAGAAGGAGGTTATCTACATAGTGGATTACAGTGGAGTCTCCTGGGAATTTTAAGTTCATTAAATAGGCATTTAGGGTGCATGAGAAGTACGTAGGGCCTCAGTAAATCCTGGGGGCATAACGGTCCGGGTGTATTGTTTATTTTCCCAGGTGAAGACAGACAAGTATTGGAATTCTTTATGAAGAGAATTGCTAAAAAATGGCAGAACACAAGCTGATGTCTATGAAATGTCTCATGTTGGAAGAGATAACAGAGAGGATGGTATTAGGATTAGCACCAAGGGAAATCTGGGTTTGACAATTTTGTTGACAGGTCTCAGATCTTGGACTGATCTCCTTTCTCTTTCCCATTTGGCGTTTTAATGGCCAAATGGGAATACTGCATGGATTAGAAGTGGAGACTGAAAGCTTTTTGTCTGATAAATTTTGCATTGTTAGGGGGAGCCCTTCAAGTTCTTGTGGTTTTTATGTGATATTGGGGAATCCTGGGCAGAGGCATAGAAGGATCTATTTCTACATTATATGGGTTCTGTGTCTATTACATGTCCAATATTGGTGGAGTCTTTTACCCCTAAAGGAGAGGAATTGTCTAATAGTTGATTTAAATCTTTAATTAAGTAGGTGATAGGTTGAAGGAGGCAAAGGAATTCCCCCTTGAAGGAAGTCAGACAAAACCATTAGGGGACATAGACCTGAAGGGGAAGACTCAGGAACCTATTGAGGGAGTCCTGCAGGAATTGTTACACCCCAGTTTATGAGAACATGCCTTCTTAACAGGTTTACTGGGGTAGTACAGTTGAGAAGAAAGTTGTGTTGACCTTTAAGATGTCCCATAGAAAGGTAAATTATCAAAACCCATTGCTGGCAAAGTTGGGTGACTCTGGGGAAGGGGTGCAGGAAATGAGGTAATGTTAAGGGTAGAATGTATTGCCCTGGTATGAATGAGAAACATAGTGGGGTGCCCTTCAACTTGTAGCATCATTTCTTCTTCTAAGTCTAGTTGCGGGCATTGAACATTTATTTTCCCAGAGGAAAATCGACAGTTCTCCAGTAAGAAGCAGACTTAGGGTCTTTCCCTCCTTTTGAGGACTGGGCAATTCTGGGTCCGGCATCCTTTTTCCTCATAATATCAGCACGTGTCCAGATCAATGGGAACCCTCTGTGGTGGAGCTTGCTGTGAGTTAAATTTTTCAGATCTTTCCAACTGTTTTAATTGTGAGGCCATAAGCTTGCATTGTGTATTTTCCAATTTTTTT
>CM052441.1:76261236-76309122 GCA_028533085.1 Varecia variegata | reverse complement strand
ACACGAGTCTGGGCCTCTAACCCAGCTTCAGACTGTATGATCAGAATCCGAAGAATCAAAATCTGTCCTTAACTGTACTTCAGTGGACATTTATCTGGAGCACTGGATTGTGGAGTCACACTCACCAGCAGATACCCAAACGAGCATGCAGACTGGAGACAAAGGTCTCAATGTGTGCTGAGAGTTGGTTATTGTATCTGAGGGTCCGATGGTGGTTCAGATCCAGATCCAAATCATGGACCAAAACCTGCTAAAGAAAAACCAGAGCTGACCAGCAGTTAAAGCAGTAAAAACAGATTTTATTCAGGATGCATTATAATAGGGGAAGAGGCCCCAGTGTAGAACTTGGCTCAATTCCAAATAGAGCGTGGACAAGTGGAGATTTACAGTCAAGGAGCAGGGTAGGGGTCAGTGGATACAAAATTACTAACAGGAAGGAAACATCAGTGGGCAGGGGATTCTGGTTGAACAGACCTTATAGGTCTCTTGCCATAGGCAGGGCAGGGTGATCAGATACCAAGGGTGAGGGATGAGGAATTTGATCAGTATTGGAGGAAGGATTTTCTCTAAACCGATTTAGCAAGATTCTTGCTACAACTGGGTGAGGCTAAGAGGAACACAAAAGTCTGAGGCCCAGTTGAGAAGAGGATTCAGAAGAGTCTGACTAAAGTTTAGTCAAGGAGGGCATCTTATCACTGTGCGCCAGACACTATACCAAATGCTTTATGAAAATGGGCTAATTTAATCCCCACTCAACCCTATGTGATAGATGTAACTCCTTTTTTTATATATAAGGGAACTGTTGCAGAAAGGTTAAGTAACCTGCTCAAGGTCACCCAGCCAGCATGTAGCACTGACAAGATTTAAACTTGGGTATCTGCCTTTAAAGCCCTTGGCTTAACCATTAGGCTTTACTGCCTCCTGGACCCTTTGGGGCCTCCAGGTCTGCTTTAGTCGATGTTTGCTTAGAATATATGTGATGTTCCAGGGACCTCTAAGAATTAAACTGTGGTTCAAGTTAAGAGTTAAAGGGGAGTATTTGGAATCTATAGGTGGCTGATTGCAAAATTAGTTTTACAGACAGTAATTGAGTAATTTAGAACATAAACATTTAAAAGGAAGGCACTACATATTAAATGCCTATAGCATGCATTCTGGTTATTAAAATTATAAGTAAAACTTTTAAGGTAGCGACCCAAGACATAATCAACGGATCAAAAAATTATAGCAAGAATATGTGCTAAGAAAAGGCCACAAGATGATTTCATGCTCTTTTCCAGGGGCAGGTTCATTTATGTGTGTGACCCTGTTGCTGAGCTTGAGTTCCTGTTAGTATTTATGGTAACTAATCTTCCTGGGACCTCTTCTAATGATTTTGGTATGCTAAGTTCTGGGCATTGCTGAGTAATAGTGAGGGCACTTTATATAATAGTACAGCAGACTCTCCCTCTTTTTAATATGTAAATTAGAGTTCCAAATTCTTGAGGGTAAGAAATAACTGTCACTAAAAAAGAAGGGTTGAAAATGTCTTCCTTAAAAAATGCCATATTCTGGAAAAAAAAAAAAAAGTCATATTCTTACAATCTGATCTCTGCCCATATGTAGTTAGCTGTTTTGCCTCATTTAGGTCAAGAAGACTTTTTCATTTGAATATAAATCTCTTTCAGAAGGGTACATACTTTTTAACCATTCTCACTTATTGTCCAAGTTGAGCTTCATCATAATGAATAGCAGTTTCTGTTGCTTTGAAAATAGAAGTAATATTTGGTCTTGGGTTTTTTTTTTTTTTTTTTTTTTTTTTTGGTGAGAAAGACTTTATTCTGAGAAAAATACCTTGCACTGTCCTTGTAAGCAAACCATGGTGTCTGAGTAGATTTGGGCATAAATATTTTTAAAATTGTAATTAGAGGCTAGGCACAGTGGCTCACGCCTGTTATCTCAGCACTTTGGAAGGCTGAGGTGGGAGGATCACTTGAGCCCAGGAGTTCAAGACCAGCCTGGACAACATAGCGAGACCCTGTCTACAGAAAAAATAAAAATGGCCAGGCATGGTGGCACATGCCTATTGTCCCAGCTACTTGGGAAGCTGAGGCAGGAGGATCACTTGAGCTCAGGAGTTTGAGGTTACAGTGAGCTATGCTTGTGCCACTGCACTCCACTCTGGGCAACAGAGTGAGGCTCTGTCTCTTAAAAATAATTAACTAATTAATTAACAAGTATAATAAGATAAGGTCTCTAGACCCTGAGTGGGACTGGGAAAGAAGGCAAAGTTGTGAGAGAGACTGTGTTGAAGCAGGATAATGGTGTGCCTGCTTTGTAGTTTTTCTTGAGTTCAATTGGTAACAAAATGCTATTGAAAATAATTTCTGCTGTCTTTGGCAGAAATGCATATTGATGTGTTGCCAGTGGCGCAGCCAGGATGTCGGGACTAATCTGGAAGGCTGCAGACTGCCACTCACCCACCTTCAGACCTGACCTGCCTTGACTTTCTGGCTTTTCCTAACACTGGATAGGGTGGGAGGAGCCAAGACAGAAAAGTGTGTTGTCCCTTTAGTTCTCCCCACCTCTTCCCATATGAATACTGAAAGATTTCCCTTTGAGTTGTGAATATGAAGACCTAGAAAATATTTTCTTAAAAATACCTCCCAATTAATACACCTTGTGTACAATATTTCCTGGGTTTGCCAATTTGAAAACTAGAGAGGAGAATTTGTGTGATAAATATATGGATAGTTTGAAAGCTTAGTGAGATCCAAATTTTAGCCATCCACGTACAAAGGCAGGAAATAAATTGGAAAGAAGAGGGAGCTAAAAGATAATTTTAGCTTTTCTCTTTTAGAGAGAATAGATTTCCATTACTTTAAACAGAATAGCTGACCAAAAAGTTCTTTTGCTATTTTCTAGTGAATATACAGAAATCTTGCATCTAATTAAATTCAATTCATACCTGAAAGTTTGCACAAAAAGATTGATTATAGTTAATGTTTGTGACTAAAGAAACAAACAGAAGTTGTTTATAAAAGGTTTGCTGGAGCCGGGCGCGGTGGCTCACACCTATAATCCTAGCACTTTGGGAGGCCAAGGCGACAGGATCGCTTGAGGCCAGGAGTTCGAGACCAGCCTGAGCAAGAGTGAGACCCCATCTCTACAACAAATAGAGAAATTAGCTAGGCATGGTGGTGCATGCCTGTAGTCCCAGCTACCCGGGAGGCTGAGGCAGGACGATCGCTTGAGCCCAGGAGTTTGAGGTTGCTGTGAGCTAGACTAACGCCACAGCACTCTTGCCTGGGCAACAGAGCGAGACCATGTCTCAAAAAAAAAAAAAAAAAATTGAAAAAAGATTTGCTGGAAAATTTAATATTCTCAATAAAATTTATTGATGACTTGAAAGTCTTTCTTTTTTGAAAATTTTCTTTTAGTTGAAATGCCAATTGATTATTGGTTGCTTATGGTCAGATAGGTAGTTGTGAAGCCATAAACTACAGACTGTTGAAAATTCTAGCAGTCTCTTTTTAATAGAATTTGGCAAGCTGATTCTAAAATTTATATATAAAAAGAACAAAGCAGGAGGACTTACATCATCTGACTTTGAAACTTAATCTAAAGCTATTGTAATCAAGGCAGTGTGGTATTGGAAAAAGGACAGGCTCAATGGAATAGAGAGTCCAAAAATAGACCCTCACATATGTAGAATTTGACAAGGATGCCAAAGCAATTTAATGGGGAAAGGAAGTTATCTTCAATATATAGTGTTAGGAAAAGTGTTTAATCTACGTGGGGAATAACAAAGAACTTTGATTCCTCCCTGACACCACGGACAAAAATTAACTTGAGATGAATCAGGACCTAGACTTAAAAGCTAAAACATTACAGCTTCTAAAGGACAACATCTTTGCAATTTATCTTAGGACATAGAGAGCACTACCATTAAAAAATTGATAAACTGGGCTTCATCAAAAATAAAAGCATCTGCTTATCAGAAGATAATGTCAGGAAAATAAATAGGCAAGCCACAGACTATGAGAAAAATATTTCTAATGCCTGTATTTGAAAAAGGGTGGCTTGTATCCAGAATATATTAGGAAGTCTTACAATTGAATAATTAAAAGGCAGCAATCTAATTTTTAAGATGGGCAAAAGATTTGAATAGACACTTCAAAAAATAAGGTATATCTGGTCAAAAAGTGCATGAAAAAGTGCTCATCCTCATTAGTTATCAGGGAAATGCAACATGAGATACCACTGCCTACCCATCAAGATAGCTAAAATGAACAAGATTGACAACACTGAATGTCAGGGAGGACGTGGAACTCTCATTTATTGCTGGTGGGGGTATAAAACAATACAACTACTCTGGAAAATTGTTGGCAGTAATTCCACCCTATGTATTTATCCCAGAGAAATGAAAACATATGTCCACAAAAGTTGTATGCAAGACTGTTCATAGCAGCTTCATTGAGAAGAGCCCAAAAGTAGAAAACCCTAGTGGGTATGGTAGGAAAAAACAAACTAGCAATTTTCTCATACTATACTGTCAACACAGACCATTCTGCGACCAGATGTGGCGATTTTCTGACACCAGCCTGGTGACCTGGTGACAATTCAGTTTAATTCTGACACTAACCAGAGTTAGTACAGCCAGACCCCTCATAGGTTAAGGGCTCAGTATCACAAGACTACCCCTACTTTAGACACCAACTGTAGGTTCCCAGGTTACTCACAACTTCTGTCCAGCTTGGCTAGAAATTGGAGGTTACCACAACCCCTTTTTAGGTTCAATAATTTGCTAGAGCAGCTCACAGAACACAGGAAAACACTATGTTTACCAGTTATTAAAAAGAGTATTTTAAAGGATTCAGATGAACAGCCAGATGAAGAGGTACTTTGGGCTAAGTATGTGGGAAGGGGTGCAGAGCTTCCATGCCCTCTCTGGGTATGCCGCCCTCCCGGCATCTCAATGTGTTCAGCAACCCAGAAGCTCCCCGAATCCCTTAGTGCAGGGATTTTTTATGGAGGCTTCGTGGCGTGGGCATCATCAATTATTAGCTCAATTTCCACCCCCTCTCCCCTTCCTGGAAGATGGGGGAATGGAGCTGAATGTTCTAAGCTTCTAATCACGTCTTGGTCTTTCTGGTAACCCACCCCCATCCAGGAGCCCACCAAGAGTTGTCTCATTAGAAGAAAAGATACTCCTAGTACCCAGGAAATTCCAAAGGATTAGGAGCTCTGTGTCAGGAACTGGGGCCAAAGACCAAATATTAGAACAAAAGATGGGTCTAGCACCCTATCATTCAGGAATTTACAACAATTTTGGGAGCTCTGTGCCAGGTACTGGGGGCAGAGACCAAATATATATTTCTTATTATATCACAATATCACACCCAAATGTCCACCAGCAAGAACGTAGATAAACGATCTGGTCTATCCATACTCTAGAACACTATTCAGCAATAAAAAGGAACAAACTGCTGATACATGTAATGTCATAGATAAATCTCAAAAGCATTAAAAGACATGGAAGAAGGCAGACAATACTTTATACTGTATGATTTTGTTTATATAAAGTTACAGAATAGCTCAAGCTAATCTATGGTGACAATCAGATCAGTAGTTGCTTGTGGGTGTGGAGGGAGGGGAAGAATGTTGACTTAGGCAAGAGGGAGCTCTATGGGCTGATGGAAATGTTCTGTCTTTTGATAGGGGTGTAGGTTAAATGTTAATGCTTGTAGTCATTTGCTAAAACCAAGCAAACTACAGACTTGAGATCTGTACATTTTACTACATATAAATTATAACCTCTAATTTAAAAATCTCACAAGATTTAGCATAGTATTTTCCTATCTCTTATTCTGATTCTCTTTTCCACTTTCCTTGAAGCGTTAGCTCAGTCCCACTATACTGGGCAGATTTTTGAAAATAAAGTTAATTAATGTTATTATCTTTTGATATGGCTACTGTACTTGATAGAGGGTATCATTTGAATTCTGGTTCAATCTTTACTGTTGTTATGGTGAGGAAGAAAAGCCATCAAGAAGAACAAAATAGCATAGCAATGTGAACTTAAAATGATTTGGCAATTTTTTGAAGTTATTTAATCCTGATAAATTAAAATCTCTTGAAGTATATTTATTCATTCATCCTTTCAGCCCTCTACTTATTTGCTCTTTCATTCAAGTGAAGGTTATTGAGCACCTCCTGTGAGTAGATGTCTCACACTGAATGGGCTGGCTGAGTCCACAACCGAGTCCCTGCCCTTAGGATATTCACAGTTTAGAAGTGATAAATGCAAAAAGAAGTTCTAATGCAACAAGAAATGTACAGCACTGTACAAACCGCTGCTGTGTGTTCTTTTGAAGAAGCAATATCCTTTGCCTGCGGTGCCTGTAGGAAGGTTTTATACAGGAAATGATATTGAAGCCAGGTTTGTAAGAATAGTTTGTCAGAGTTGTGGACAGGAGTTGGAAGAAGGGAGGACATTTTAAGCTTGATGACTAGAAATTTAATTAAAGAGTTCAATGAGTCTTTTATCCTCCCGTTATGTGAAGATTCTGTTAATATCTATTGATGATAGAAGCCTTTATCATTGGCATAATGTTTAAATTTGGACACCAAAATATTTGTCTTTTTCTTACCAATGACAAGCTAGTATCTCCTGAGAACAAAGGATGTAACAGGCATGCTGCTTAATGTTTTAATTTAATTTAATTTTCACAGCAACTCAATGCATTAATACTAATGTCCCTATAGATTAGGAAAATTAAGGGCTGAAGTCTCACACCCTTTGTAAGTGGCTGGGCTGGGGATTCTTTCTCAGGTCTCTCTGCCTTCAAAGCCTGAGAAAGAGAGCAAAGGGCAACTCTGCCATACTGAGGTGCCTGGGGTCACTTAAAATAGGACGGATTTAGCTGTTTTCCAAAATATGGCCTGCCCACTTTTTGCATTCTTTTTAAGTTTCGATTCAATAGGCACTATTATTTATAAACTCAAAACAATCTGTTTATTTGTATTCCTAACTACATAATACTTTTTAGTATTATGCTTAGTTATTTGACGTATGGAAACTTGCTGATTAATCATTATCTAAACTTTCTAGAGTATCCATTTTATAAGTTAAATTTAAAGAATCACGGAAGTAAAAACTGTAACCTCTTTATTGCCATTTTGCTCTTAATGATTAGATTGAGAATCTTGAAGATTTTGCCCTTTCAAAATGACTTGTTATGTAGGGGCTCAGGCTTTTCACTACTTAGCAAGCATTGCTTAAGGTGTCACGTGGGAACCTTTGATGTGCTCCACAGCCACTCACAGCTTCTCGTAGTTCAGTTTTTGAAAGCCTTGGGAGATCTCTGTGTAGTAAAAGCAGGTGGTAATCTAAGATCATACTCCACGATAAATATGGCAAAGCTTTTCTTTTAAACAAACATGTATTTTTCAGAGTAGAAGATAAATTTTTGACTAAATCTGTGATTTATCATAGTCTACAGTTCCTTTTAGAAACTTGGTTTCTGGTCTATAGTTTTTGCCCAATGATCACTTGACGTGGGATAGTCACACTGGGCTCTACCTCCTTCCCAGGAAAGGTTGGATTTTTGTCTAAGATGCCACCAGGATTGAATATTTCCTCTTGCCAAACATCTTGTCAAAGGTACATTGTCTGCCTTTGGAATGAGCAGGGTACGGATTGCTATGCCAAATAGCTATTACCTAATAGTGGAATTAGAAAATTGCTAACCATGAGACACTGGAAAACATTTAATGGAAGCAGGATAATGGGACGGTACCCCTTCAAATGCTATAGTAGACCAAGGAGTACTTTACATTCAAGTAATACATTTTTCATGCATGTTGATACTGAGCTGGGTGTAAAGATCTAATAGACAGATCTTACCTCAACGAGCTTATGGTCCAAGAGGAGCTAATCACCTATGTCAATAGGTGATTAATAGAAAATAGACTGATAATATGTCATAAGAGGGGTACAGTTAAGTGCTATAAAAATAAAATATTAGTAAAGATAAATCTACAGAGGAATAGGTATAGATAAAATGCTATTGAAGTCTGGAGGAAGAAGAGATTACCTCTGATTTTGGTTGTTTTGTTTTTCTTTGTTTTTTTTTTTTTTTTTTTTGAGACAGAGTCTCACTCTGTTGCCCAGGCTAGAGTGCCATGGCATCAGCCTAGCTCACAGCAACCTCAAACTCCTGGGCTCAAGCGATCCTTCTACCTCAGCCTCCCGAGTAGCTGGGACTACAGGCATGCACCACCATGCCCGGCTAATTTTTTCTGTATATTTTTAGTTGTCCCGCTAATTGCTTTCTATTTTTTTTAGTAGATATGGGATCTCACTCTTGCTCAGGCTGGTCTCGAACTCCTGACCTTGAGCGATCCTCCCACCTCGGCCTCCCAGAGCACTAGGATTACAGGCGTGAGCCACCGTGCCCGGCCTACTTCTGATTTTGGGTTTCCAGATGAAATAGGGTCTGAAAGAAATAAGCTATGTCCTAAAAGGATTTAATTGGAACCTATGATTTTAAAATATCTTATTAAGAAAGTGTAGTATTATGAAAAGAACATGGGCTTTGGAATCAGACTTGCCTGTACATGATCTTTGAACTCTGCCTTTTATTTACAGCTGTCTTCCATCACGTTGCTTCATTTCTTTGAACATCAGTTTTCTCTTGTGTAACATCACAGGGGAGTTGTGATGATTTAAATGATTAAATGGGATTACATTTTTTAAAGCACCTAGCAAAATGCCTGGCACCTAATTGCCTTTCAGTAGATGCTAGTTCCTTTTGTTCTCCTGTCTGACCCATTTCACAGTCGCTTCCATGGCATTAGCTTGTTTTACAAACATGAAGGCAGGGATCCCAGTAGTTCATTTACTCATCACACATTTGCTGACTACTTGCTTTGTATGGTGGAAATACAGAGGAACGGATTAATGATTTTAAGAGACATTTCAGAAGTAGAATGGGTAGAATGTGGGAATTCAGGGAAAATCAGGGAATAGAGAAAGGGCTAAACTGATTTCATGTAGTATAATCTCTGGAATCAAACTAAGAAAGGGCAAATTGAATACTTTTCTCAGGAAAGGATTATCGTCAGCTTTAAACATATAAGGTATAGTAACAGTAGCTGTTTTCTACCTGAAAATTTGTTTTCTGTAAGTTTTGCACCTTTTTAAAAAAATTATTTGTATCATAAAGGACCCAAATGATATATTTGATGTGAATATACATCTGCCCTTGAATGCTGAATTTGTTCTAGAAAGTATCACTTTGCACTCTGATTCTAGCTGACATTGCTGACATCACTAGTATAATTATTGGCCGACTTTGTCTCTTCTTTCTTTTTCTCCCAATCAGTTTGATAAAGGTTACTCTTACAACATCCGTCATAGCTTTGGAAAGGAAGGCAAGAGGACAGACTATACACCTTTCAGTTGCCTGAAGATTATTCTAACCAATCCACCAAGCCAAGGGGATTATCATGGTAAGTGCTTCCGCTGGGTATGTGGGCAAAGTACAGAAACCAAGGAGCTCTGTAGGAAACACTGAAACAGTGTAATGGTTCTTTGCATTACTGACAGGACCTAGTTTGTAGCTTCTGTCAGTCATCAGTGTAAGCTAGAGCTCCATTACTCTTACAGCGATTTGTCTTATTACTGAACTAAGTCAGGCAAGAGAAATGCATTCAGCTGCACTCCAGTTTGTGCTGGACTGGGCTTTTCAGTTCTCAGTTTCTGCCTTTGCCTGCTGTTCTGTCTTTCTCATGTTCTGCAAGTGTCTTAGAAGGATGATACAAGTTTTTCAAAGCTTTTTGAAGGTGGAACACTCTAATTTTAGAATAGTAGATTTATTAATTTCAAAAGACTAACTGCTAAGGAAAAGCATGTTTTATTCTCATTACTATCATCTGATTAACAAAGATTTAGTGAATAATTGAACAAGTCATGGTATCAGACGTATCTATCATTTGCCTGAGTCGTTAGTTTTTTTTGTTTGTTTTTAACTATGTCAAACTACTCTCTGTGTAGACTTCTAGTTCAACAACTTTTTTCCTAAAATAATTTTCTGAGCATACCTTGAAAAGTACCTCATTTGTCTGGTATGTCAGAGAGTGATTTAATAAATCATACTAGTGAATTTTCTAGATTACCAAAGCTTAAAACTTTTTTGTTTTAAAATCTTAAGTGAAACACAGTTAAAAAAAAAAAACAAAACCCACACACTTTCAGGCTGTTAAAGATCAAATAATCACAAATAACATTTTTAGAAAGATGTTCCACATGTCCAGAACATTAATAAATGCCTATACATTCCTTATTTAATAAAGAGATGGCCAATACTGGTAATATACATTGAGTGGTTCTTGTCACTGTGTCATTCCCTTGAGGTCCTTTAAGAAATGCAGATTCTCAGGCCCCACCCTTAGATAAAATCAGACTTCATTTGCCAATTCCCTGGGTGATCTTTATATCTTCTGAAGTTTGGAAACTCTGGGTCTGATGCTTGCTTAGTGTCTTCAAACTGAACTTCGCTAGTGCTTCACAACCCTACAACCCCTCACCCCCACCTTAGGTGGGACAGGATGGCTAGAGGGGACTAGAATTGGGTATTTCCCTGCCCCTAAGTAGATTAGGCTCTGGTAAAATAGTTTCTCCTGAGGGCAGACCTTGCCAAGAAGAACACAATGCTCTAGTACTGCAGTCCCCAACCCCCTGGCTACAGAGGGGCCTATTAAGAACCAGGCCGCACAGCAGGTGGTGAGCGAGGTGAGTGCTGGGCTAGGAGAGAAGCTTCATCGTCTGTATTTGTAGCTGCTCCGTATCACTGTCTGAGCTCTGCCTCTTGTCAGATCAGCAGCGGCATTAGGAGATCTCATAGGAGTGAGAACCCTACTGTAAGCTGCGCATGTGAGGGATTTAGGTTGCGTGATTCTTAGGAGAATCTAATGCCTGATGATCTGAGGTGGAGCTGAGGTGGTGATGCTAGTGCTGGGGAGTGGCTGCAAACATAATTATCA
This sequence comes from Varecia variegata, assembly GCA_028533085.1. Taxonomy (NCBI): domain Eukaryota; kingdom Metazoa; phylum Chordata; class Mammalia; order Primates; family Lemuridae; genus Varecia; species Varecia variegata. Next base: position 76,298,094 of record CM052441.1, on the reverse strand, counting down.
TTAGCAGATAGGTTTGACTGCACAGAGACCATAATAAATCAGTTGCTTGCAGACTCATATCAAAACCCTATCAGTGAGTGGCAAGTGACAATTAAGCTGCATCTGGTGGCACGCTTTATAGTGGCAAGTGAGTTGATGTACTTTAATTATACAGCTGCATCTGGTGGCAGGCTTTAAGTCAGAATCCGACACTTATTTTAGTCCACACATGGCCCGTCCATTATTTTATTTACCACTTCAGTCCGCGCCTCTGTCCCACACTGCGCACTTGTCTCAGTCACAGCTTTGGTAAGCCCACAAGCTAACTCTAGCAAAAATGAGTGAAAAACAAACGTCACTGGAGAACTTCTTTGAACAGGGGGAAAGACCCAACGATGAGACAGCAAAAGACTCTAAGACTGCCAACAAAATAAAAGCTGCATTTAAAAGAAAAAAACCAAGAGGCCTACTTAAATTACAGGTTCATTGCAACAGGTGATTCACATTCTCCAATCCTGCTTTGTATGTGGAGACCAGCTGTGCAACGAAGCCATGAAACCTTCAAAACTGCTTCGCCACATGGAGACCAAGCACCCTGCATTAAAAGACAAGCCTCTGGAGTTTTCCAAAAGAAAAAAATGTGAACATGAAGAACAGAAGCAATTGTTGAAGGCCACCAACTCATCAAATATGTCTGTACTGAGAGCATCATTCTTAGTGGCTAACCGTATTGCTAAAGCTAAGAAGCACTTTAGTATTGGTGAAGAATTGATCCTGCCTGCTGCTAAGGACATTTGCCATGAACTTTTTGGAGAGGCTGCAGTTCAAAAGGTGGCACGTGTTCCTCTTTTGGCTAGCACCATAACTAGATGAGTTGATGAAATAGCACAGGATATTGAGGCATAGTTGTTAGAGAGGATTAATGAGTCACCATGGTACATGATCCAGGTTGATGAGCCTACCAGTGTTGACAGCAAGGCAACAATGCTTGTTTTTGTGCGATGTATTTTTCAGGAAGATGTGCATGAGGGTATGTTATGTGTACTTTTGTTGCCAGCCAACACCACAGCTGCAGAACTATTCAAGTCTTTGAATGATCACATATCAGGAAAACTGAATTGGTCATTTTGTGTCGGTGTATGCATGGATGGAGCAGCTGCCATGACTGGATGGCTTTCTGGTTTCACTACTTGGGTCAAGGAGGTCGCTTCTGAATGTGAGTCTACGCACTGTGTCATCCATAGAGAAATGCTGGCTGGCTGAAAAATGTCACCTGAACTAAACAACATTTCGCAGGATGCGATTAAAATTATCAACCACATTAAAGTACATGCCCTTAACGCACGTTTGTTTGTGCAGCTCCATGAGGAGATGGACACAGAGCACACACAGCTCTTATACACAGAAGTGAGATGGCTTTCCAAAGGTAGATCACTGGCCAGAGTTTTGGAGTTATGGGAGCTGCCCCAGAGATTTCTTTTGGAAAAATAGGCACCATTGGCAGCACATTTTAGTGACACAGAATGGGTTGCAAAACTTGCTTACTTGTGTGACACAGTCAACCTGCTCAGTGAACTCAATCTGTCACTTCAGGGGAGAATGACAATTGTATTCAAGTTGGTAGATAAAGTGGCTGCATTCAAAGCCAAACTGGGATTATGGGGGCAACAAGTGAACATTGGGATTTTTGACGTTTCAAACATTAGCAGAGATTTTGAAACAGACTAAGCCAGGGCCTTCTTTCTCCCAGCTGGTGCATGATTACCCACCTCAGTTTTCAAAAGAGTTTGAACATTACTCTCCAACCACAAAAGACCCCCAAACGGGGAAGGAATGGATCCGTGACCCATTCATGAATAAGCCAGGGGAATCGACTTTGTCCATGCTAGAAGAGGATCAACTGCTTGAGATCACAAATGATGGTGGCCTTAAAAGTATGTTTGAGACAACTTCAAATCTCCATATGTTCTGGATTAAAGTCAAGGTGGAAAATCCTGAGATTGCCACAAAAGCACTGAAAAGCCTGCTTCCATTTCCAACATCCTATCTATATTACAGTGTAATAATAATAGAAATAAAGTGCACAATAAATGTAATGCGCTTGAATCATCCCGGAACCATCCCTCCCACCCTGGTCCATGGAAAAATTGTCTTCCATGAAACCAGTCCCTGGTGCCAAAAAGGTTGGGGACCACTGCTCTAGTATATTTTGAAATGTTTCCTTTTCCCCTCTTCCTGCTGGAAGCATGAGGATATTTTCTCTGCTGTTTACTATGAGGTAGAGCTTTTGGAAGTAAAACTCACAAAAGTATGGGGGCCCCCCTATGATGGGGGCCCCCTGGAGTTTTTAACTCTCAGACATGTCTGCACTGAGAGTCCAGCAATTTGTCAAGTATAGTTTAGGTTTTCCTACCCTGGCCCTGGTTCCGTGGAGATTCTACTTGTGGGTTTCTGCTCTAGTAAGTTGTAATTCTCTGTACTTGCCTGACTTTCTCACCAATTTTGGGGGACATGGCTTGCCCTGTGACCTCACTTCTCTGTTGGATCTAAGAAGAGTTGTTGATTTTTCAATTTGTTCAGCTTTTTTTCTTGTTTAGGATGAAGTGGCAACTTCTAAGCTCTTTATGTGCCCAACCAGAATCTGGAAGTCAGTCTATCCTTTTTTGTTTTATGGTATTTGCAAAACATTTGCGTCACCTAGGTTGACATTATTCCGTTAACCAACACTACCTGAAACAGTTCTTCAACCAGTTATGAATCTACCTAGTATAACTGTATTCTGGCCTATATTTAGTCATTTCTTTCATAAATGTATGTTGGGAAGCTTTGCCAAACAATTAGCTATAATCAGTGTTAGTTGCATACGCATTCACCTCATCTTCTGTTATCTTGTTAGTTCAACCCTTTCTAATTTGAAAATCATGCTCTTTGATGTGGCAGACAGAAGCAAGGTAGGTGTTGACAAGTTCTATTTTCTTTCTATCATCTGTTAAAATAACACCAGCTTCTCTGTTTCTTCTGTTTTCTTCTAATAGTGAGCATAGCTTCATAAGACCTTTTTGTGGTCAATAGCACTTCGGCAATCTTCAGTTTCTTCTTGGCTTTGTCGTTTCTGACCTTTCATACAAGTCTAGCCATTATTTAAAGTATAATTTGGATGATTCAGGTTACCCTGTCTCCTTTTTTTGCCCTGTAATAATTCTGGGCTTAACCAAGAATTCTTTGAGTACTCTCATTTCTATCTCATTGGGATCCTTTGGAATTTTGTTATCAGATTTTTCAAGAATAATAATAGCTACCACATGTTGAGTGCTTACTATGTGCTGGAAGCATGTAAGCTTTATATTCCATTTTCATAGGAAATTTGTGACATGAGTGCTATTATTTCCCTCACTTGACAGGAAGTAAAGCCTTCTCAAAAAAAAGATAAAAAATTTGCCTAAGGTCTTCCAACTATTAATAGTAAGTGGTAATCAGATTCAAACCCAGGCACTATAGCTCCAGATTCTATGTATTATAAAGTTCCTTAAGATGTTTTCTTTTACTAAAAATTATTAGTTTTAATCTGAATAAAGTATATACATTATATAAATTTCATAGTTACTAGGACTCCATAGTGTTATAATGGATGTTTTTATTTATAGTTAAGATTTTTAGTAAATACATTTGTTCGGCATCTTGACTCTTTTCTTATTTTATCATCAGCCAGTTTCCCATTGATTCCATTAAAAATGCACAATTGTTTGTGATTAACTTACAGATCCCTCATCTGTATGACTGAAAAAATTAATCAGACTTTCCTGTATTAAATTTTCAAATAAATATTTTGATTTACCATTGCAGTTTCTTATTAAAATATCTAAAATTTTCTAGTTTTTGGCCTAAAACAGCTTTTACACTTCAATTCTTCTGTATTCTTACTTATGCAAATATTTCTAGTAGTCCATCTTTATTTTTCTCATAAAATAATACACAGATGACCTGTATTTACTATGTTGTTTTTCTGTGAAACAATGTCTTATTTGTCCGTCTCATTTCCTTCTGTGATTCCTTTAAATTTATATAGATTCTACTCTATAAGAAATAGGCATAGAATTTACATTTGAAAATGATGTGTAATTTTTATATTTCTCAGAGTGTGCACATTTTTATTATATTATCTATCTTCCTTCCCTCATATGCCTTTCATGTAAATTTTTAGACTAGAAAAAATGTGAGCTTGTTTAAAGTTTTTTAGCTTTTTGTGATTATTTGTGCTTGTTAGCAAGTGGCATAATTAAAGCTTTTTTCTTCTACCTAGTGGATGGACATCTTAGCCTGAGAATGTGGCAATGTTTTATGCAACTCTTCAGCCTGTAGAACCCTGATAACCATACAGCTAAGTCGTCATTTACAGAAAGAGAGGAAAGCAGTTGCACCCATGGGCAATTAACTTTTTTATTAATAAGCTGTTAGACAATTAAGGAGAGCTTAGACAGTCTCTCAAGTGTGGTATTGTACTAAGTTCTGAGTAAATAACCTTGTTTCTGTGCTGGCTTATTTTTTGTTGCCAGGGTGCCCATTCCGTCACAGTGATCCAGAGCTGCTGAAGCAGAAGTTGCAGTCATACAAGATCTCTCCCGGAGGCATAAGCCAGGTAGGTCAGTAATGAGGCATCCGACAGATCCTCCAGTGTCATTGAATGTTCTTGCATTGATGCTGTGTACTACTTGTCAGGCCTCACACCAGACATTCTGTCTTCAGGATGAATTAAGCTAAAGCCTGGACTTTTCTGGTTTAGAATCTTTGGAAATTCTAGTTCTTCTGTCTGCTAGGCTGCATTTTTGTTTTTTCTTAGTGGTAAAGGAAGCTGGAAACCTTCTCCTCCCGCCACCTTAATTTGTTTTACCATCTTAATTGAGGACCACATTTTAAAAGATGAATTTTTAGAACAATGCATTGAAGCTTTTTAATGAAGCTGAAAATTAATGACAGCATATTTCATTTTGGGAAATTGTTTTCTGAGCCAACGATAATGTAGTGCATACTGGCTAAATGTTCTGATAGGGATCAGTTGTTGCTGTGTTTAGTCTACACTTCTGATGGTAGTTCATTAGGTCTAATAGTCAAAACACTTTGTCTTATGAACAGTTTAAATAAAAAGGAAATGCTCAATTTGTAAACCAAATATGTAAGAGAACATCTTTTAGTAAGTCTGCCCTTACCACAAAATAAATATTGTGACATTGCAAAGACTGTTATCTATAGTGTCCTTTCAAGTTGACTGGGATTTTGATAGAGTTGAGGAGGAGTTTCTGCTTCCTTAGCTTAAGAAGAACACTATGTATTTTAGAGCCGGAACATCTAATCATCATTTATCCTTAAAAAGTACTGTTACTTAAGGAAATAATCTTGTTTACATTGTTACTCTAGAACACTTCACTGCTTCTTCTGTGTCCAAAGTTCAGATTGAGTTTAGTTAATTCAAACCTTAGTGTTTTTCAGTACTTTGAGCAAGGCAGTGCTTGCGTTACCAGGGGTATGCAAGGAAGATTCAGATATAAATCCTGCTCCCACAGAACCAGGGTCTAGAGGAAAACATAAGCCAAGTGTCATACAAGAGGTACCCATAGAGCGTCTTGGGTCTTTTGACGAGGGAGAGACTATAACCATCTAGGGAGGCCAGAGACCACTTTCTGGAAGAGATCCTTTTTGAATTAGGCCTTGGGGCAAGCCTGGGAATTAGGAAGACTGAACGCACAAATAAAAGGCAGAAAATGTATAGAACTATTAGGATTTCAAGCTTAGGATAATGGTGGCACCGGTACATAAACACTAATAGGCAACGTAAAGGAAGTAGTTGGTTTGGGAGATTTAGTTTTAGTGGTTCGAAACTGCCACTAACAAATTTGATAGGGAATCTAGAAAAAGAAAATTACAAGCTTTTTTAGCAATTATAAAGAATCACCATTTTTTTAAAAAATGGGCTATTAACATATCTATATTAACGTTTAAATGCATTAATGTGGATTTGGGGCCTTATAGGAGTTAAAACTAGAAACCTGATATTCTTTCCAGTTAGAATTGTAGAACCGTGGGATTGGAAAGAACATTCGAAAGCCATTCTTTTTTTATGGGGTCCCAGGATGGGACATGGTATGGCTGCATAGCTGGTAAGTTAGTGGTAGAACCAAAAATTGAAATCAGGACTTGTAACTGTTAAGATTTTTTTTCCCAACCTCACTCTACTTAAGAGCTGATTATCATGCATTTGCTGGGGAGGAGAGGAGGCAGGGAGTCAAAAGCCATGTTTCAAAATGGAATCTTTGCTAATGTTTCTCTTTGTCAGGCACTAACTCCTAGGAGGTGGCATCAGTGAAGACTGAACAGAAATGGGAGGAGAGGGAGGAAATACATTAGGGAAGTGATGTATTGCAAAAGTCAAGGAGAAAATTTTGAGAACAGGGTAAAGTCCACAGAGTCCCTTGTAGCAGAGAAATTGTTTAAGATAAGGACTGGGAAAAGGTGACTGGATGTGCTGAGTGGATTACTCAACTTTGGCTTTGGTGAGAGGCATCAATATTATGGTAGAAACCAAAAGCAACATTATACTTAAAAGATGAAGGGATAAGAGACAATGAGTAACGTATTCAAAAAATGCACTAGTAAAGGGGCTGTTAGAATTGTATTAGCTTAAAGATCATGGGATTATTTGTAGGTTTAAGACTGAAGGAGACCTGAGTCTGTCTGTAGGAAGTGGAGAAAAAAAGAACCCACCAGACAGGGTGGGCTTGACGAAGATATAAAATAAAGAAAATCTCTCTCAAACTGAGCAGAGTGAAGCTCTCTTTCCTTTATACCACAACTATATTGTACATGCCTTTGCTTTAACACTTATTACACTAGAATGTAATTATTTGTTTACCTGTTCCTCTTTCCCCCACTAGTTTGTGAGTTTCCTGAAAGGAGGAATATTTAACTTTCTGTCTCATTGTCATCCAGTGGACTTACACTTGGTAGATGCTTAACAAATGTTGGAAGAATGAGTGGGCATATTTAGGTAAGAGGAGGATCCTAGAGGATGCTTGGTGGTGTGCAGAGAGAGGAAAATACAAACTAAAAGACACAAGTGGAAAAGTAACTTATCGAAGGAAGGAGCGTCAGAGATAGGCATGCCCCCCAGCCAATAGGGAGAAAGTTTTGAGATAAAGCAAAGGGAATTTGATAGAGTGTATCAGCTGGTTTTACTCTTATTGTAAAGTAAGAGGTGTGTTCATGAGCTGAGAATAAAGGGTTTGGGAATGGTGTTCTGGATAAAAAAAAGGTTAGGAACTGCCACCAACGTATTTGATAGGGAATCTAGTCGAAGAGAATATAGAGGCTTTTTTAGCAGTCATAAAGAATCACCTTTTTAAAAAAGGCTATTAACATATCATATTAACATTATCTTGAGAAGATTAATGTTTATAGTTAATGGTAATGACTATGTTTGTATACTCTTTGCTTTTGACTGCACCGTATCCCTTCATTTACCCTTGATCCATGTGTGTATCCTTTACTCAGCTGAAGCCACTTAGTAATTTTTATCTCATCCTTTGGACCTGCATTGTAACCTTTTGTCTGAGATGAACACAGATGTGCAGTGCATGTGGGCAAGCTGTAAATAATATTTTGCTTTTATTTGATGTATTTATTGAGTAGATCTCAGTAGAGTGAAACAGCTGGTGGACTGTATTCTAAAGGGCAGAGAGTTGATGAAAAATCCATGTAAAACATCTTGATAAGGTTGCATTTTGGAGCTTGGCCTAAGCACAAATTAGATCTTGAAAGCTCCAAATGCACATTAAAATATTGTATGAAAGTCAAGAACAACATCATTAAAATATGTGTAAGGTAAAATCAATGTAGGTATTTTTATCTCAGGGGAAAACTACTTGAAAAAGATACCTTCAACAATAGAAAACAGATGTTTTAAATAACCAGCATTTTGATGATCAGAATAGAGATTATTGTGATTTAGCTGGCATCACCTACTTTTTTTTAAAGCATACTTATGGGATCACATTTGTTACCTTTTTGATTAGCCTTAATAGTGTTACAAAATCACTGAAGATTAATAAGCTCGGTACATCCAGTTTAAGAGGACAGCAATTGAACAACAAAATATGGCCAAAGAAAATGGCAGTCTGACATTAATTCTTCTCTCCGCCCCTCTCCCAAAAGAGGAAAACATGATGATCAATTCACCAATAAGACATAAAAATTCTAAATGTTTATATGCCAACAACATGACTTCAAAATACATGAAATAATAACAGAGAACTGAAAGAAAAACTAGATAAATCCACATTATAATTGGGGATTTCAGCACTGCTCTCACGTGATTAATAGAACAAGTAGACAGAAAATCAGTAAGGATATAGAAGCCTTGAACAACACTGTCAACCAGCTTTACCTGATCAACATCAATAGAACAGTTTACCAACAACAGGAGAATACACTTTTTTTTTTATGTGTGCATTAATTCAGATAGGTCATAGTCTGGGTCTTTAAAAATCCATTACAAATTTAAATGAATTGAATCATATAAAGTATAATTCAAAGGTAATGACCATAACCAGGGCAATAAAGCAAGAAAAAGAAATACAAGCAGATTAGAAAGGAATAAACAAAACCTTTCACTATTCTCAGAAAAAGTGATTATGTAAGTAATTTCAAAGAACCTACCAAAATGCTACTATAACTAATAGGTGGCAGGATACTAAGTCAATATATAAAAATCAATTTATTACCATGAACAATTGAGAATTAAACATTTTTTAAAGTGCCTTATGCAGTAGTACTAAAAAGATAAAAATATGTGCAAGATTGTTACACTGAAACACTAGTGAAAAGAATCAAAGAACAAAGTTGGAGGCACTTACTACCTGAATTCAAGATTTTCTATAAAGCTATTATAATTAAGACAGTGTGGTATTAGAGAATTAGACAAAGAGTTCAGCAATAGACCCACATATATATGGGCAACTGATTTTATACAAATGTAGAAGAGCAATTCAATTAGGGCAACGATAGTCTAGAGTTCTAGAACACCTCGATAGTATTCTAGAACAAGTAGTTCTATAACAATTGGATGTCCATATGCAAAAACATGAAAACAAAACCCTAGATGCATGCCTCACACCTTATATAAAAATTAATGTGAAATGGATCATAAACCTACATGTAAAACTTCCAGAAGAAAACAGAATCTCTGCGTGACCTTGGGTTTGGCACATACCATGAAAGAAAATAGTGATAAATTAGACTTTAACAAAATGGAAATTTTTGCTCTGTAAAAGACTATGTTAAAAGAATGGTAAGATATGCCACAGACTAGAAAAAAATATTTTCAAGTCATATTTCATAAAAGACTTGAATTCAAAAGATATAAAGAACTCTCAAAACTCAGTAATCAGGAAACAACTTTTTAAATAGGCAAAACATTTGAAGATATTTCACCAAAGGAAAAATGTGAATGGTAAATAAACACATGATGGAAAAAGCTCGTTAGTGAAATGCAGTTTAAAACTCCAGTGAATACTATAATATGCCAATTAGAATTTGTCTAATAAAAAAAAAATCTGACAATACCAAGTGCTTGTAAGGATGTAGAGTGACCAAAAGTCTCATACAATAGTAGAGGAAATGCAAGCAGTGGGGCTACTTTGAAAAGGAGTTTGGCAGTTTCTTATAAAGTTAAACTTACACATGTGCTGTATGAAACACTGATACCACTAGTATGTATTTATTTATACAATTAAAATAAAATCATAGGTTCACACAAAAAGGTATACATAAATGTTTATAGTGGCTTTACTCATAATTGCTCCAAAGTGGAAACAACCCAAATGTCCTCCAACATGTGGCTGGATGAACAAATTGTAGTATAGTCATACAGTGGATTACTACTCAGCAATAAAAAGGAACAAACTACTGGTACGCCAAACACCATGTATGGTTCTAAAAAGCATTATGCTAAGTGAAAAGAGTCAGACTCAAAAGCTCCATACTATATGATTCCATTATATGACATTCCAGAAAAGACAAATCTATAGGTACAGAAAACACAGTGGTTGCTGGCGGGGAGGTGTTCATGCAAAGGGATGGGGAAAATATTTTTGGGTGATGAGACTGTTCCATTTCGATTGTGGTGGTGATATCATGGCTGTATTTGTCAAATTTTGCAGAACTATCGTAAAAGGGACATATTTTACTGTATGAAAATTATTTTTTTAAATAGGATAAAAAGAGAGTGAATGGAAAGTAGCATAATGAGCCAAATATTTATCTTTCATAGCAAAAATCCAATATGGTTAATAAATCAAGAACTCAAAGTATAAGAATGTAATTTAGAGTGATGTAGGCAACATCCTATATAACCAAAAATGGAAATGGTTAAAGTATGAGCCTTTTGGGAGCAGACCAAGCAACAGGAAGAAATGTGATGTGGGAGTTATTGATGCTCATAATAGCCATACTGTACTTAAAGTAATTCTTTTTCACTTCTACATGCATTAGTTTGATTAAAGGTTGAAAAAATGTTTCTTCTTATATATGAAGTTTAAGTGGTCATATGCCTAATGGGTAGATGGTAATAACAGTAATGATACATGACTATGAGATCTTTGTGTATGGATCTTAACCTTTATCCCTCAGAGTTCCCAGCACCTAGCATAGTTATCTGGTCCATAGTAGGAACTGCGAAGGGTCTGAGACTGTACCTTACTTGTAAGCTAAGAACTTAGCTGCCACAGTTTCATGGATGTTGGCAGAAGACATGACAGTTCTAGTAACAGCAGCATATCATATTTTCTTGCAGTAGTTCCTTGAGCCCCAGTTTCCACAGAGCAACATGGAGAGGGCCAGGTACTTACTACATGTGCAGTGGTTTGTGTTGGAGGAGAGAGACCTGAGTTTAGGGAATCTGAATCTTTTATAATGGACAGTAAACATGTCTACACATTTATTCAGTGGAAGGCACTATATCTTTCAACTGAACAGCCTTGAAAAAATGGTCTGGAACAAAGGTCCTTGTTGCCTCTGCTTACAAAATGTTCAGAAACTTGAGACTCCTGGGAGATTATCTCTCAACAGTACTTAGGTGATGCCCATTGAATAAATAATATATTAGTTTACAAGCTATATTGGTCAATTTTTTATTGGTACCTTAGTTTTCCTTAAAATATTGGTATGCATTTTAATCTCAATTTACTTTCATTAACATATCTTTTACAAAATTTCAATGAGTTAAAAATCTTTTCAATGCTTTGTTAGTTTGTTTAACCATATCTATCCATAGTTCCTGCCTAATTTAGTATCTGAATTTTCTAATTATTCTAAAGATGGTTTTATTTTGGTTTTTATCTTTTGTTTTATTTTTAGTCTTTTCTTTAAATAACCTGTAATTTTATGATAGAAATATATTTCAAGATATAGTAATTTTAAGAATGTGTTCAAAATATTGACAGTAAAATCTTTCATTGGTCCTAAATGATTGTCTTTCTCAGAAGAGATTTTTTTCTAATTGTGAAAAGGTACACGTGACATTTTCAAATTGCAGTTTTTTTCAGTGGAGCCCATAGCAGTGTGCTGTGTCCTATTAGAATAGGAAAATTGTCTTTTTGCTATACTAAATCACATACGGCATATCTTGAACTCTCACAAAGCTTAATCAATAAACAACAGTAATTGCTGCCTACAGACTAAAGTTAGTAGTTCACTGTAATATATGCCACAGTAAAGTTTACATCTTTTGTTGTAATCTCTGAATGATTTCACTCCTTAGTATTCTTTCTTTCTTACTGTGTAGTGGTGAGTGGTGTGATTGCTCTGTCACTGGAAATAGAACAATTTGAAGCCGCGGTATTTATATTTTTAAATTTTTTTTTTTTTGCATATTGTGTGCCAAGCCCTGTGATGGAGGCTATACACAAATACACCGTATCTTATTTGATTCCCACCACAATATGATCTCTGTTTTATAGATGAGAAAGCTGAGGTTTGGAGAAGGTAAAAAACTGCTCAAAACCATAGAGCTAACATACGACAAGGCCAGGATTAACACCTGTGCCTGACACTGAAGCTAAAGTTCCTTCCACTGCATTGTTCTGCTTCTCTGTAGTATTTTTCTTTCTATTTTAAATTCAGTTGAAATTCTTTTTGGTTTCTTTTCACATGGAAAGCCATTACTGTGAAGCGAACAGTGATTTTTATGTACCTAAATTTAGGAATATGTGTAATACATTATTTAAACACTGGAAAATATGAAATAAAGATGAGAATAATTCACAAAATGTAAATTATAGGTGGTAACAGAGTTTCAAAAGATCTGGTTGCTTTTTTAATTGAGGTGAAATTTACACGATATAAACCATTTTAAAGTGTACAGTTTAGTGCATCCATAATCTAGTACATCCATAATCCATACACAAATGTCCAAACATTTTCACCACCCCTCAGGAAACTTCATACCCATTAAGCAATCACTGCCCAGCCCCTGGCAACTAGTACTCTCCTTTCTGTCTGTATAGATTTACTTATTCTGAATATTTTATATAAATAGAATCATCCACTATGTGACCTTTTGTGTTTGGCTTATTTCATATAGCATGTTTTTGAGTTTCATCCATGTTTTGTAGCATGTTTCAGTACTTTATCCCTTTTAATGGCTGAATAATATTCCATCATATATCTATGCCACATTTTGTTTATCCATTCATTCATCAATGGGCACTGGGTTATTTCCACCAACTAGGTAGCTTAAAAGAATTTTCCCTATGTGTCTTCTCACTATCTTCCTTCTGTGAGTTCTGTCTCTGTGTCTAGTTCCCTCTTTTTGTAAGGACACCAGTCATACTGGATGAAGACCCACCTTAATGACCACAGTTTAATTACCTCTGTAAATACTCTGTTTCCAAATAAGATCACATTCTGAGGTAGTGGGGGTCAGGACTTCAACCTATCTTTGAGAGACAAAATTCAGCCCATAATACCATCCTAATAGGTGTGAAGTAGGTGAAGTGGTATCTCATTGTGGTTTGATTTGTATTTCTTTAATGATTAATGATGTTGAGCATCTTTTCATATGCTTTTTGGCCATTTGCATATCTCCTTTGAAGAAATGTCTATCCAGTTCATTTGCTCATTTTTGAACTGGGTTGTCTTTTTGTTGTTGAGTTTAAGAGTTTTTAAAATAGTTTGGATACAAGACTATTATCAGATACCTGACTTGCAAATATATTCTCCCATTCTGTACGTTTTCTTATCAACATCTTCTTAATAATGTCTTTTGATGGACAAAAGTTTTTAATTTTGAAGTCTAATATGTTCTCTTTTGTTGCTTTTGCTTTTGGTATCTCATCTAAAAATCCATTGCCAAGTTCAAGATCATAAAGGTTGACACTTATGTTTTCTTATAAGAGTTTTATATTTAGGTCACTAGCTTTTATATTTAGGTCACTGATCCATTTTGAGTAATTTTTGTATATGGTATTATGTAGGGGTTCAACTTCATTCTTTTATATGTGAATATCCAGTTGCCCAGCACTATTTGAAGAGACTGTTTCCCAGTTGATGGTCATGAACCTTGTCAAAACTCAATTAGACATAGATGTATGGGATGATTTCTGGACTCTCAATTCTATTGCATTGGTCTATATGTCTGTCCTTATGCTGGGACCATGCTGTTTTGATTACCGTAGCTTTGTAGTGAGTTTTAAAATCAGGAAGTATGAATTCTTCAATTTTGTTCTTCTTTTCTAATATTGGTTTGGCTCTTAGGATCCCCTTGCAATTCCATTTGAATTTAAGGGATTAGCTTTTCTATTTCTGTGAAAACAGCCATTAGAACTTTGATAGAGATTGCATTGAATCTGTCTGTAGATTGCTTTGGTTAAATTGACCTCTTAACAATATTGTCTTCTAACCCATGGACACAGGATTTCTGTCCTTTTATTTAGGTCTTTAATTCCTTTCCTCAAAGTTTTATAGTTTTTAGCTTGCACATCTTTCACCTTGTGGGCTAAATTTATTCCTAGGTATTTATTCTTTTGGATATAAATGGAACCGTTTTCTTAATTTTCTTTTCTGATTGTTTCTTTTCTAAGTGTTAGAGATACAACTGATTTTTGCGTGTTGTTCTTGTATCCTTTGACTTTGCTGAATCTGTTTATTAGCTCTATTAGTTGTGGGGTTTTTTTAAGATAGATGCATTAGGATTTTTCTGTATATAAGACCAGTCATCTGTGAATAGGTATAGTTTTACTTCATTTCCATTTAGATGCCTTTCTTTCTTGCCTAACTGCTCTTGCTAAAATGTGGAATAGCAGTGGGGAACACTGGCTTGTCTCATTTCTGATCTTAGGGGAAAGACATTCAGTCTTTCACCATTGAGTATGATGTCAGCCGTAGATTTTTCATAAATGCTCTTATGTTGAGGAAGTTCATTTCTATTCCTACTTTAAGTGGGGTTTTTTTGTTTTTGTTTCTTTTTAATCATGAAAGGGTATTTGATGTTGTGAGATGCTTTTTTGGCACCAATTGAGAGGATGATCATGTGGGGTTTTTCCTTCATTCTATCTATTAATGTGGTATATTACATCAATTGATTTTGATATGTTGAACCATCCTGGCATTACTGGGATAAATCCCACTTGGTCATGGTTTACAATCCTTTTATGTGCTGCTGGATTTTGTTTGCTAGCATTTAGTTGAGGATTTTTGCATCTACAGTTATCAGGAATATTGGTCTATAGTTTTTTTTGTGATGTCTTTGTTTAGCCTTGCTATCCGGGTCATGCTGGCCTCATAGTATGAATTAGGAAGTGTTAACTCCTCTTCTGTTTTTGGAAGAGTTTGAGAAGCATTGGTGTTAATTCTTTAAATGTTTCATTGCATTATTGAAAGCAAGTCTCCCAACTATTATTGTAGAACTATTTCTACTTTCAATTCCTTTCAGTGTTTGCTTCCTGTATTTTAGGTGTCTCTGGTTGCATATACATTTATAATTGTTACATCTTCTTGATGGATTGACTTTTCATTGTTAATATAATGTCTTTTTTTGTCTTGCAACAATTTTTGACTAAAAGTTTATATTTTTCTGATATTGGTATATCTGTCCCATTCTCATTTGGTTGTTCTTCATGGGATATCTTTTTCTGTCCCTTCACTTTCAACCTTTTTGAGCCTTTGGAACTAAAGTTAGTTTCTTGTGGGGGGCATATAGTTTGATCTTATATTTTTATCCATTCTTCTAATTGCGTTTTGATTAGAGAGTTTAATATATTTACAATTAAAATAAGTACTGATAGGAAGGATTCATTTTTGTCATTTTGCTCATTGTTTTTGATATGCCTTATACTTTGGTCCCTCAATTTCTCCATTAGTACCTTGTTTTGCATTTAAGTGTTGTTTTGTTTTTTTGTAGTGAATTTAATCATTTTGTGCTGGTATAACAGATTGGGTAGTTTATAAAGAGCAGAAATTTAGTTCTCACACTTCTGGAGGCTGGGAAATCCAAGGTTGAGGACCTGCATCTGGTCTGGTGAGGGCTTTCTTCTTGCTTAGTCCTCACATCCCAGAAGGCAGAAGAGAGAAGAGCTAGCTGGCCAGCCAGCCCAAGGCTACTTGAAGCTTCTTTTATAAGGGCCTTAATCCCATAGAGGAACAAGCCCTCATGGCCTAATCACCTTTTAAAGGCCTCACCTCCTACTACTATTACATGGCAGCACCTGAAATTTGGAGGGGACACATTCAAACCATAGCATGTACCATTTTGATTCCCTTCTCATTTTCTGTTCTGTATTATTTTTTATTTTCTTAGTGGTTTTCCTGGGGATTACAATTAACCTCTTAAGCTTATAACAATTTTTATTTAATACCAAGATAGCATCTATTGTATATAAAAAATGCACTTCTATAGAGCTCTGTCCCTTCCTCTTTATGTTGTCACAGATTACATGTTGATACATTGATACATCTTGATACAAAGGATAGTTTTGTCAGATATAGGAATCTTAGTTGGCAGTTTTGGTCTTACAGCAAAATGTTTATCCCTACTGCCTTCTGGCCTTCTTGGTTTCTGCTGAGAAATCATTAATCTTATTAAATATCTCTTGTATATGATGAGTCATTTCTCTCTTGCTGCTTTCAAGATTCTCTTTTTGCCTTTGGCTTTTGACAGTTTGTTTATAATGCATTTCAGTGTGGATCTCTTTGTGTTTATCATTTTGGAGTTTGTTGAGCTTTTCAGATGTGTAACTTTGTGTCTTTTTCCAATTTGGGAAGTTTTCAGCCATTATTTTTTCAAATATTCTTTGAGTATTCCATTATGTGTATGTAGGGTACACACAATGGTGTTTTGCATGCTGCATTGGTTCTGTTAATTTTTCTTCATTCCTTCTTCTCTTTAGATTAGATAATCTCAATTGACCTATCTTCAGGTTTGCTGATTACTTTTTCTTTCTGCTGAAACTGCTGTTGAAACTCGCTTGTGAACTTTTCATTTAGTTGTCTTACTTTTTAGCTCGAGAATTTCTGTCTGGTTCCTTTTTATAGTTTCATTGCCTTTATTGCTATTTTCTATTAAGACGTCATTCTCTTGATTTTCTTTACCTTTTATCTGTGGTTTCTTTTAGCTCTTTGAACATATTTAAGACAGTTGATTTAAAGTCTTTGTCTAGTAAGTATATGCTGTGCTTTCTCAGGGACAGTTTGTGTTAATTTCTTTTAATGGGCCATACTTGTTTTTTTTTTTGGATGCTTCATAATGTTTTGTAGAAAACTAGACATTTTGAATATTATAAATTGCTAACTCTGGAAGTCTGATTCTTTTTATATAACCTGTCTGCATTGTCCAATATAATACCCACTGGCTCCCTGTGACTTTTTGAAATGTGTCTGGTCCAAATTGAGATGTATTGAAGGCAGTGGTGTGTTGGTAAAGTAGGTCTCGGCTGATTTCTGTGGTGTAAATATTCCTACTGTGGCCATTGCCCAGCTAACAATGTGATGTTGCTCAGCCCTGTTGGGAAGAGAGTTGGGAGTAGATGTGCACAGTCAGCACACACAAGCCAGTTCGAGTCAGCTCCGGTGCACCACTTGCTTAAGTGTAAAATATATACCAGGTTTCAAAGAATTTGTGTATTGTTTTAAAAAAGAACATCATAAAATATTTCAGTAGTATTTTTATATTGATTATATGGTGAAATGACAATATTTTGGAAACATTGGTTTAAATAAAATATTACTAAAAGTAATTTTATCTGTTTATTTTTACCTTTTTAATTGTGGCTATAGAAAATTTAAAATTTAAAATCATAGATGTGGCACATATTTCTGTTGCAGAGCACTGTTCTAAGTAGTTACAGGTGACTATTGAGAACCTGAGACTATTGAGTATTAGAATTATATTCTATTTCCACATTGTATTTTAATGTTTGCTTCTGGTGAACAATTGTATTTGACCTGTTAAAACCTATATTTACTTTTGCATATTGACTCAAAAGTATAAGGCTACTACTCATTTTTCAAAATGTTTGATTGAAACAAGGTATTATTTACAAACGTGCTTTGTACTAATGTTTTTGAAATTTTTCTCATTTTATTAATAGTTTTTTCAATAGGGAAAGGAAATGTATTATAGAATTTTGACTCAGCATATTTTTAAAGCAGATCTAATTGGTGCTTACAAGAAACTTAATAGTGATATTAAAACCATGAAATATGAATATGAAAAAAATATGCCCTTATTAGTTCGTGAGAGGTTAACCTTTGCTTTTCATAGTCCAAAAGTTCTCAAGAAGTTAGTGGCCATATTAAGTCTAAAACTGGTAAATGCCTTTTAATGAAGAAATCTTTCAAAAGGGACAGTTTAAAAAGACTTAAAAGTAACTCTATGTCAAGAAGATTTTATGGCAGAGATAAATCTCAATGACTTCTTACTTAATGTTCATATAAATCTAAACTACCTAAAAACTCCTATGATTTTCTTAGGTAAGAAGTACTTGTCAATGGATGGTAGTATTCAATCCATTACTTTACGAACAGTAACTGCTTTTAAGAGCAGCTTTTGTGTCTATTTCATCTCCAAGAGCATCTCTTCTGATTTATGAGAACAGTACTTTGATTGCTATATACTTAGCTTTGTTTTTCTTAGTGTCATAGTTGAAAACGTGTACATTGTTCTTGGTAAATCCCAGAACTACATTAAGGAAAAGATGGGAAGTTAAGCATTAGAATTGGTGTCAGCAGGCCATGGTTGTATTTTTGGCTTTATCACAAAGATCACTGAACATCTAACTTGATTTCTGTGTATAGCCTTCCTTTCTTATGTTGTGAAAGGTGGTTCAAAGAAAAATCACTTTGAAAGTCAAGTAACATATACCATTCTCAGCTAAACTTATTAATTAAAACTTAAATTTGTTAAAATTGTATTAAAATGGAAAACATTCTTAAGACATATTAGTACTGTTTACAGTTGTGCATCTTTCTATATTTTATTTTTTTTCATTATATGAGAAATGACTGATATCTATAGGAGAATTTTATTCAGTGGCATACAATACTGTCATTTATGATAGGATACTATATAAAATCCAACCTGTCTACCTATAGTCATAAAACTATTCTCCTAGCTTAGTTCTATTTCTTGATCAATTTTATAAAGTATACTCCCAAAGGCACCCTCCCCTTTTTTGGAGCAGCAAACTTCAAGTACCCAGAAAATTAAATATCTAACTAACTGTAGTTCATAAAACAAATACTTTGGATTTTTAGTCTGCTTAGCTTTAAGCCATTTCAGACTTCTTGGTGGTGTTTACCATCAATTTACAATACATTAAAAGTTATTAAGTATGGAATGTCTGATTTCCTTATGTACTAAGTTTGACAGCTGATATTTCTGATAATTCACTTTGATACTTCTTGTGTTTTTGTTTTTATTTTTTACTGTGAAAGTACAACCTCATTCTTTCAAATGCACGTTTGGCTTATGATTATCTTTCAAAAAAATTTTTAGAGCAATTTTTGTGA
Organism: Varecia variegata; assembly: GCA_028533085.1. Taxonomy (NCBI): domain Eukaryota; kingdom Metazoa; phylum Chordata; class Mammalia; order Primates; family Lemuridae; genus Varecia; species Varecia variegata. The sequence continues at coordinate 76,279,065 of CM052441.1, read as the reverse complement.
AACCGTGGATAAGTCAAAAATGCATGTTATTTTTTAATATGAGTTCCATCGTGGAACCAGTGCAGTGAAGACAGCTGGAAATATCAATGAAGTGTTTGGGAAGGATGTGGCTAGTGAACGCACAGTAAGTCAGTGGTTTGAGAAGTTCCATTCTGGTAATTTTGATCTTGAAAATGAGCCACATGGGCAACCCGAGACCAAGGTGGATAATGATGAGCTGAAAGCTGTAGTGGAAGCGAATCCATCTCAACCTATGCATGAATTAGCAGCAAGGTTTGATGTTACTATTCCAACAATATTGGACCATTTGAAACAAATAGGCAAGGTAAAGAAGGTGGATAGATGGGTATCACATCATTTCTCTTATGGTGCTCGTTTAATTCATCTTGGAAGCTTGCCTTTGCTGTCACGACACAAAGGTGAACTATTTCTACATCATATTGTTACATGTGATGAAAAATGGATTCTTTTTGACAATCGCAAGCATTCAGCACAATGGTTGGATAAAGATGATGAAGTGCCAAAATACGCTCCAAAACTGAATATTCATCCAAAAAAAAAAGCTAATGGTGTCTGTTTCGTGGTCCAGTGCTGGCATTATCCACTACAGCCTCATGAAACCTGGTCATATGTTTACAGTGGATGTCCACTGCAACCAATTGGACGAAACGATGAGGATGCTTGCCATTAAGCAGCCAAGGTTGGTCAGTAGAGACAGGCCAATCCTTTTGCAAGACCACATGTCCCAAAAAACAATGCTGCTCAAACTACAGAAGCTGGACTTGGAAACTCTCTGTCATCCACTGTATTCACCAGACCTTGCACCAACTGATTACCATTTCTCCCAGGCTTTGGACCACTTCTTGCAAGGAAAAAATATTCAATTCTCAACAAGCTGTGGAAAACACCTTTCACGATTTCATTGCCACTCGCTCTCCAGGCTTCTTTGCTGCTGGAATAAGCAAGCTACCATAAGCAAAGTGGCAAAACTGCATTGATACTTTAGGCACACACTTCAATTAATTGTGCTGCTTCTTGTTTGAGATAGAATAAACTACACTGTTGATTCGAAATCAGACATTTCATATTTAATGACCTAAATATTTCTTATTAGCTAGTTTCTCTCTCTGAATTTATATTATTATTTTTCTTTTGTAATCCTCTAGTCGTTGGAAAAACCTTTAAGTGACAGGTTTTCGATTTAGCTTCTGTTTTCAATAGCATGTCAAGGAGATATGATACATCTCTTTTTAAAGTAATATCTTTGAAAATAATTATTAAATCAATATAAATGCTTTTCATCATTTTCATAAAGATCATAGGGCATAGTGATTCTGAACTGGCTGGTTTTTACAGTAGGTAAAATAACAGAAAACTCAACGCACAGTAACTGAACCGTGGAGCTGAGGTTTGGCAGTACTTTCTCCATGTCTCTAAGCAGGCTTTACACATATATTCTCATTTGCCTTCCCTCCTCTTCCTTTTCTTTCTTTCCCTCCTCCATTCTAAGTTCACTTAGTTGTTAATGTTCCCTAAAAGCTTAAATCCTTTAATCCAAAATGTTGGTATGAATGTACACTGAGAAAATAAATATTTGGGGTAGGAGTTTAAATTGCTTTGCAAGAATCATTTTCTTGGTGCCTATTTAATTACAATAAAGTATAAGTGCTCTACTAATTAACTATAATAAAGTATAAGTACTTTAGTAAAAAAATATTCAACATGTGAGTTGCAGAATCAGAGGGGAAAGATTTTCTGTTGAGGAAAGAGTGGAAGGGAATTCTGCACCTAGGGAGTGACATTTGACTGGGGTTTGAAAGTTGAGTAGGAATTTCCCCTGTGAGGGAAGTGAGGCGTATTAGACAAAAGGAACCGCATTCATTGAACACCAATAGATAATATTTGGGTGATGGCTGTATTCCAGTTACTGTTGAAGGCACTGGGGATATGTGATGAATAAAACTGGTGAGACCCCTGCCTTCATGGAGCCGATCTTCCAGTGGGGGTGACAGACAAGTAGTGAAAGAAAACTACAGCAGGATAAGGGAGTAGAATGAGACTTGCCAGATTTAGATAAAGTTGTCAGGATATGTTTCTAGGAACCGTCGTCCTGGGAGATCTATGAAAAATGAGTCCTGGGGACAACTTTTTATAGTTTGAGAAACACCACCCTGATCAGGCCTGCCATAAAGACACTTAGATAATTCTAGATTAAACCAAGTCAAAGAACATGTGAGGCAAGAAAATACCCTGATCACACTAGGATTTTGGGAGCTAAAATTCCAAGGAACACACTGCAGAAGAAGCTGGATAGAGTGTGAGGGCCTCCATGGCCAGGTGGGGCAAGACAGGAGCCCAGAGAGGGAAATAAGGTCTGACAAGAGAACGGCTTTTGGACCATGACGAAAAGTTCGTGCCCCATCCGAGCCAACAGTGCCAGAATTAGCTTTGGATTTTAGAAAAGTTACTTTGGTGGCAATATGGAAGCTGTCTTGAGTGAGGAAGGGATAAATCAAGAAGTTTGCAATAAGAAAGAGAATGATGAGGGCCTGAACGATGGAGTGGAAAAGGTAGGTTTTAAAGACATTTGGAGGGAGAATTGACTCAGTCTGCTAACTTTGTTTATAGACAATAAAGAGTCAGAAAAATTCTTGACATAGAATGTTTCAAATGAATGAAAGTGCATTTTCAAGAGAGGAAAACTTGGCCCTGATCAGACAGTAAGTGAAGGAAGGTCACAGCAGGGGTGTAAGGCAGCAGCAGGCTAAGCTGTGCTGAGTTTGTGAGAAATGGGAGCCAAGGAGTGTGTTCGAAAGCGAACCAGACTTGGCATCGCCACTGCATTTTTCTTTCACCTTCGAAGTAGGGAAGTTTAGAAATGAAATGGCAAAATGGAGTGGTCTGATTTTGAAAGACTGAGCTTTTTAGGAAGAAGCAAGCTTGTTATCACTTTTAAATAAGACACAATATGACCTTGAATTAGAGACAAATCAGCTGCATGTCTCATCGGTGAGGGCAGCATACGTCGCTGTACAGCACTCCACTCACCATAGCCAAGCACGGGCAGGTGGCTGGATTCTGCTGCCAGGTAATCATCTGAACCTCATTGGCAGGCACTGAAGCAAAAGGCAGAGAGGAATTTGCAGCTGGCAGGAAATATTAGAGAATTACTAGGAAAAGAGAAGGAAGTGTGGTTTGAAGTTATAAAATGTATATATAGAGGGAGAGAGAGTCCTATTTTTGTATATATAGTTCTATTTTATATACCTATGTGTATGTAGCATTTCCCACCAGTGTTTTTGTGTATGTTCATCAACTGGATATGCTCTATCACTGATCAGATTAGAAAAATATCACCTTATTCGCTCTTTGCTCCTTAACTGCAAAGAGTCTTAGTTAGCCACTTTATTAGAATTCTCTTACAGAAAAAAACAATTCACCTTGAGGATGAAATAGTATATTAAGGATAGTTAAAATGCTTTTGCCAAACTTAGCAAATACGAATACGATAAATTTGTGAAGATGATAAACTGCATTGTTTTATTTTTAAAACTCTAATATTATTCTTGGTGGACTTTAGTCAATTTGGTAAAGAACAGTTAAAAATAAAAAGAGAAAAGCCAAAGAATATGAATTACCAAAGTATAGTAGTTTGATATCACTACTCCTAATTTTTTCTTAGCCTTTTGATTACTGATGAACTAGATTAGAACAATAAATGGATTATTACACTTGACATTTTGTACTTTAGTCTGGAAATATTGGCATTAAAAACTAAAAGTCATACTGCCATTTGAGCAATATTCTTAGATCTTCATAGAAATTTTAAGTAAAAATTTTATAGTTTTCAAATGGCTTTGATATGATTGTTCAATTTGTTATGTTTTTCTAAAGAAAAATTAGGAAACTTCTAGCTCAGGCATCAGAGTTGGCCCTTGATTTGGTTTCCTCTGACCTTTGGAGAACTGTTCTTTGGTGTTAATGCTGTATGCAGGAGGAAATCATGATGTGCTCCGGTTCTTCTAGGATGGAACATGAAAACTGGAAACTCAGTTAAACATTTTTTTGTGAGCTGTGGGTTACACTTTGATGTTTACAAGCCACATAAATTGCAAGATACGAACTCCATTTCACTTATCCCATTTATCTAGCTTTTCACATTTTTCTTCCACCTGTTTGCTTCGTTTTTGTCTCCTTATATTTCTTCCTCTCGGTGGGTTTCCACCTTTGTGCAATCTGTGTTCCCTTGACCCATTCTGTTTCTGACCTTGCTCCGGGCTGGTCCCTACCTGCCAGCCTTGAAGAGCTATCTCTGTAACAAGGGTCAAGGTCAGTTTGTAAGGAGAGATGTCTGGGTCTTCAGATGCTGTGCCGAAGAAACACTGTCAAATAGTTTCCCTGACTACACTTTCATTCTGACTTCTTTACCTTGTGGAGCATTTTGATTTTGACCCCAAATTCTGTTCCACAGAGTCCACCTCAGGCATCTGTCCTTCTTGGATTTTGGCATTTGTTTGCCAGGTTTCTAATTTTGCTTCTGTATCACAAACTGAATTTTAGTGTCTTGCTCATACCTTAACTCGTCCTTCCCTTTCCCCGATTTTCAGCTTTGTATTTCCTGCCTTGAAGTCATCCAGCCCATCAGCAAGATGAATAGCACCATCCTCAAAATAGAGATACCTGTAGAATATTTAATATAATGCTTACCGGTGATGTTCATTTCAGAAAAATTTAACAAAATGAGGTACAGAAAAAGTCTCAAGTTGCATTCCATATACAAATGCTAGAACATCAGAATCATTTGTGAAAATTCTAAAGTCAGCAAACCGAGTGTGGCTCTAAGATGTTGCTAACACTAAAAGAGACTTGAAGTGTCATACTAATGTTACTGCACAGAAAGCATACGTTGGCTAATCATGTTATTTAGTGGCTAGTAAGTGCTATTTTTGATATTTCACATTTATTTTATGTGGTAGTTTGTTTCTTATATATTGGCATTTTCCTGAAATCAGTCGGGCTCAGCAGGAGTAGGAGGTAGGGTTGCATGTAATGCATTAATTTGAAACACTGGGGAACAGATTTCTCTTGAGTATTTTCATGCTGAACATGTGATTTTCAGAAACAGTTTATGGCAGTTAAGTGGGAAATGATTCTGTCTCCAGACCTGACCACTTTTCACCACCACTGCTGTTACAACCCTCGTCCAAGGACTGATCATTTATTCCCTGGATTCATGTAACGAGCTCCTTGTTTCTCACCTGCCCTTTCCGATCTGTTCCCAGCGCAGCAGGCAGAATGATCCTGTTAAAAATGCAAGTCAGTTCCCTTTACCCCTGTGCTTAGAACAGTACAGTCGCTCCCCACTTTACTCAGAGAAAAAAACCAAACTTCATTCATTGATCCACAAGAACTTCTTTCTCTTTTTTTTTGCTTTTCCTATATCTCTGTAATATAGATCATAATCTTAAATTAAAATATATATTTTTATTAGTTGGATTTTTTTGAGTAATGTTTCATGTTTTCTATTGTCATTTTAAAAGCATGTTTTTTATATTCCTCTTAAAGCAACCAAGAGATTTTTTTTAAAGTCCTTGTGCGGTAAATGGCCCTTATGAGACAGACACCTTAAGAGGATATATTTCTTCATCTCTGAAACGAAGATAACATCTACCATTAATACCTACTCACCTCAAAGCAGCCTTTTTCTTGGATTTCTTATTAGCTCATTTTTCAGTCCTCTGTATTTCTGTTACTTGGTATTCTCTCTTCTCTCCCTCTCTACCTCATCCCCATAGGCCTAAATTTGTGTCTGTCTTTGAATAGCATTTCTGGCTAAAGGGAGAAAAAAACCCTCTATTGTCTTTTTTTCTCATCACACCTTTACATATGTACAGAAACTTTCATTCACCTCAAATATGCTGCGACATGACTGGTAAAGTTAAGGATAGATGGTTGGGTGATTTATTTGTAGATTGTAGGCAAATTTCCAATAAAAATTGTTCCTAAAAAAATAAAGGGAAAAGGTCAATTATTTTTGTTAAGGAAGAGACCTCCCTGGGAGTGGGGGTGGTGGTGGAGATTGTTGTGTGATTAATCTAATTTTTTTTATAGAACCTAAAATTTCTAGTAAATCTCCTTTTCTCACATTCTGTGGCTTGTGTATCAGTTGTCCTTAATAAAGTTTTTACATATTTGACTATCATGCAACTATTTTTATTAATGTTTCTTATAAGTATTTCTTCATAGCATGTTTCCCAAACATATATATTAGTTTGTATGTACATAATGTTACGTATTTACTTTGCAAGGAAGATATTTAAAGGTATTACTTGTTTTACATACATAGAAGAAGAAATTTATATACATAGAATGTTAGATTCATTGTTTTGTTTTTATGCAAAAGGAACTTACATACTGCATAGTGGAGCTTTTTTATTCCTATGAATTAATTTTCTCTTGAGGTAATTTATGACATGATTTAAAGCTTAAATTTATGTTTGAAGTCTCTAAAATTCTAATTCACAGATATTAATGTATTGTTATTATTGATGTTTGTCAATAATTATTTGCATGTTTATTTCCATACAATTTAAAAATCTGTGTAAAAGCGTAAGAGAATAGAAGCTACAGTGTTAGCATTACTTGGAAAACTTTGATACTTTCTTCATTTTAAAATTTGTCATTCATTTCAAATTGATGTATTTTTAATTTTCGCTCTAAAAATTCAAGAAAAGTAGACAGGTCAAATGAATTCTGTGATTGGTTGGCATTTACACACGTCTTCCATAAGATTTAATAAAAGGTGACATCAAATCAGAAAAGTAATCTATAAGACAATCAGAGAAAAACAATCTTTTAAGCACTGTCTTGTCAGTATTGTGTGATGCCCATCCTGCAACTGTAATCTCTTTGTGTATCTGTCAAAAAATGTAAAGCCATATTCAATAACGAGGATGGCAGGAATTTGAGACTTCATGTTCATTTCTTTTTGTAACAGGAAGTTCAGCGTTTTGAAAAGGGTTAGAAATTAACATTTCTCCAGAATTATGTTTCCCTTTATTTGAGGTTATCGCTTAATTCCAGCATTTTACTATGTTTGATAAATAGGCCAAATGTATATTTTATTTATTTGGGGATGTGGGGAGGTGATGAAACTTTACAGATTTCAACTGGCATTGCACTCTGCTGATAAGGATGGGAGCTTGCACCACTCTAAAGAGATTACATGAAGTAGGATTGGAAAGCAAATCGTATTTACAAAAGATAGGATGATGTTCCTAATAGGTGTTCAGAATTGACTATTCACTCTCATATTCTGTGGAGCTTTACTAGAAATAACTTCATTTCAAAAAGGACAAATCTGATTGACGGTAAAAGCATTCCCTCTTCACAGATACTCATCCGAAGGGTTTCCATTAAATTTTCCTGATGGGCACACAGCAGTATTTTATGCTGTATCTGTATAAACTAGTAATGTAGAAAATAAAAATCTAAATAGTATGCTTGATTGCTTCATGCACCAACCATTAGATTGCTAGATTTATATCTACAATTTTGGAAGGGATGTTGCAATATGATGTTCTGACAATAACTGTCAAAGTCATAATGCCAGGATCTATTTTCATCTTGTTGTCAAGGTAAAGTTATTAAAATGCACAGTTGGTAGGTCAGAAAGATCACTTACTATCTCTTGTCCTCTGTAGTTTAATGCTGACCTAAACCGCTACTGTATAATGTCAGAATTATCACAGTGTCCGGGCTGCAGAAGTACAACATGCTACATGATTTATTGCATTTCCTGTCTGGAATGAAGATTACAAAAACGCCAAGCTACAGTGGCTTAGAAGAAACTTAATTTCTAATTTTTCTCTTTTTTCTCCATTTTAGATTTTGGATTTAGTAAAGGGTACACATTACCACATAGCCTGTCAGAAATACTTCGAGATGACACATAATGTAAGTAAATTTTTTTACTTTATACCCTAATTCTTTGTCTTTTGTTACTCTCTGTCTCATTCAGGGTTTTTAGTTGCAGCAATGGAAACCACTGTAGCTATTTTCAGCAGAACGGGATTTATTACATGGTATTAAGTAACTTACAAAATTTATAGAAGGGCCAGAGAACTAAGCTTGGATGCTGCAGAACCAGGAATATTGGAACTAGAAGAAGCTACATCATGAGAAAAGTCTTTCTTTACTGCAGCTGCCACCTACCATTCCATATCTAGGGATGAGACCAAGGGTTAGTAAACTTTTTCTGTAGAGAACCAATTTGTAAAAAATTTAGACTTTGTGGTCCATATGGTCTCTGTAACAAGTACTCAACCTTGCCATTGTGGTGAAAAGGCAGCCACAGAAAATATGTAAATGAATAGGTATGACTCTAACCCAGTAGAAGGTTGTTTATAAAAATAGATATGGTCCAGATTTGACCCACAGGCTTTAACGTGCCAATCTCTGGACTAAATCTAGAACCTTTGCCACAGCTGCCCAGAAGAACCAAAGGTTTTTTCCACCTTCCATTCAGAAAATCTTGATCCTTCATCCTCATGTTGTTGTAATCTAATTGCCAAGTCTCGTATGTATCTGCATGGCAGAACCTAAATTACATGTGGACCCCAAACTGTAAGGGAGTCAGGGAAATGTATTTGGTTCTTATCTTACCAGCCTCCTTAATACAAAAAGGCCTGCTAGGTTATTGCAGTGAGTGCTGAATGACCCAGTCTGTGTCTCAGAGTAGGTTCTGAAATGTGTAAAAGCAGGGGTCATAAACTCTGAAGCCTACAGAGATCAGGCAAATAACCCAAAAAAGTGAAGCTGGCTGAGATTAATACCAGAGAGTAAGGTAGAACTATGGTACACTCAAGAGTTTATGCCAGTAGAGGCATTTCCACCGACAAATTTTAAGGCCTTATGCAGGCCAACACATCTGCAGGTCAGATTCAGCCCACTGGCCCCCAGTTTGCAACCACTGATCCTGAGTGTGGATTCCTAACCTAGGACAGACATCCAAGAGTGGACTTTGGAGGTCCATGCTCCTCTTGCTGAACCACTTTGTCTCTGAATGCATATGTGCATTTTTCTGGAGTCTGTAGTATTTATCAGGGATCCATGACCCTCCCCAAAAGATGTTGCATTTATTGAATTCATCATCAGTTACTATGCTAAGTTTTATAATTATTTTTATGTTTCTATTGTCACAAAATAATTTTTCTATTCTGCTTATATCATTGCAAAATTTCTTGATAAAATATTTCATAGGAAAAGTATATTCTATAACATACCAATAATAATTAAAATAACAATAGTAATACCTGCCAGTATCTATAGAACCCTTAATGCGTGCTAGGCACAGCACTAAATTCTTTGAACCTATTAGCTCTTTTAATTCACACTACAACAAGGTACTATATATATCCCCATTTATGAATAGAATTTAGAGGGGATGGAACGTGGGTTTGAACCCAGGCTGTCTAACTCATCTGAAAGCTTGTGCTGTTTCATGGTATTTGGTATTGGATTTGCATTGATGATTGTGGAGGTGATTAGCCTTTTCCTATTTAGGTTCATAGAATAATAAACATGGAGGGATTTTAGAGGTCATCTGATCCAGCCTTCATTGTTCACATTCTAAAACAAAGGAGGCCTAGCGATTCTAAGTGACTTGCCCTACATACATACCACAGGTGATTAACGGACAGCCTGGAGCCAGAGCCCCGGTCCACTGTGGGTCCAGTCCCCTTCTTCTACACCTAACTTGAAATATATTAGTAGTATTTTAAAAGATGTCTGTTTATGTTTACAAAATTTAAAGGACTAAACATCAAGAAAATAGTAAGCAACAGCACAATCTCACTAGTTTTATTACAACTGGAATCGCACCAGTTTTGTATGACTCAATCCTCCAAGACCACATTCCTTAATTCGCTGGCTCAGCTTGAGAGTTTTAATTTCATATGTGTTCTTAATCATTTGCAGACACTTATAACTAAGAGGCCTCAGAACTTTCACAAATTGAGGTCTATTATCCAACCTCTTTCCTATTTTAAAAAATAAGATAGAAAAATTACAGTTAAACATTGAGTTTGTGACATAATCACTGAAAAAGGAGTGGTTTTTTTTTTACTTCTCAAATCTGCTTTTGTAATAGCTCTCTATTGATTATTCCCATAAGAGTATTGCTATAATACTATTGCTAATTTTTAAAACTTGCCTTAGATGAATGAAGATATTGAAAAAACATGTATCTCAATCCTGTCACATATAGAAGTAATCTAATTTAAACCACGTATAAATCAATGAAGTAAAAGGCTGTTTGTATTCACTAGCTGTCTCATTATAGGTTCTTTAAATGTATTTTCCTTCATTTATTATCTTTTCTAATGTAAAAATAGAATCTATTTTTGTCAGGTTTCTGCTTTCCTGCCCCTCCTCCCCAAATAAAACCCTATGTTTATTTTCCTGAGACCTCTGTGATCAAACTCGCTTAAATGAAAGTTTTGAAAATGAACCAGTTAATTGATACCATTTGCAGCAGCACTGTGATAGTTCCATATGGCTGTTTTGGTAATACCAGCTGCCTCATTATAAGCTGTCATTGCAAAACCTCTTGATTAAAACCCAAATATCCCATAGGTAAAACAATATTGCTTTCATTCCTTCAAAATCTACATTTGCAGTGGCAGAAATATGAGACCCACGTTTGTGTGAAGGTCATTGTGTGCAAAATGTGCTGATTCCAAGCAAATGTCAGAGAGATATTCATTTAGTATACGTCAAAAGCTGGCATGCTTAAAACCGGTTTTCTTCAGTATTTTTAGGCATCAGTGTTTAAAATAATTTTATACTGTAGTACATTCTTTACTTTCTCTGTGCTCCATGTATAAATGAAAATACTAGGCCTTGTGTAGATTAATCTCTGACTTTTAATTGCAAATAATGTTTTCAGAAATAAACTTGTTTGGACACAGAGTAATTGTGGATACTTATTTTCTAAATAGCTGAGCGTAATTTTTCCCCACCATATAAATCTTTACAGAAATCTTGTTAAAACCTATGGAACATTTTCCTGCCATCTTAAACAGGATATATGAAAAACAATTAAGCCTTTTTATAATAACTCAGGGTCATCATTATGGATATCAGTTAGAATGCTGGGCTAGCAGCCACCATCATCTCTCTTGGATCACTGCGGTAGCTTCCTAACTCATTTCCCAGCATCTACACATGCCCCGTTCCAATTCTTTCTCCTCCACACAGCTGCTGGAGTGACCTTTAAAATAGAGGAATCTGATCATTTCAGGAACCTGCTTTAAAAAAGCCTTAAATGGCTTCTACTTCTCTCAAAATGAAATCTAAAATTTATCACATAGCCTATTTAGGCCTCCAGTCCACCCCCTCTTCCTCTGGACTCCGGCTATACTAATCTTGTTTCGGATCCTTTACAGTACTTTGGCTCTTCCAAGCTTCATACGGCAGAATGAAAATGCATCACAGAATTTGCCTTTCCCAATACCTAACAAAATGTACGAAACATAATCAAAAATCATCAGCCACAAAGAAAAATGTCACCACTAGCAACCAAACAAGAAAGGGGGCAAGGAAAGAACCAGAAGATTCATAGTAGACAAAAATCAGGAAAATACTCACTTAATATTTCCAAATGAGAAGTAAATAGCTACTGGCTCTTGAGCAGAAATAAGCGAAATGGGGGATTTAGATGTAGATACCTTTCTTTCTCTATTGTTTTTCCTAGTTTGGTTTTAAAGGTCTGTTTTCATTCTGTTTAGTTTATGCTCTTCTCTTTCCCCAAAAAACCTCTAAGTTTTTTTTTTTTTCCTTGAGTGAGATAAAAGGAAACTTAATGGCAACTATATATACTTTCTTAGAAATAACAGTGAAAGAAAGACTCAAAAGACAAAGAACCCATCCTAAAAGAAAACACAATTCAGTAAAAAAGAAACTGTTCATAATTTCATCTTGCTATCAAGCAACTTAATAGAGCACAATGAGCTTAACAAAATAGTTAAGAAAGGCAATTGCAGGCCTAAGAGAGAAAGTTGAGAAACATAACATCACATAGAGCCAAGGTACAAACCCTCATGTCAAGGCCCTAGGCACTGTTTTAGTTGGTTAATAAAAAATATTAATTAAAATAAGGATTCATAAAAAATACATATGTTCCTTAAATATTATAAAGTTAAGACACCTAAATGTCATTCATTTGCTAATCTTTTGATGTAAGGGTAAGGTCTTTTGTTTGAATATAGCTTAGTGATTGGAATTCTATTTCATCTTTCTTTCACAAACCATATCCATAATACGCCATCAATAGTTTCCACTGTGGGTTTCTTTAAAGTGGAAAAGGAACTTAATAATATATACAAAGCAATGTGATCTTATTCTGTGTTCTTCTGGGAATTCAACTTTTTTTTCAAGTGACTTGCCTTTCTTGAGTCTTTAATTTAGATTTCATAGAACACAGCTCTTTCTTTTAACATTCATATTTCTTTGGTTTTCTCATAGCAACCCTATCATATAGCACTATTATCTCCATTTCACAGAAGAAACTTGAGACTTAAAAAAATTATCATATTTCATTTTGTCCACACTGAAGTCTAATAATTTAAAGTTCTCTTCTGTGATAGAGGTATTGAAAACTTTAACAACTTGAAGCAAGATGTAGAAAATCCCCGATGTGTTATTATAGCACAAGGTATTAGATTCTTTTTGCATGAAATACTATATTTTTTATAATCTTTATAGCCTAATTTAACTCTAGAAATAATTATAATGAAGATATCATTGTCAATTTATTTGACTTAGCATAAAACCTCTTAAAACAGCTTTCAGAGCAACTAAATGATCTAGTCAAAAGGCCTGAATTTTAATTCAGACAAAACCAGTTACTAGTTCTAGGACTTTGAGTAAACCAGGTATTCTCTTTAGGCCTCAGTTTCCTAATCCGCATGGAGGAGGTTCAATTTAACAGATCCCAAGGACCTCCTAACTTCTAATTTTTTCTGTTTATAAAATGTAAAGCCTTCTGGTTGAAATGTCTTAGGGAATAAACTTACTTTTTGTGGAACACTTTGCAAAATGCAAAGTTTATATAGGATCTCTCAGTTTTTAATGAATTGGGTGAAAATCAAATATAATAAAGTTCACAAATGACTCCATTGTTAATAAAAATTATAGATGTATCCTAAACATTCAGGAAACATTTTGAAATTAAGCAGCCAAGTTAAAAAAAAAAAAAAAAGTAAAGCAAAGAGAAACATTTGTTCTTAGTGTACAGACTGATTTTAAGAGACTTAGATCACTATCTGTTACACACTAAAGTTACTATAAAATTATTGGCCCAACATATGTTAACTTACTAAAGAAAATCAGAGAATCCTGGGGTGCTGAAATATTACCAGAAAAGACCCTGTTTCTGTTTATTGGTCCACCCATCAGGAGGGTTCATTCTGGACCATGACAACAACTCCCTTTCCCCTGCCAATTCATTTTAATCTACCGGAAGATTATGCATAGCTCTAATCACACCACCTCCCTTCTTGAGGATTTTTACTGACTCCCTGTTGCCTAGCGAATTCAGTCTACACTACTTACCCCGGTTTTCAAGGCCCTCAGAGGTCTGGTCCCTGCTCGTCTTTCCAACTTCATTCCCTCTTCCCTTTTTTGTGCCTTTCGCACCAGGCCATGGGAACTACTTGCTTTCCCAGGACATTTCCTCTTTGCATGGCTCCTGTGGTCCGGCTGTTCGCATTGCCCTTTCCCTCATTGTCCCAGCTTTTCACTGTCTCCATCTTTCCAGACTCAACTTGAATAGCACTTCCCTTACAAAGCTTCCTTGATCTCCGCAGCTGGAATTTCTCTCTACTGTGGAGTCTGATGGGCCTTTATCTATGACCCTTATCACTTCTCTATTCTTGGCAGAGGTTTTTAAATATATGACTTACTGGGCTGGAAATTTCTTGAGTTAGTCTTAGTCAAATGCATTCTTATATTCTGAAAATAAACTAGCTTATAACATGGTCTTGTACATAGTAAGTCTTCAGTTAATGTGTGAAATGTGTGACTGGTGTACACTGGCTATTTCTGGGCCCAACTCACCAAACATTTATTAGATACCTACTGTGTGCAAGTCACTTCAGTACAAAAAGTGAGATGTAAAAAGATTGGTAAATATAAGGTAGATGGACAGAAGAAGTGTAATGGCTTCTTAGTTTCCAAAAAATATAAAGTGAAAATACCACCCAAGAAACCACAACAAAGTAACTAACTTAAGAAAAATGATATTTTTGTTGTCAGTGCCACATGCAGGAGGCAGGAAGGCAGGGATTTGAAACCACCGAAAGCAAAACTTCAGATAAGGGGAAATTAGTGTAATGCATAATTTGAAATGATACTTAAAAGTTTTGTGGTAGTGTTTGAGAGAAGAAATAGCATCATGCTATGAACCTAGGCATGTTGGTATTAAGTCACAGAAAAAATTAAAAGAAAAAAATTTCTATAAAAAGTAAGACCAGGGAAAGCTCAGGATTACAATGAAGAAATTACATTTAATTAGGTTGCTTTTTCAGAGTTTATATTATACTAAATGAGATTACATATGCCAGACTATAAATAAGCTCTCAAATACGAATGGTCTCAGGGACCAGTATTCAGAATGTTCAAAAGTGATTTTAAGATCACTTTTTTAAAACAAATATTTATTGGCCTACAATGTGCTAGGCCTTTTGCTTGGAATTGGGGATACAATAATGAATCACACAGGTCCCTAACCTGTGCATCACGGATATACAATGTGGCACACATATGCACACACCCAGGCTTGTTTTCCAAACATATGTTTATTACTTTCTTCTAGTTTTTTATCTTGAGGTAATCGTTGACCAGAATTGGTAATGGTTTGGATATTGCCAGAGTTGAGGGGATGGTGTGGATGGGAGGTAGGGTGCTGGGGAGGTGAGAGACAGGTGTCCAGTGTGCCCCAAGAATGGATGGTGATGCCAGTCACTGAGAGCAAAGGGCAGGGGTGAGGGGAAAGGATTAGTTGCATATTGAGTGTGACCGGCCTTTGAGCTGTCCTAGATGTTGAGTAGGCACTACATATGGAACTCAAGCTGGACAGGAACTAGAACTAAGTGCAGAAGTTTGGGCTGAAACTATAAATGCAGGAGTCATTAATGTCCAGGTATTAGATGAAACTCCTTCTGAATAAAATGGTGCAAGTAGTAGATTGAGTATTATGGACTAGAACAGTTAGGATCTATGTTTTCGGTATTAAGTAAGTTTTGAATGAAGGCTGAGACAGATTTTGAAACTCCTGTATTTATAGCTTTGCTGTGTATTAATGTGATATAAATTTGCTTCCTTGTACAGGTGGATGATTGTGGCTTTTCTTTGAATCATCCTAATCAGTTCTTTTATGAGAGTCAACGTATTCTAAATGGAGGCAAAGACATCAAGAAGGAAGCCGTCCAACCAGAAACCCCTCAACACAAACCAAATGTCCAGAAAACCAAGGATGCATCATCTGCTCTGGCCTCTTTAAATTCCTCTCTGGAAATGGAAATGGAAGGAATAGAAGATTACTTTAGCGAATGATTCTCGGGCAGTTTAGGAACCCCTTTCCTCTCTAGCCTTCATTCCTACTTTTACGATTCTGCCTTTTTCTTTTTTAACTTTAACTTCTTCCTTTACCCCTCCCCAGTCCATCCACATATATACACACGCATTAGGAAACCATGCTTGCAGGTAAAAACACAGAACCCCACTATGTTTTGACAAAAGGGAGGACGAAGAGTTTCTGTTAAAGTCTGTCACTTGAATGGTATGATTTAAGTTCTGTTTTAGGAGACAAAAACAGCTTTCTGGACTGACTAAAGTCCAGAAATACAGCTAAATACAGCTAAAACCACTTTTATTTTAACCCTTATCACTTTGTCATTTTGACCCATTCCTTTGCCCATTTTTGTTAATAAATATCAAAATGTACATGACTGTGTCTGTGTGTAACTGGGAGAATCTTATTGTGTCTTAAGATTGGACATTGCCTCAGTTTTTAAAGTAGCACTTTGAGAGCTTGTTTGGAGGTTCTAGCAGGGGAGCGCAGCTACTCGTATACCCTTGACCGAAGAACGGTCCTCCTCTATCGGGGAAGGTCGTCCTCTTCGACCGAGCGCGCAGCTTCGGGAGGGACGCACATGGAGCGGTGAGGGAGGAAGGGGACACCCGCCTAGCCAGCCAGATCAGCCGAATCAACCCAATCAACCCTGGTGATCAATGGGGTGACCGATGTCGCAGCCAGATCGCCCTCACAGCCTTAAAGCGGCACTTTGGAACATCCAACACTGCTAATCATCACTGAAAATTTTAAATTGTTTCCCTTTTTTTTTTTTTTATTATTGTTTTTTTAGCTGACTTATTTGTGGTAATTCTACATCACAAGGAAAACTTTGGCCCCTTTGAGTAGCAGCAAACTCTACTGAAATGAAGTGTGACTTAGGAATTAAAAAAACAGAATTTTTATAGCCAGTTATATTACAGAAGAGGAGTTTTTTTTAATGTAAAATAATGGCACTTATCTGCTGTCATGTTTTCATTCACTCTGGGGGCAGGTTCATGAAGAATAGACAATTTCTGAAGCAAGAAGTTCGTACGTCTAGCGTGTTTATTTATTATACCCTCCGCTTCCATGTCTTATTACTTCTGTGGTTGCTGTGAATTACCAAATAGGTTTGGTAACTTCATTAACTTCAGTAATGAACACTCTGATATTCATAGTACCCCCCTCCTTTCAGTGCCAGCAGCATAATTTAGCAAGCGCTGTGGAGGATTGTACATACAAGATGAATGCCCTGCTCGGTTTGCCTGCTTTTGGCAAGGAGGGAGGGTTGGGGTGGATCATCCCTGGCACTTCATGCCTTCAGAGCAGTGTCACCGTGGATGCCCCTATCTGACTTCCTCCCAGGCTCTCTACTCACTCACCCAGAGTTTGGGGGGCTCCTAGGAACCCCATTCTGAAACATAACTCTTCCTCACCTATTACCTTGGAATATGTGAAAAATATTAGTCTATTTCTGTCCTCTTTTCCTGGTATAGAGGGGTACAGGGGTCCTTTTCCTTTATCCTTTTGAATCAGACATGTAACTAAATTAAAAAGAGGATGTTTTCAGAAAACTGAACTATTAGAAAAGCCACATTTTTAAATCCTGTGATGAATTACATCAATATGTAAGATTTAAACATGATCAGATCATCAGAACCTAAAAATGTCAACTATATCAGGTTTTTATTTTACGCTTCTGAGTCAAAGATTTCATGGAATATTTTTAGTAACGTACAATTAAATGAAATACTATCTGAACTTTTACTTGTCTTGGTGAATTATCATCACCTAGTTTGGAAAATAGTATTATTCCACTACAAATTACCCCTATAAATCTCTCCCTTCTGAAACCATCTGCTGCTCCCTTCATCATTTGCAGTTCTCAACAGGCATCTGGTGATTGCCTACCACTTTATCCACGAACTGCAAAACCACGAGTCTTTTTTTTTTTTTTTAAATTAAGAACAAGTGCTACACGGAGCTGTTTTAACCACAGAATTAAGGCCGGGCACGGTGGCTCACGCCTGTAATCCTAGCACTTGGGAGGCCGAGGCGGGCGGATTGTTTGAGCTCAGGAGTTCGAGACCAGCCTGAGCAAGAGCAAGACCCCGTCTCTACTAAAAATAGAAAGAAATTATCTGGCCAACTAAAATATATATAGAAAAAATTAGCCGGGCATGGTGGCTCATGCCTGTAGTCCCAGCTACCCG
>CM052441.1:76112988-76255427 GCA_028533085.1 Varecia variegata | reverse complement strand
ACTCCATGGTATACATATACCACGTTTTACTAATCCAGGAGTACACTTTTATTCCGTAGTCTACACCATGGTATGTTCCCTGTCATCTCAATTCAATCCCCCTTCCTAAACTAAACAACCTATCTTCCATAAAAAGTGATCTGGGTGGTCAGTCCTAGAGATCAAAGAGAGAAGCTTTAGATTTTTCTGTTTTGGTGTCCTACCCAGCCGCTGGTGCTATTATGGTGGATGTCTCCCTGTCAATATCCCTATTGAGAAGCTAGGAGCTTTGGGGCACATCCAGTGTTTTGGAACTAAGCACACCACTTAAATCTATACACATCTTCCCTAATAATTAGATCTATATATCAAAATAAGCACTATATGTACAGCTTCTATCCATACTCAAATTGCAGGCAATAAAAAGCACCAAGGCAGAAGAGAATACAGATTACCTCTGTGTGACCTTACCCTTACTGGGGAAAAACAGCCTATCTGTGAAGGTGTTATCCATTGTTCAGCAGAATAAAGTTGATGAGAGAGGCTCTCTGCAGATTCCTGCCACTTAAACTGGAAGAATACGTCTCACCCCAGATCCATTTGTATAGTCCCTCCTTGTGAGCCTGCCTATAGCAGACTCTTTAGAAGTTTTCTAATTCAATCTCTAAACCAACACAGTAGTTTCACTTATCTGCGGGGGATACATTCCCAGGGCCCCCAGTGGATGCTTGAAACTGTGGGTAGTACTGAACCCTATTTATTTATTTTTGATCTGATAACTGAGATGGCTACTAAGTGACTAACAGGTACGTAGCATACACAGTGTGAATATGCTGGACAAAGGGATGATTCATGTTCCAGGTAGGACAGAGCAGGACAGTTTGAGATTTCATCATGCTACCCAGAATGGTGCACAATTTAAAACTTATAAATTGTTTATTTCTGGAATTTTCCATTCAATATTTTCAGACCACTATTGACCTCAGGTAACTGAAACCTTTGAAAGTGAAACTGTAGATAAGGGGGAAATACTGTTTAGTTAATATTTTCAGCTTATGGGCCCTGTGGTCTGTGCTGCAACTACTCAACTCTCTTATGATAGTGGAAAAGCAGTGTAGACAATACATAAATAAATGAGTGTGACTAGATTTGGCCTGAAATGAGTCAGATTTGACCTGTGGGCACAGTTTGCCTATCCCTGACCTAAATGAAAAGGGCAAAATCTTTGAAGGATATGAATTACCAAAACCAACTAGGAAAAGAAGTAGAATTAAAAGTACAATTTGTAACTTAAAACTTTCCCACACAAAAAAAAATTCTAGATCCAGATGGCTTCAATGATAAATCCTATCTAATACTGAAAAATATAATGCCAATCCCACACAAACTGTTTTAGAAACTACAGGAGGACAAATCATTTTCCAATTCATTTGGAAATGAGTTGGTTATGAGGCTAGCACTGCCCTGAAACCAAAACCAGACAATCACATTACAAAAAAAAAAAATTATAGACCAATATCTCTCATGAACATAGTGACAAAAATCCTTAATATTAGTGATTAAAATCAAGAAATATATATAAAAAAAGGCAATACATTGTGACCAAGTGGGGTTTATCCCAAGACTGTAAGGTTAGTTTAACATTCAATAATCAATCAGTGTAATTTACCATGTTAACAAAATAAAAGAAAAAATGATCCTTTCAATAGATACAGAAAAAGCATTTGGCAAAATTCAACATCTATTCATGACAAAAACTCTCAGTGAATAAGCAACGGAGGAAACTTCCTTAATCTGAAAGGGCATCTATGAAAATCCTAGAGGTAACAATCAAGCTGAATGCTTTACTTTTAAGATCTGGATCAAGATGAGGATACTTATTTTTACCACTTCTATTCAACATTATACTGGGGATCCTAGCTAATGTAGTAGGCAAGAAAAAGAAATGAAAGGGATATGGTTTGGAAAAGAAAGCAAGCTATTTTTATTCACCAGTGATGTTGTATATTTAGAAAATCCCATTGAATCTTCAGAAATGTTACTAGAATGAATAAGTGAGTTTAATAAGATCATAGGAGATAAGGCCAATCTACAACAATTACTTATATATGTTCTATATACTGACAACAAGCAATTAGAAATTGAGAATTTTAAAAACACCATTTATGATAGCATCTAAAACATGAGATACTTAGAAATAAATATGTCTAAGACTTATACACCAAATACTACAAAACACAGCTGAAAGAGATTCAAGAAGACCTAAATAAATGGAAAGATATGCCATGTTCATGGATTAGAAGTCTCAATATTATTCGCATCTCAGTTTTCTCCAAATTGATCCATAGGGTCAAAATAATCCCAAACAAAATCTCTGCAAGGTTTTTTCTTCTGTATAAATTAGCAAGCTGATACTAAAATCCATTTGAAAAAGCAAAGGACCCAGCAGAGCCAAAACAATTTTGAACAATAACAAGGTTGGAAACCTTGCCTTATTGATTTCAAGACTTACTATAAAGCTACAATAATCAAAACAGTACGGTGTTGGTAGAAGGACAGACATCTGATCAAAGATATAGAGAATCTTCCTTACTCATTTTCCTTCTTTTGCTTTAAATGCAAAATTAACAGAAAATTCTTACTCAACGAAAGTCCATTTCCATGTTCTAGCTTCTATTTGAACCTACTTGCACACACATTAGGAGATAGTTGAAATCTTGAAGTTCTTTGTAACCTTATATATTAATTCAATAAAGCATACACTATTGTAATTTTCTTCTTGAACTACAGAAGATAACTTAAATTTTTTCAACTACTAGCCAATTACTCAGACTTATTTTCACAATTTGCTTCTTTCTTCAATCATACTGTCTGCCATTTCCTTTCTTTTATATCTGATAAAAATTTTGATTCATAGACTTTCCCATTGTGATCTGATGATCTTTAAATTTTCCATAAATTCTAGACTTCTGTTTAAAGTATCTCAAGGCATTTTTCAATTTAAGACTCAAATCATGCATAATTCATGTCCATGAACATATAAAGTTAATGATGGCTTGAAAAATTTGCTATGACCAAACAGCTGCTTTTGAGCTCTGTGACTATTTGCTTTCCAAATTACTCCCCACTGTGGTTTCACATACTTTGGGAAACAATGCACTAGAGATAAGTGAAGGAGGGGATGGTAGCGGGGACATGGGAGGATAAGCGTGGTTCTGCTCTATCCCTCTGGTTCTACACCCTCTGAGAGCACCAGTACAGGGCACTCAACACAGAGATGGTGATTCCAACTCTGGGAACTTTGTCAAGGACTACCCTACCTCTTGATGGTTCTTTCGTTGATCCCTTGGTTTCTTTGTGTTACTAAGAATGTTATTTTATTTAACCTATTATAGCTTTTATCCTATTTAAATTGTTTTTCTGGTAATTTTATCCCATTTTACTATCTTCCCACTATCTAAGCATCATGCTTTGACATGCTTCTTCTTTTCACATATTAATGTGCTTTTTAATTGAATATATATAGAGAAGTGCATGAAACACAAATGGACAAACTCTTACAAATTGAACTCATCCCTATACCAACCCAGATTAAGAAACTGAATCCCACCAGCTCTCCAGAAGGCCCCTTCCTCTCCAAAGGTGATCACTTATTCCAACTTCTACCACCATAGTTTAGTTTTCCCTGTGTTTGAACTGTCTTATATAGTATGCACTCTTATGTGTAAGACTCATCTTTTTTGTTGCATGTAACAGTAGTTCCTTTTTTTAATGTGTAGTATTTCATTGCATAAATATATCATGATTTATTTAATTCTAATAGACATTTGCATTGTTACTAGTTTTTGTCCATTACAAATGATGCTACTGTGAACATTTTGGTACATACTTCTTGGTGTACATACGTATGCATTTCTGTTGGGCATATACCTAGAAGTGAAGCTGCTAGCGTGCCATTTGCTCAGCCTTAGCAGATCCCACTTACGGCAGTTTCCAAGATGGCCCTCGATGATCACTGCCTCCTGGCATTCACGCCCTTGTATTAATCCTCTCCCCTGAGGGTAGACTGGGCTTATTGAATCACTTGTAACAAGTAGAATATGGCAGAGGTGATGGGATGTCATTTTCAGAATGAAGTTATAAAAAGATTGTGGCTTTGAGTACTCTCTCTCAATATTTTTTGGGTGTTTCATTCTAGAGAAAGCCAGGTGCCCTATGCAGAGGAAGCCCTAAGAGGATACTCTTGAAAGTGGGTCTTTTGTGGCTACCAATAGCTATGTGAATGAAGTGGGTCCTCCCCAAACTGAGCCTTGAGATGACTGTAGCTCCAGTCAGTATCTTCATTGCTGCTTTTTGAGATACTGAATCACAATTACCTGGCTCCCAGGTGCGTGATCCACAGAAACTGTGAGATACTAAAAGTTTGTTGCTTCCAGCTCCTAAGTTTTTAGGCAACTTGTTATACAGCAAGAGATAATGATATACATATAATAAGCACATAGCCAAACAGGTTTTCAAATGGCTGTATCAATTTGCATTAACACAAGCATTTCCTACTATTTCACATTCTTGCCAACTCTTCATCATGTTACTTATTGTGCTGGGGTTTTTCTGGTTTATTTTTGATTTTGTTTAGTCATTCCAGTGGTTGAGTAGTAGCGGTTTGACATTGTGGCTTTATTACGCTTCCTTTTTTTAAAAGACCTTTATTAATAGGTGCTTGCAGTTTGTTGACTTTTTTTTTTTTTGAAAAAAATCAAGTTGTAAAATTTTATTACAAATTAAAAAAAGTTTTAAAAAATCTCAACCAGTTATGAAACAATTTAAAAATCTTTAAAAGATATATTGAGAAAAACCAGGCTTTTTAAAATAAAATATGTTTGTTATTACCAAAACATCTGTCTTTAGGTAACAATAATAAAAAACCCCGTGCTACATACATAATACAGATAGTTCAAGTTATCTGGTCAACTGGCAAAAAGCAAGGTCTTCAGTTTGACTCTTCTGTTCATTTCTTACTGCTGGAATTTCATATTCATTTCTTCTTGCGGGATGACTACACGGATGATGGCAGAGATGGTAACCCTGCCTTTACTCAGCCCGGCCCTGCACGGCTTCCAGAGTGGACCAAATTCTCAGCTGGTGGGTCAGCTGCTTTTGTCTCTCTCTCCTCTTCATTGCCATCCTCTCTGGGCTGTCTTTGGCGAGCAGGGCCTCTTTCTCACTGGTCTGCCTTGTGCTCTGTGCCCTGGTTCTCAGCGCCCTCCATCGCTTCGCTCTGCACCGGAGGGTTGGAACACTGTGGTCGAGGCCCAGGGGTCTCCGCATGTAGTAAAGTGGGAACCTTCCCCTGCGGTAGGGCCCTGCTTTTGGGCCTGGCCTTGGGAACATTCTCGGATCCCTGGTTGTGTTCCCCACGGTTTCTGTTCTGGAAATTCCACCGGTCACTGCGTGGAAGACCCCTGCGACGTGGACAGCGTCTATAATGGCTATGGTCTGCTGCACGTTTACTGCCTTGAACTGGAACGCCACCAGGGCCCGTGACATTCACTGCCATGCACCCTTTTCTCCTTCAACAACCTCAAACTCCGCAGTCTCTCCCTCTCCTACGCTGTGAAGGCGTTGCTGGGGTTGTTCTCCTTTGTGGCAGTCTGTTGTACAAATACATCTTTCTTGGTGTCACTCCTGTTGATGAAACCACAGCCATTTCTTACATTGAACCATTTTATTGTTCCCAAAACCTTCGTTGGGATGACCTTTATGTCCCCGCTGGCAGGTGCCTCCATGCGACGCCACCCAGGCCCCAGATCCCTGCCTGCTGCCTGCGGTGCCAGGCGTGGTGGCCCCAGCTCTGAGGTCTGAGGGTGGGGCTGGGGGCAGCGGCTGTGACTGCCGGGGCTGTGGCAGCTGCGGCTCGTCCAGAGGCGTGAGGGTGACTAGGCGGGCGATGGGGCGCTGCTCAGGGTTCTCTGGAGTCTGCTCCGCTCCCACTACCGATGGAACTTGCTTCCTTATTCCTGATGAGATTGAATACTTTTTCATTGCGTAGCACCCTTTCGATATCTCCTTTTGTGAAAAATCAAATCTTATGCCCAATTTAAAAAATTGGGTTCTCTTTTCTTATTGGTTTATAGTTCTTTACATATTCTGAATACTTTAACAGTTATATTGATTTCAAATATTGTCTCCCACTCCATGTATCTCTTTTGTTTTCCTCCTCTTAGTATCTTTTGATGAACAGCAATTCTTAATTTTAATATAGCCCAATTTATTACTTTTTAAAATGACTAATGCTTTTTGGGTCTCGTTTAATACATCATTTCACACTCTCTAAAGTTATCTTCTAAGAATGTTATTACTTTAACTTCCACACTTAAATTCTACAACCCACCTGGATTGATATTTTGAGTTTGATATTAGGTAAAGGTCAATATTTATTTTTCTCCTATATGGATAGACATTTGACGCAATTCCTTTTCTTCAACTCCTCAGTGTCACTTTTGTCATAAATCAAGTGCTTGTGTATAAGTAGGGATGTTTATAGACGAGTGCATTGGTCTATTTGTCAATATCAAACTCTCTTAATTTTCATAACTTTATAATGTCCTGATATCAAATAGCATAATGTCTCCAACTTTCTTTTGCAAGATTTTCCTATCTATTCTGGTCTCTTTAAATTTCTATGTCAATTTAGAAGTTAATTTATCAATGTATAAGCACAAAAAACATCCTGTGAAATTTACTGGATATATATTGAATCTATCAATTTTTATAGTATCAAGTCTTGATTTAAGTTGTCTTTAATATCTTTTAATAACACTTTGCAGTTTTTGGTGCAGAAGCTTTGCACATCTTTAAATTTTTTCCCTCGGAATTTAATGTTTTCCTTGATATTATAAATGCCATAATTTTTAAACTTAATTTTCTGATAATTGCTGGTATATAATTACTTTTCTTAGTGCATTGATTTTGTATCCAACACCGACTTTTTGTGTGTATTAACCTTGTATTAGGTTCATGATGTATTAGCCAATTTTTTTTTTTTTTGGTTTGTTTTTTTTTTTTGAGACAGACTCTCACTTTGTTGCCCGGGCTAGAGTGAGTGCCGAGGCGTCAGCCTAGCTCACAGCAACCTCAAACTCCTGGGCTTAAGCAATCCTACTGCCTCAACCTCCCAAGTAGCTGGGATTACAGGCATGCGCCACCATGCCTGGTCAATTTTTTCTATATATATTTTAGTTGGCCAGATAATCTCCTTCTATTTTCAGTAGAGACGGGGGTCTCGCTCTTGCTCAGGCTGGCCTCGAACTCCTGACCTCGAGCGATCCACCCGCCTCGCCCTCCCAGAGTGCTAGGATTACAGGCGTGAGTCACCTCGCTGGGCCGTATTAGCCAATTTTGATACCACTGGTTCAGGTGGCTAATAGTTTATAAATGTTTTGCATCTATTTCAACCAGTTATTTAGAAGAGTATTTTAAAATTGTTAAAATCTCTATGCTTGCAGATTGGTTTATTTCTCCTTTGGGGTCTGTCAACTTATGCTTTATGTAGGTTTAGGCTACGTCACTAATGCATGCATCCAAATCAATGCATGCAAATTTAGAATTATTGCCTATTATTGTAGATTCACTTTTTATTAATAATCATTATGAAAGATTCTTCTTTATTTCTGGTAATGTTTCCTGTCTTTTTAAAGTCTCCTTTGTCTGATATTTTTACAGCTACACATTTGTTTTCTTTTGGGTTAATGTTTGTGTGGGATATACTTTGCCATAATTTTATTTTTAAACTTTCTATATTCTTATACTTAAGTTTATTTCATAAAAGCAGCATAAAATTTAGGCTTTGCTTTTTCATATAACCTGGTAATCTTTGTCTTTTATCTGCATATTAATTTCACTTATATCAAATGTAATCACTGATATATTTGGTTTTAAATCTACCACTTATGTCTTCTATTTGTTTCTTCTGTGATATTCATTTTCTCTCTTTTCTTGATTTATTTTGGATTACTTAGTATTTTGTTTTGGCCTTATATTTGCTTATTATACATTATTTTACTATTCTTTTACTGGTTATCCTAGAAAATATGACAAGAATATTTAACTTATGAAAGTCTCATATAAATTAGTACTTAATTTACTACTTTCCAGACAATGCAAGTACCTTTATTTTCATATATCTTTCTTCTGCCTTATATGTTAATATTTAATTCTGCATATATTTTAAACTCTTAATTCTCCATATATTTTAAACAATGTATTATTGTTTTACACAGTCATTGTTCATTTTGCTCTATCTATGTATTTACCCTTTTCATTACTCTCTATTCCTTCCTGCATTTCCATCTGGGATTATTTTCTTTCTACCTGAAGAATTTCTTTTAGTATGTCCTTTAGTGTGGATCAGCTGATGACATCTTCTCTTAGTTTTTGTTTGCCTGGTAATTTCTTTGATATTCATTTTTGAAGGTTATTTTTATTATGTATAAAATTCTAGGATTTCATCTAAGTGTCCACTGACAGATGAATAATCAAAGTGTAGTATACATATAAAAGGGAATATTATTCAGCCTTTAAAAGGAAGGAAATTCTGATACGTGATGCAACATAGATGGACTTTGAGGACATTATACTAAGTGAAACAAGCTACTCACAAAAAGATGAATACTGTATGAGTCTACTTATACGAGGTATCTAGGGTATTCAAATTTATAGAAACAGAAAGTGGAATGGTCCTTACCAGGGGCATGGGAGAAGAGAAGATGAGGAGTTTTTGTTTAATGGTATTATGGAATGAATATTTATGTTTACCCCAATCTATATGTTAAAACCCTAATCCCCATTGTGATGGTAGCTGGAGGTGGGACATCTGGGAAGTAGGTTGTGAGGGTAGAGACCTCATAACTAGCATTAGCGTGCCCTTATAAGAGAGATGGTCTCTCTCTCCGTATCATGTGAGGATACAGCAAGAAGGCAGCCATCTGCAAACCAAGAAGAGGGCTCACACCAGACACCAAATCTGTCGGCACTTTGACCTTGGTATTTTTAACCTCCAGAACTGTAAGAAGTGTTTGTTGTTTAAGTCACTCAGTCTATGGTATTTTGTTATAGCAGCCTGAACTAAGACAAATGGGTATAGAGTTTCAGTTTTGCAAAATAAAAAAGTTCTGGAGATTGGTTGTACAACAACGCAAATATACTTAACCATTTTTAAGAGTAAAGTTTGGTAGTGTTAAGATGGTAAATTTTATGTGATATGTATCTTATCACAGTTAATTTTTTTTTAAAATAAAAAGTCTAGGTTTGCAGTTTTTTCTCCATCACTTTAAATGTTATTTTGTTGTCTTTGGGCTTCCATTGTTTCTGTTTAGAAATTAGCTGTCAGTCTTATAATTGCTCCTTACATCTTTTGTTTCTCACTGCTTTTATGCTTTTCTCTGTTTTTAATTTTCAACAGTTTGGTTATAATATACACAAGGTGGTTTTGTTTTATATTCTGTAGGTGGTGTGTGGTACTTCTGAAATCCAAAACTTGATGTCTTCAGTTTTGGAAGATTTCCTGCCATTATCTTTTACAAATATCACTTCTTCCCTGTTTTCTCTTTCTTCTATTTCTAGAGACTATCTTTTCACTTTCTGTTCTTTATCAGATATTTTTACTGGGGGACAATTCTCCACATTTCTACACATTTTGTAAGAACTTTTTAAGGATGTTTGCATAGCAAACCACCTGGATAGAAGTAGTGTTTCCTTCCAGGGCAAACAGTAGCTTTGTTTCCTCATCAATATACTAAAGATAATGTCTCCCTCTGAAACAAAGATTGGACATGCTCATAAATCCCTTGTAAGATCGGGGATTTCCTAAGCTCGGGGTTCCTCAGCTGTGACACAGACTTATTACATCCACAACCTCCTCTTAGGCCCACCTCTGTATCACCCCTGTGGGACTGGGGGTGGGGAGTGGGTTAAAGGGGAACTGAAGCCAACATGAAGCTTTGAGTAATACTTTTCTCTCTTACTCAAGAGTCTGTTTTCTTCCAGCATCTATGAAACTGTGGCAGCCTAACCTGTTAGCTTGCAAGTAGTATAAAATTTCAGAACCTTCAGAGTTCCTGACAGTTTCCCTACTGATTATTTTTAAGCTCACTAATGCTCTCTTTATTGTGTGTCTAATCTGCTGTTAAATTTATTTATTGAGACTTTAATTTCTGTTATTGTGTTTTTTAGTTCTGGATTATCCACTTGATTCTTCTGTATAGCTTCCCCTTTTCTGTTAAGATTCCCCATCTAATTCCCAATTTTTTAAAAACTTTCACAGTTATTTTAAAGCCCTTGTTTAACTTCAGTATCTCGATTGCCTGTGGGTTTATTTCTATTGTTTGATTTTTTTCCCTTGGTTTTTGATGGGTTTATCTCCATGTTTACCTTATAATTTTTGGTTGAATGTCAGGAATAGGGTGTGAAAAACTGTAGAGATAATTTAAGGCTTTGGATGATTTTGTCTTCTTTCAGAAATGATTTACTTTTGCATCTGCCAGGCAGTTAGGCAGTAGCATATCATCCCAATCCAATCAGGGATTGAAGTGGCTTGAGGCATGATTATAGCCTTTATGAGGGCTGGTCTATTTTTCACTTTTCACATCCTTCTAGATTGTAGTCTTTCAGGAGTCCCAGGTGGAAACCTTAGGTGTTTATCAAGGCCAGTACTCCTTGGAAAGCCTGGAACTCCAATTTTGGTCTTCCCCAACTTGATGAGTCTGCTGTAAGCTCTGCTCAGCTTTGCAACCTCTCAGTGGCAGTTTAGGCTCTAAGCAAACTAGCACGATCCAAACAGGGATGGTACCATTCAAGACTAGGTTTCAGTCTTTGTGATGATTTGCCTTTTCCTGGTTTATTTTATTCAGAAGCACACCTTTTGAGAGGTCTAAAATGAAAGCACAGGGTATTTAGGAGGACTCTCTATCTTGCTGGGCCTTGAAAGGTTGACTAACTTCTAGTTTGTCTGGGACTTTCTTAATCGTGGCACTAAAAGTCCTGAGAAAGCCCTCAGTCCCATGAAAACTGAACAGTCAGTCATCCTAGCCTTGAACTCCAATGTTTGTCTCAATTTTTATTTCAGATGGCTCAAACCACCTATCAGCTTCTCGGTCTTTTGGCTGGTCAATCAGCAAATGCCTAATGGGTTAAGAGGATGCCAGTGCCCCCATATACATCAAGGCATTTCCATTGTCAGGTCTTTGAACTTGCTTTTCCCTTTCTTGGCCGCTTCTACTAAATCTTCCTGCAACTATCAACATTCATGGCTTAGCTCAAATATCATTTCCTAAGAACAACTTACACACAGTGGCCCCATTTTTAGGGCAGTTTTTGTCCTAATGTGCTATTATATGTTCTTTATAGCTTTTATCAATATCCCAAATTATTTATTTGATTACATGTTTATCATCTAAGCATATATTCCAGGAAATAAGTTCCATAAATCAGTGACCTTGTCTATCTAGTTTGCTTCCATGTTCTAGTTTCCTTCTGGAACAGTTCCTGGAACTTAGTAGGGCCTCAATAAATGCCTGTTGAATAAATACATGAATGAAAGAATGTCTCCTGCTGAATTGCATTTCCAAAGTTTCTCAAGACCTTAAGGCTGCCTCACTGCAAGTTTTGCCACAGTTGATAATTCCTTGATTATTTGGACTCCCTCCCCAGTAGATTGATATTGAGTTGTTTTATAGGGCTCACTTGTCCATTGGTTTTTCATTTAAACAAATGCTATAGTTTCAATATCCCCTGTAAAAATCATGTTGAAATTCAGTTGGTTATTGAAATGGTATTAGGAGGTGGGACCTTTAAGAGGTGATTAGGTCATGAGGGCTCTCCCCTCATAAATGGATGAATGCCATTATCATGGGGGTAGGTTAGTTTTCTTGGTAGTCAGTTCCTGATAAAAAGGATGAGTTGAGCCCAATTTCTCTCTTGCATGGGTGCTCCTTATGACTGGGATGTGATTCCTTCTGCCATGTTACAATACAGCAAGGAGGCCCTCACCAGATGGAGCCCCTGAGTCTTGGACTTCCCAGCCTCTAGAGCTACGAGACAAATCTCCTTTCTTTAGAAGCTACTCAGTCTGTGGTATTCTATTATAGCAGCAGTAAACAGACTAAGACAACCAAAGAGCACACTACAAGACTCCCCGAAGTTTAACACATAGAATAATTTAAATTCTCTAAGAAATCCACAGCTTAACAGCCCATGAACATCTTCATAAGTCCTTCAGAAAAGTCATGCAGGAGTGGCTTTATGTTAATGATCAGTCTGTCAAAGCAAAATGCAAATGATTATGAGTCACTTTGTCCAGTGAGTGTACTGGTGCCGTGGACTGTTGATGAGCCCAAGGGAAGAGGTCGTGCACTAGCAAACTCACGCTGTGGCAAAGATCCTCATCAGTGTTAGATCTCTGAGAGCTCTTGCCAGCCAATAAGGCTGTAAAGGAAAAATAAAGAAAACCAGAACTGGAGGCTGACTTTGGGAGAATGATTGTGCTGCTATTGTGATGTTGCTTATGAAGTACTTCCCTGACAATAAATGACAACATTCCTAAAATCTAATTCCCTTGGAATACCTTATTCAGTAAGCTAGAGAATATCTCATCCATGGAGCAGTGGTATGAGGATCAGATGTGGGCAAAACATTTTTACTGCATGCTTACAGAAACCAGGTTAAGAAAGATGTATAAACGTAAGTATACAAAAATAATAGTAGCTACCATTTATTGAGAGAAGTGAAATCTTTGGAGCTAGCTTCAACCCCTTCAATCTTCTTATGTTCTACATTCAGTCCTCCTACAAATTCTGTTGTTTCTACCATTAAAATATATCCACAATGTGATCATTTCCTACCACCTGAACTGTTGCCACTCTTTTTCAAAGTCTTATCAATTGTTGCCTGAATTATTGCAATAACCTTTAATGGGTATGATCCATTTCTAAATTAGTTGAACATGTAATGATGGCTTGAACAAAAAACAGTATTTTAAAATTTGTTCATGAACAATAAGGTACACAAAATTGAAACAGCTATTTTTCTAAGCTTATGCAAAGAGGGGAAAAGCTATCGGGGATGGGGGTGGGGCAGAAGCAAACTACAGCCAATTCTAACTTGCTGCCTGTTTTTGTAAATAAAGTTTTATTGGAACAAAACCATGCCCATTCATTTATGTACCATCTATGGATGTTAGCACTAAAATGGCAGGGTTCAGCAGTCCAGAGACTGTATGGCTTTCAAAGCTTAAAATATTTATTATTTGGCCTTTAAAGAAAGAGCCTGCCAATTCCTGAACTATAGGTTATATCCCATGTTCTTGTAGAACCATTATAATATGTTTATTTTCCTTAAGTATCTACATACATTATTCTTAAACTTCCAGAATATTTATGTAAAGAAATTTTGTCAAAAGTCAAACTAGATAAAGTTGCCTTCCCTAACACAACCCTAGTGTTTCTAGGAAATATAAAGCTCAGTTCCAATGATCTAGAAACCAATATTCTGTCAATTGAAGTAATTAAAGTCCTTGGGCCACCACCATTTAAAATTAGTGCTCTGCCAAATTGCCACCAATGTTCTATGTGGCTCCATTTTTTTATTGTGTTTCTTGTTGGATTTTTTTCACTGAAGTGGACCAATTTGTGGAAGAACATCATGCTATTCTGGAAACTTCCTATAAGGCACATGTTCATTAGTTGCATGACATGAAATGCTCTTATTAATGGATTACCTACATTCCCATGGCTTTAATACCATATATAAAATACATATTCTCATAGACCTCGACTTACACCACCCTTGTCTGCTCACCTGACATTTCCCTGTATCTTATATTTGTCCAAAGCTGAATTTTCAATCTAACCAGCCTCCCCTATCCCCGCCCAGACCTGCTTCACCTTCTCTTTAGCCAACTCCATCTAGTTATGGCAGCTCCACCCTTCTAGTCTCTCAGGCTAAATAACTTGGGCTCATCCCTAGACTTCTCTCTCACACATTGTATATCTAAACTGTCAGATAATCCTATCACCTTCTAAATAGATCCCGAATCTTGTCACTTCTCATCATCTCCATAGCTACCACCTGAGCTTAAGCCACCATCATCTCTCACCTGGGCCACTGCTGTGGCCTCCCTGCTCCTGCCCCTTACAGTCTATTCCAGACACAGCAGCAGAGTGATCCTGTCAAAACTCAAGTCTGGTCACATCACTCCTGTGCCAGAAACCCTCTGACAGGCTCAGAGTAAAACTGGAAGTCCCTACAGTGACCTAGAAGGTCTAAGTAGCCTTGACCTCTCTGGCCTCATCTCCTGACTCCCCCTGTGCACCTGCTTTTCCCTCCCTCCACCTGGAATAGACTTTCCCCAGGTAACCCATGTAGCTTAGCCCCTCTCACCAGGTCTCTGCTCAACTATCACTTTATCAAAAAAGCCTTTGCTGACTACCCTGTAAAATAGCACCCCTGCCCCACCATCGCTCTGTCTAGAATATCTTTATCTTTTATCCTAGCACCTATCACCATCTCATATATACTTCTTCACTTTTAGGGTCTCAGAATAGGGATTTTGTTTTATTCACTGCTGTAAGCCCAGTATCTAATGTAGTGCTTAGTACTTAGATTCTTAATACATATTTCTCAAATGAATGAATGAATGGGCACTTAACTATGTTCCAGGCTCTGTGTTAAATTTTTTACATACTTTTTTTATTGAACCCTCATGGCAAAAAAAGGACCCATGTTGTTACTTCCTTTTAATGCTGAGGGGTAACTTTCCTAAAGTCACACAGACAGGAAGTGCATCAAGATGAGCTGGCTCAGGGCTGCTAAGTTTTACCACCATCTCTCCTGCTTCTTATGAGACTTTTATAAGAAACTTATAAAAATATCACTAATGTTATAAGATGTAAAAAATTGAACCACAGGTATTTCTTGAACACAGGAATGGAACAGATCTGTGTCAGCAATGAGGAGTTATATTTCCATCTCAGAGGTGCCCGAGGATCTAACACAGTAGACACTAACCATCTCCGCATTCCAAACTCTGTAGCACCTGCATATTTAATGTGCAGAAATAAGTTTCCTGACCGTTAGCTATTCTTTCACAGTGTGGGGGGAAAAGGATTGTGGTTTAATTGGCCAAAGGGTTGAAGCTTTAGACAGATTTGGTGCCTGCCATAGTAGAGGTGGAGAGATTTACCTCAAGGCTAATGTGAGAATTTCATAAAAGGACTGTTTACAAAGATATAGGAAGGATGTAGGGAAACTGCAAGGCGTGCTTCAGCACTCTGGAACTTGCATCATCTGGGTGCTTTTACCACTTCTAGGACTGGAAGAGCCACAGGGGGTGAAAAATGGAGGTGGAGAGGTGAGTGCAAGATTTCAAGCACAGCAGGGGGAGGAGGGCCCCTGGGTTTTCCAAATATCCAGGCAGATTCAAATTGCAATGCTATGTAAGACTTTGTGGTAGACACTCTTGCTGCAAGTACCTGAGAGCTTTCTCTGGTCTCAGGAAGAAGCCTGAGCACTTGCAGAAAAGGCTGAAAGTGCCAGAGGAATTAACATCCCTGGAGCCACCCTCAGCCAATGACGAACAATCCAAGTCCTCTCTTTTTGAGGACAACTCTGTAGCCTGTTCTCTACCATCCCCCCAGAGGGTCCTGACGGGATTGAGTTCCAGTAGCCCCCAGCAGTAACTTGCTCATCAGCACTCCTTCTCGTGGCCTATTTTCCTTTCCTGCCTCACTCTCTCACTGGTGTTTCTCCTCTCAAACGAACTGCTTGCCTTCCAATCCTAGTCTCAGGGTCCACTCTGGGGAAGCCAACCCTAACAGAGACCTTGACAAAAATCTATGATCTGTGATAAGTTGGAGTTCAGGAATAGTTAACATTCAAGCAGAATTGCATAGTTCTGGAATCTATGACGATCGGGCAAAGTTTTCTGCCAGGATTGATGGGAAGGTTTCCCAATTTCTGAATGCAAAATGCAAGTCGGGGGTCCCTCCCAAGAGCAGTCCTCGGCAGACAGACTGGACTGTACTATACTGAAGAGAGAGCAAAAAGGGACAGTTGGAGGAAATTCAAAAGAAAAGAACCCACCCTGCAGTCAAATGCCCGAGGGCCATCACCGGTGCATCTCTTGCTGATATAATGGCCAAGCAAAGGCAGAAACTTGAAGTTAGAAAGGCTGAATGGGAAGAAAGCTATCAGGACTGCAAAGGAAGCAAAAAAGGCTAAGCAAGCATCTAAAAACACTGCAATGGCTGCTGCTAAGGCACCCACAAAGGCAGCACCTAAGCCACAGACTGTGAAGCCCCGTGAAGGTTTCTGCTTCCTGAGTTGGTGGAAAATGCTAAGTTGGCAGTTCATATTTTTAAATAAACATCGAACTCTTAAAAAAATTGTTTGTGTCTGCTGACCTCTGCCCTAGAAGGAAACTGGGCAAGAAGTGGAGCCCAAAGCACTGGGAACCACAGGCTTTGTGTTCTTGGATCCTTTGAGTGGCCTTGGGAGGCAAGGAAGGGAGGGAAGGATTGGTTATTAACCCTGGGTTTACCAAGTACCAGCGTCAGGCTGGGCAGCTAGCAGGTGGTCTTGCCTAACTGTTGTCCCAGAGGAGTGACTGAACAGCCCCCTCCCAGACCCTCTGTGTTCTCATTTACCTGGGTGAGGGTAGCACGAGAAGTGAGATGCTCCAAACACATTTAGGCAGAACTAATTAATTCATTTGGTGAATGCTGACTGCCCATGATGAAATGCCAGGTAAGATGCTAATCATTATGCAAGTTGCGTTCACTAAGGCAACCTTACAAAATAAACTCATAAGAATTAAATTCAAACATGACAGGTTACTAAATGACCAAACTTAACCATTTATTTTCCAGGCTGCTTTCTGTAGGACATTATTTAGAACTTTAGACTGCTAAGGCAATTCTACACATTGTAGATGAAAACAATTTTGTTACTTAGAGATGGTATATGTATATACATTTAAATTTTCTTTTTATTCAAATTTTATCAGTCTGTGAAACCATTTTGTAAAGACCAGAAATACATTTAAATATCACAATTTTAGCTAAACTATTTGTCGAATTCACATTGGTCTCTGTAAGTCAAGTATCATTATCCATCTTTATATTTTATACTCTGGTTTTAAAAAAATACTTTTAGCTTAGTTCTTATAAAATTCTAAGTTATCTTTCTTTTTCAACTGTAGCATATATGGTTCAGTAAAATCATATTGTATCTATCGTAGTATATAAATTTTATGTACAGACTACCGATTCTTAAACATATTTTATTATACCATCTCTTCTTAGATTTCCAATTATAAGTAGGTGTTTGCCTAATTTGAAGAAATTAGCTTTTCTCTCCAAAATGTATTTCTTTATGATCTGAACTCCCAACTCTCATTTTTCAACCTGACATCTCTTTTATTTTAGAAATACATTTAAAGCACAGATTTCATAATTATAGAACTAAAATAACCTTTAAAAACACATGCATCTTTTTCCGCCCTCATAGAAAGTCCACTTTCCATGGCATTAAATCTTTTTTATATTAAATATCATGAGGTGCATTATTGAATTCCATGCTAGATTTTCACTGGGTTTACCAAGTGCCTAAGCCATTCTATGTTATATCAACTTTCATTGTTTTATATGTGGTATGTATAAATATATATTTTATATCTAAACACACACATACACAATATTTTGAACTTCATTTTCAGTTGTCTCACTTTCTGTCTCTGGTGTTCAGTCTTTAAAAGTCCTTTCCCTCCTCACCTTGCCTGTCTCAGGGGTAGGTGCACTTTATTTATGAGTTTGACTCTTTCGGTGACCATTTGTAGGGCTGATACGTAATGTGTGACATTAATCTATTTAGGTAGTAATTGAACCGCATCCTTCCAGGGAAGGTCAATGGGTGCTCGGTGGCAATGTGGGTTACAGGCAAGAGGTGACAGCAGCCACGTTCCCATCCCCCTTCTGAAATATAATTTACTCTGGTGCTTTGGTGAGTGGCTTCAGCTGTACTTGAAAATACAAAACTACTTGAGAATAGTTGAGGGCACATAACCGAGTTGTGTTTCTCGTTTTGCCACTGGAATTGACCTTAGGCAGGCAACAGAAGAACATCTCTCTACTTTGTTTTGGCAGCATGAGAAATGAGAATAATAATGCTGCCCACTTTACGAGGTGAGCCTTAATGAATTTTACTTTTCTGCAGCACTGTAAGGTCCTGAGGCAAGGGGTGCTGGGAGGGGCTGTGCTGCTCCAGAAATCTAAAAATGCCATGACTCTCCCTATTTCAAAGCCATTCTCTCAGTGGCCGCAGTCTCTCACTACTGAACGTTTGAATTGTTGTGAATGACAAGTGGAATCTAGTAGGAAGAAACTGGAAATCTTGAGCTAAATTTTTATCTTTGCCCTAAACCTGAGCTTTCTGTATACCTGGGTGATTTTCTAAAATTAGTCAGCTTGGTTATTCCTTGTAAAAACAAAAACAGAACTGGAAATGACATCTGCCACACCCCTAACAAGACAATAGAGTGGCACCCAGATGTCCACAGTTCAGACAAGGCCAGCAGCAGAGGGAAGAGGATGATGATGGCAACACGGACAGCCAGCCCCATTCTGGGAGACTTCGCTGTGGACGTGGGTTGTAACAGGCACGGTGGCCTGCCATGCATTTCTGTAATAAACTGTGCTGCTTTAGGACTGTCACCATTGGCCTAGAGATTCAGCTTAATCCCATTTGGACTCCTGGAAAGTTTCTCTGTGCTTCTGTATCCATAGCTGATCAGATCAAAAGGAGGCGGTCAGGACAATGGATGTGCAAATATAATTTAGCTCTTTCAGCCCGCAAATGGTTATCTGTTCTGCAGGAGCCTCTTCTGTGCTTTTCCTTCTGCCAGCTTTTCCTTGGGCTTTTCCATCCTCCATGCTGCTGCCAGTACATTTTCCTCCTGGAAACAAATCTAACTCTCTCTCCCTTTCTCTTTCCCTCTCTCCACTGTAGTCCTATGCCCTGAATTCCAGCTTCAGTAAATTTTCCAGCATTTCTTTAAACAGTAGTTCCCTTTGGTCTGCCTTACCCAAACTGAAAACTCTATCTGCCCATGACCACCTTACAAATGCTCGTCCTCTACACTGTGCTCAAAGGCTGTGCAGCCTTCCCTGGTCATCCCTCCCTCTGGTCTCCCCAGCCCTGGGGACACATCTCCTCTCTACCACTCAGAGTTAAAGTTGCCTCTGCTCCCCTGAAGGTAAGGACCATGCCTTTCACCTTTTTACCCCCAGCTCTAACCCTAGAGCTGGCATTTGTATTACAGCATTTATGCTTTTGAGTGAGTGAACTATATCTTAGGTTTGCAGTTTATAGGTGTGCTGTGAAGACTTGGGGATGCAGCTTCCAAAACTGAGCTTGAGTGGATCCCTGTTTTAGGTGATAGTTTTAGAGGAGATACTGGGCTCTCATGGGCTCCTCCTGCCCCACTCAGACAGGGTCCCAGTGGACTCATGTTTTGTCTCACTGAGTCCCATGCAAGGCAGGTGGCAGTAAGGTGAGGCTCTGGTCAGGAGATGCTCAACACCTTTCATTGTAGGGTGCTGTAGGGTGCTAGAGTTGGAAGGGCCTCACAGAGGTCTCCAGTCCAATCTCAGGTTAGTAGACAAGGAAATTGAGGCTAGAAAAGTTGGGCAAAGCTCAAGGTAACACAACAAGCTAGTGTCAGAGCTGAAATTTGCACAACGCCAGGCTACTGCTCTTTATGTCCAGCCCTAGCTCTGCAAAGGCGCTTTCTCTGCCACTCAGCAAGACCAGGGGGTTCAGGCAAGGAGGCGACATGCTAAGACTCTCTTACTTCAAAGGAGAGCAAGTAGATATGGAATGAAAATTGACCATGATATTTTTTATAAACTGTGGGTCTATTGTAGCAGCCTGACTCCCCTTCCACTTCTTCTGGGGAGCTGCCCTGATCTACTTAGACCAAGCGAGGGCCTGGTAAGAACCTGGGTCTTTCCTTGGCTCCTACCCTTCCTTCTACCCTTGGATTCTCACACGTGCTTTCTGTAGATTGGCTTTTTCTTTTCTCCATCCCACTACTGCTTGCTTCCTTAGCATGTGGGCATCTCAGGATCAAGGATTTAATGTCTTTTTCCCCCTAATGCTTACTCAGGAAAGGTCATTGCATTAGAGCTTTATGGAGGCAAGGTGCAAAGGAAATCAAATAATCTATAATAAGCATATCCTGTATAACTGTCACATTGGATAGCCATGCACAAGTGTATATGTACAGAAATTTTAAATAGGGGCATTTGTTTATGCCAGCAAATGGGTATGAAATGCCAGCAAATGGGTATGAAATGAGGTATGAAATAAAATTAGGATGCAGGAATCTGCTGAACTAGAAGATCTGTAAAGCTATTTCCAGGGGAAAATTCTGTGATTCTTTTAAGTGATGGAATCCAGTAGGAAAAAGCCCAAAAGTTTCCACTAGAACAGTTTGTTGGTATTCCCCCCTTGGTTAAAATGGAAATAAAAACTCAGCCAATCACAATTAACTTTTCTTTTGAGTGCATGGGCCCTGGATGCCCATCGCTTTGTGCATGACAGAGCTAGTCAGGTTATAAACATGCCTCATGGTTACTCATTAGCATGTTATAAAGGGTCTCCAGTGAGAAGTCTGCCCTTTGATCTCTGGCATAGAGAGCTCCCCTAGCACTCCTCACACAGAGGGAACGTGGTAATACCCTCTGTGATCCTAGGTTCTCTTTCTTGGTCCTCAGCAGGACCCAGCATGAAAAGGCAACAGAACACATTTCCAGAGTGTACATTTAGGTGTCCAAATAAGTGTCATAACTGAATGTACTTTAGTGATAAGATCAAATGTTGCAGTAGATATAATAGCTGATTATAATTACATATCACAAAGGTGTTCAAACTGGCTATGAAGTATTTAAAAGGTTCAAAAAGAAAGTAGAAAAAAGTCAACTATAAGGATATCAATAGTCCCATAATTTACACAAGATTACACATTTGATAAGCACTTAGTAGAAATGTCCTTTGAATATTGAAATATCCTTTAAAGTTTTAATTATGACATTATAAAAGAAGATAGAAATGGTTAAAAATTTTCATAAAATTTCAGAGATAGGCAAAAATAAAAACAGGACTTGAACAGCTGTATATTTAGAGGGGCACTAAAATTTCAACAATCTGATTGATTTGAGCATCAGGTGAATGGGTTTTAGGAAGAAAGGCTTGACTGAGCATTGCTGGAAAAACCCACTCAAGTGTACAGACTCAAAGCTACAAACATATTGTTACTGACCTCCGTTTGACCATTCTCTTGTTTTTGTCTGTCCTCCTTTTCATTTCCCATAAGGCAAACCTTCATCATCCTCTATACCCACTACCAACCTGCACCTATCCCCAGACTAAACAGATACCTTTACCAACTCATCAAGAAATGAATTTGACTATTTACTCCCAAACTACAAGACGATTTATTCTCCTACCCATCCATTTCTTTTTTTTCCAAGCTCAGAAAACAAGATGTCTTCCTGTTCAAGATCAAGCAGTTAAACAGGTGGGGTAAGATAGGTGCAAAGGAAGCATATACCTGACAGAGGTAACAGCATTTAAGATGATCTGGACATGGGAAGCAACATGACAAATTTAAGGAAGTGGAAAAAGCTTAGCATGTTTGGAGTGGAGGGGGCTTGATCCTGAGGGCAGTGAGGAGCCACTGACATGTTTTAATCAGGAAAGGGACATCATGAGATTTGTGTTTGAGAAAAATCACTCTGGCTACAGTGGGGGATCAGGTGGAGAGAGAGGAAGGAGGTGTCAGAATTGGAAGCCGAGAGACCAGAAATCCAGGCAAGAAATGATGGCGGTTCAAACTTGGGAAGTGGCCATGTGGATGATCCAAGATACATTTAGGAGGCAGAACTGACAGAACATACTGATGTGGTTTGGATGTCTGATCTCTGCAAATCTCAGGTTGAAATTTAATCCCCAGTGTTGTATATGGGGACTGGTGGGAGGTATTTGGGTCATGACAGCAGATGCCTCATGAACGGGTTGGTGCCCTCCCAGTGATAATAAGTGGGTTCTTGCTCTATATTATAGTTTACATGAAAGCTGGTTATTTAAAAGAGCCTGGAACCACCTCCTCCCTTTTTGTTTTGCTCCTTCCCTCTCCATGTGACACACCTGTTCCCCCTTCTCCTTCCATCTTGATTGGAAGCGTCCTGAAGCTCTCAGCAGTAGCAGATGCTGGTGCCATGCTTCTTATACATTCTACAGAACCATGAGCCGAATAAACATCTTTTTAAAATAAATTACCCAGTCTCAGCCATTTCTTGATAGCAGCACAAAAATGAACTAGCACAATGATTATTGATGAGGATGGAAAGGATGATACCCAGAGGTTTGGCTTGTTTAACCAGGTGATTGGCATGTCATTTACTAAGATGGACAATATGAGAGGTAAAGTATATCAAACCATGGGAGCAAATAATAAATTCAGTTTTTAGTATGTTAAAATTGAAGTTCAATCAATAGTAGAATATGTGGATCTGAAGCTCAGGATACCAGTCTGACTGGAGAGGTAGATTTGGGAGCAATTTGTCTATAGATGATAATCAAGCTATGGAACTGCCTAGGGAGAATGTGCAGAAGTATCACAGATTCATAACAGGACCCCAAAGAACAATAAAATTCTGGATGAGGCACCAGGGAGGAGCCCATAGAGGAGACTGGAAACACCTGGCAGAGAGGTAGCAAGAAATCCAGGAGTGTGGGGCCACAGAAAGCAAGAGAATTAAGTTTCAAGATGAAGAAATTGGTCAACATTGTGTCACATGCTGTTAACACAAGATAAGGACAAAAATATGGCCTTTGAATTTAATGAGAAAGCCCATTGATTACAATGGGGGAAATGATTTTAAGAATGAAAGTCAAAGAAAGTAAATAATAAAAAAAAAAAAGCTATTTGGCTATAAAGGTGCAGAGAGAAATTGGCATTGTCTGGAGAGTTCAATGTAGGGAGTTCAAACTGGAGAGAAAGTCTTCAAATGATTTTTGTTATTTATTCATTTATGCACAAAAAATTGGCCACATGGTGAATAAGAGATATATTCTCTACTCCCGAGGAAGAAAAAAGTAGATAAGATTTAATAGTGTATAGATAAAACAGAGAATAACTGATACCATGTGGCACCAGATAATTAAGAAATGGATGGGAATTAGAGCAGTCATTGTGATAGGCAGAATGATTGACCCCCAAAAATGTCCACACCATAATCCCTGACCCCATGAATGTGTTAGATTATGTTATGGCAAAGGGGAATTAAGGTTGCAGATAGAATTAAGATTGCTAATAAACTGATTTTGAGAAGGGAAGATTATCCTGGATTATCTGGGTGGGCCCATTGTAATCACATGGTCCTTATAAGTGGAAGGGGGAGGCGGGTAAGAGAAAACCACAGAGATGGCAGCATGGAAAGGATTTAGCGTGATGTTGCTTGCTTTGAAGATGGAGGAATGTGGTCACGAGCCAAGAAGTGTGGGTGGCTCTGAAGCTGGAAAAGCAAGAAAATGAATTCTCTCCTAGATCCCCCATGAAGAAATACAGACCTGCCAATGTTTTGATTTGAACCCAGTGAAACCCATGTGATACTTCTGACCTACAGAACTGTAAAATAAATGTGTATTGAGTCACCATGTTCATGGTAACTTGTTACGGCAGCAAAAGGAAACAAATATAGTGGTCTTCAAATATTTTTGTTCACATAAGTCAAATTTTTAAAAACTACATACTCCCTCACAAATTTTCATGCAAACATCTAATAAGTTTAAATAGTTGAAAAGGATATGATTTTTGGTACATGTATATATTGCATTTAAAAACAAAACTGAAAAGAAAGGAGAATGAAAAGGAATCGAGAAAGCTTATGATATTTATGGAAAACATCAAAAGAACAAATATTTGAGTTATAACAGTTAAAGTAGGAGAAGAGAGATACAAAGGGTTTATTTATAAAAATAACAGAAAACTTTCCAAATCCAGGGAAAGATTTAATATAAATAATCAGGTACAGGAAGGACAAAGATCTCCAATCAGATTCAGTCCAAACAAGACTACACCCAAGGCATATTATAATCAAATTGTCAAAAATCAAAGACAAAGAGAGAATCCTGAAAACAGCAAGAGAAAAGAAGCAAATCACACACAAGAGAGTTCCAATAAGACTAGCAGCAGACTCTCAACAGAAACCTTGCAGGCTAAGAGAGAGTAGGATGAAATATTCAAAGTATTGAATGAAAAAAAAAACAAACCTACCAAGAATACTGTTTCCACCAAAACTATACTTTAGAAATGAAGGAGAGATAAAGATCTTCCCAAACAAAAGCTGAGGGAGTTCACTATCTCTAGATGTGTCTTTCAAGAAATGTTAAAGGGAGTTCTTCAAGCTGAAAGAAAAAGATGTTAATGAGTACCTCAAAAACATTTAAAAGTATAAAACTCACTGGTAAAAGTGCACAAATTCAGAATGCTCTAATACTGTAATGATGGTGTGTAAATCACTTACCTTTAGTATAAAGGTTAAAAACCAAAACTACTAAAATTAATAATAGCTACAATAATTTGTTAAGGGAAACACAACAAATATAAAAGATGCAAATTATGACATCATAAACATAAAGTGTATGGTGGGTTGAAGTAAAACTATTGAGTTTTTAAATGCAATCAGTTATTATTTTAAAATAGCCTGTTATAACTATAAGATGTTTTATTAAGATTCATGGTAACCACAAAGCAAAAATTTATAGTAGGGAGACTGGAGAAGATGGTGGACAAGCAGCAGCCCATGTGCACGTCTGTCAAGGAGAAGATTGAAAGTTGCAGGCAAATGCCTACTTATAGATAGCTCTTTTTGCAAAGAATATTGTAAAACTCCAGAGAACTAATGGGGGACATTCACAGTGAAGGAGTAGGTGATAGGGTGATTCATTTAGGCAAGATCGAGGGGAACTTTGGAGAGGCATCCACATGAGGGGAGGGTAAAGAGGAGAGAGCCCTGGGGCTCCATGCTCATACCATGGGCTCTGTGACCTAAGCAATGAGCGCCCCCCTGCCCCCTGCAGACCTCTGGACTGATTGGGGAGCAGCTTGGAGTCTTTGCGGAGATATTGCACCAGAGGGCGGGGCACAGCAGGGATTTGATGGCTCCCGATCCTGGGTTTCTGCAATTGATGCCATTCTGAGCTCTCAGGTACAGGGCACCAGTTCTACATGGGCTTGGCTTTGCAACAGCAGCCTCTGCAGAGTCCCCACATAACTGGGGAAGGAGCCAGCAGAGTAGATGGTCTCCCATGCCTTTCCCTGTGACTAAGTGCCAAGCGCCTCTCCACCCAAATGCAGGATCTGAGCAGAGGGGGTGCCTCAGGTGCCACAGACACCACCCAAAAGGTCTTGCAGCTCTGCATCCACAGTCTCAGTGCCATCAGATCAGCCCCCTGCCTATGTGGCTCCACCTCTGCAGTCCCCAGGCCACTGGAGCCACCCCCTGCCTGCCTGCTCAACTTCTGCCATTCCCACGCTGTGGTCTGACCCCGGGGGCCCATCCACACAGCTCTTGCCTTGTGTCTAGGCCACAGTTCTGGTTTAGAGGCTCCCACTGTGCCTGAGCCTGAGGCTCCGCCCCTGAGGCTTCACCACAGCTGCTGGGACTGAGAACTTTGCCCCTGGGAACACAGAATCACCCCAAAGTCCAACACCCTGCCAGGGACCACCCAGCCTCAAACTGACATCAAACCTGGACCTGGCTCAAGTAAATACCTACAGCCTGACACCCATGACCACTGCCTCACCTGGCTGACACTGCCACCTCTGGGGAGACCCCAGGCAGAGCAAGTCCCACAAGGCCAGCCTCCATGGAGAGAGTCTCATCCAGCCCCAAACTCAAGTTTTCAACAAGGATGTGGTGAACAACCTACCACCCCATGTGAAGATCATCTAGCACTAGCTTGAACTATGACAATCACAGGGGAAAGGGGCACAACAGAACAGCTGCACTACAGGCTCTCAGTGTACCCACCCCTCTACTGCCAGGTCACCATTCCAGAGTAGGACACAGAAGTGCCAACTAGGGACCTCCCTCTATTCCAAGTAGAAGAGTCCCAGCAAAAAACGGGTGCCCTGCAAAATCATCCCTGAGCTGAGAGAAGAGGATTCAGATGAGAAGAAATGAGCAAAAGAACTCGGGCATCATGAAAAAACAAAACTGTTTGACACCCCCAAGGGATCACAATGGAGCTACAGTAGTGGATTCCAACCAAAAGGAAACTGTCAAAATGCCAGAATTGGAATTCAGAATATGAATGGCAAATAAGATGAATGGAACTGGAGAGAAAGTTGAAAGCCAACAAAAAGAAGCCAAAAAAATATTTCAGGAAATCAATGAAAAAGTCACTAAAGAGCAAGACAACATAAGAAGGGATATAGTAGAACTTAAAGAAGTGAAAGCCATTTAGGGAATTTCAAAATACAGCAGAAAGCTTCAACAACAGGCTAAACCAGGTAGAAGAAAGACTCTGAGAGCTTGAAGACAAGGCTCTCAAGCTAACCCAGTCATTCAGTCTTTTTTATGTTCTTTTCTGCATCTTTGAACAATCACT
Organism: Varecia variegata; assembly: GCA_028533085.1. NCBI lineage: Eukaryota > Metazoa > Chordata > Mammalia > Primates > Lemuridae > Varecia > Varecia variegata. The sequence goes on along the minus strand of CM052441.1, from coordinate 76,228,721 downwards.
AGGAGAAATATGGGACTATGTAAAGTGAACTAATATACGAATTATAGTTATCCCTGAGAGAGAAGAAGAAAGAGCAAAAAACATGGAAAATCTATTCAAGACAATTATTGAGGAAAACTTTCCTGGTATTGCCAGAGATTCAGACATTCAAATACAAGGTGATCATCAGACACCCGGAAGATTCATAGCAAATAGGACATTGCTAAAACATAGTAATAAACCTGACCAAAGTAAAAATGAAGGAGAAAATTCTGCAAACAGCAAGATGAAAGCAACAAGTAACCTACAAAGGAAAACCCATCAGGGTAACAGCAGACTTCTCAGTGGAGATCTTACAAAGCCAGAAGGGATTGGGGCCCCATCTTTGGTTTTGTATCATAAATGATGGAGAAAAAGACTTTCCCAGACAAGCAAACACTGAGGGAATTTGTCATGACTAGACCTGCCCTACAGGAAGTACTCAGAACTGCATTATACAAGGATCAGTTCAACAGATACCCACCAGTGTAAAATCACCCTAAAGCTCACAGGTCATATAAAACAATAGCACAAGAGGAGAAAAAAGCAATGAGGTATACCCAGCATGATGAACAGAACAACATCCCACATATCAATACTATCACTCAATGAAAGCAGTATGAATGCTCCACTCAAAAGACAGAGACTGAGTGAATGAATGAAAAATACCATCCAAGTATCTGCTGTCTCCAGGAAACACATCTAACCCACAAGGACTCACAGAGACTCAAGATGAAGGGGTTGAAAAAAATATGCCATGCAAATGGAAACCAAAACAGAACAGATGTAGCCATTCTCATATCAGATAAAATTGACTTTAAATTAACAATGGTAAAGAAAGACAAAGATGGTCATTATATAACGATAAAGGGACCAATTCAACAAGAATATAACAATCCTAAATATATATGCACATAACACAAGAGCTCCCAGATTCATAAAACAAATTCTACTAGATCTAAGCAAAGAAATAAATAATCCACTGTAATTGCCAGGGACTTTAATACCTCACTGATAGAGCTGGATGGGTCATTGGAGCAAAATATAAATGAAATACACTGGAATTAAATAGGACTCTAGAATGAATGGACCTAACAGACATTTACAGAACATTCTACCCCCAAACCTGTGAATATACATTCTTCTTATCAGCACATGGGACATTCTCCAAGATTGATCATATCTTAGGCCACAAAACATGTCTCAACAAATTTAAAAATATTAAAATCATACCCTGTATCTTCTCAGACTACAGTGGAATAAAATGAACAATGAATCACAAGAGAAACAAATCTATACAAAGTCATAGAAATTAAACAACCTGCTGCTGAACAATCCTTGGGTCAATGATGAGATTCATATAGAAATCAAAGGATTCCTTACGCTGAATGACAAAGGGGACACAAGCTATCAAAATCTATGGGATTCAGCAAAAGCAGTCCTAAGGGGAAAATTAATACTTTAAAAGCCTACATCAAAAAGACAGAAAGATCACAAATTAAAAATGTCTCATCTCAAGGAACTAGAAAAGGAACAGCACACAAATGCCAGTAGAAGAAAAGAAATAGCAAAGCTCAGAGAAGAACTAAACAAAATGGAAAACAAAAAACAACACAAGAGATCAATGAAACAAAAAGTTGTTTCTTTGAAAAGATAAACAAAATTGATTGAGCTCTTGTTAGGTTAACAAGGAATAGAATAAGCTCAATCAGAAATGTAAAAGGAGATATTACAACTGATACCACAGAAATACAAACTATCATCAATGAATGCTATGAAAATCTCTATGCACATAAACTAGAAAATGTTGAGGAAATGGAAAAATTCCTGGAAACACACAACCTCCCAAGATTCAATCAGGTAAAAATAGAAATCCTGAACAAATCAATAAGGAGAAGTGAGATTGAAGCAGTAACAAAAAATCTCCCAAGAAAGAAAAGTCCCAGACCAGATGAATTGACAGCCAAATTCTACCAGACCTACAAAGAACTTGTAGCCATACTACAGAAATTATTCCATAACACTGAGAAGGAGGGAATCCTCCCTAACTCATTATGAATATAGATGCAAAATACTCGATAAAATTCTAGCAAACTGAATTCAGCAGCACATAAAAAATAATCTACCACGTCCAAGTGGGCTTCATCCCAGGGATGCAAGGATGGTTCAACATACATAAATCCATAAAGGTGATTCACCACATAAACAAAGCAAAAACAAAGATCATGTGATCATCTTGATACAGAAAAAGCATTTGAGAAAATCTAGCACCCTTTCATGATAAAAACCCTCAACAAAACAGGCATAGAAGGATCATACCTAAAATTATAAAAGCCATGTATGAAAAACCCACAGCCAACATCATACTGAATGGGGAAATGTTGAAAACATTCCCCATAAGAACTGGAACAAGACAAGGGTGCTCACCACTTCTCTTCAACATAGTACTTGAAGTCCTAGCTAGAACAATTCAGACATGAGAAAGAAATAAAGGATATCCAAATTGGGAAAGAGCAGGTCAAACTATTGCTTTTTGCTGACAATGTGATCTTGTATTTAAAAAATCTCAAAGACTCCACACTAAGAGACTCCTGAAATTAGTAAATAAATTCAGCAAAGTCTCAGGTTACAAAATCAATGCAATCAAATCAGTAGTATTTGTACATACCAATAACAGTCAAACTGAAAGTCAAACCAAAGTCTCAATATGATTCACAATAGCCACAAAGAAAATAAAATACCTAGGAATATACTTAACCAAGGAGGTGAAAGATCTCTACAAGGAGAACTATGAAACACTGAGGAAAGAAATTTCAGATGACACAACCAAATGGAAAAACATATCATGCTCATGGATTGGTAGAATCAACTTTGTTATAATGTCCATGCTGCCCAAAGTGATCTACAGATTCAACACAATCTCCATCAAAATACCAACATCATATTTCACACATCTAGAAAAAATAACCCTAAGCTTCCTTTGGAACCAAAAAAGAGCCAGAAGAGCCACAGCAATCTTAAGCAAAAAGTACAAGTCTGGAAGTATCACACTGTTAGACTTCAAATTTTACTACAAGGCTATGATAACCAATGTGACATGGTATTGATATATAAGTAGAGACATAGATCAATGGAACAGAACAGGGAACCCAGATATAACACCATTTACCTACAACCAACTTATCTTTGACAAAGCAAACAACAACATACACTGGGGAAAGAAAGCCCTATTCAATAAATGGTGCTGGAAAAACTGGGTAGCCATGTTCAGAAGAATGAAACAGGACTCATATCTCTTGCCATATACAAAAATTAATTCAAGATGCATAAAATACTTAAATGTAAGGCATGAAATCATAAAAATTCTAGAAGAAAATGTAGGAAAAACTCTTCCAGACATTGGCCTGGGCAAAGAGTTAATGATTAACACTCCAACAGCAATTACAGCAACAACAAAAATAAATAAATGGGACATAATTAAATTAAAAAGTTTCTGCACAACAGAAGAGATCAACAGAGCAGATAGGCAACCAAGAAAATGGGAGAAAATATTTGAAAACTACACATCTGATAAAGGGCTAATATCCAGCATCTACAAAGAACTCAAACAAATCAGCAAGGAAAAAAATCAACCACCCCATTAAAAAGTGGGCAAAAGACACCAACAGAAGTTTTTAAAGAGAAGATAGACAAATGACCAACAAACATATGGAAAAATGTTCAATATCACTAATCATCAGGGAAATGCAAATTAAAACCATAACACAACAAGATATCACTTTACCTCTGTCAGAATGGCCATTATTACAAAGTCAAAAAATGACAGATGCTGGCCGGGCGCAGTGGCTCACGCCTGTAATCCTAGCACTCTGGGAGGCCGAGGCAGGTGGATTGTTTGAGCTCAGGAGTTCGAGACCAGCCTGAGCAAGAGCGAGACCCCGTCTCTACTAAAAATAGAAAGAAATTATATGGACAGCTAAAAAATATATATATAGAAAAAATTAGCTGGGCATGGTGGTGCATGCCTGTAGTCCCAGCTACTTGGGAGGCTGAGGCAGTAGGATCGCTTGAGCCCAGGAGTTTGAGGTTGCTGTGAGCTAGGCTGATGCCACGGCACTCACTCTAGCCCGGGCAACAGAGTGAGACTCTGTCTCAAAAAAAAAAAAAAAAAAAAGACAGATGCTGGCATGGATGCATAGAGAAAGGAATGCTTATACGCTGCTGGTGGCACTGCAAATTAGTACAACCTCTGTGGAAAATAGTATGGAGATTCCTCAAAGAAATAAATATAGACTTACTATTCAACCCAGCAATCCCAATACTGGGATATCTACCCAGAGGAAAAGAAGTCATTTTATCAAAAGGACACCTGCACTCAAATGTTTACCGCAACACAATTCACAATCACAAAGATGTGGAACCAACCTCATTGCCCATTAATTTATGAGTGAATTAACAAAATGTGGATTAGTATTCAGCCATAAAAAGGAATGAATTAATGTCTTCTGCAGCCATTGGAATGGAACTGGAGACCCTTATCCTAAGTGAAGTATCTCAGGAATGGAAAAACAAATACCACATGTACTCTTTAGTAATTTGCAACTAATCAATGGGCACACGGAGAAGTAAATGTCATTTGAAATCAGGAAGGGAGAGGGGAAAGGTGGGGAGGAGTAAAAACCTACTTAACAGGTATAATGAACACCATGCAGGTGATAGGCACACTAATAGCACTGACTTATACATTATAAAAGCTATCCATATAACAAAAACATTTGTACCCTCTTAATATTTTGAAATTAAAAAAACCCTATAATAGATACACAAAACATAAAAAGTAAGAAATCAAAGCATACCACTGGAGAAATTCGTCCAATCACAAAGGAAGACAATAAGAGAGGAAGAAAAGAAGAAAGGATCTACAAAACCACCAGCAAACAGTTAACAAAATGACAGTAGTAAGTCCTTACCTATCAATAATTATCTTGAATATAAATGAATTAAATTCTCCAATCAAAAGACACAGAATGACTGGATTTAAAAAAAAAAAAAAACACCACGAAGCAAGACCCAAATAAATACTGCCTATAAGAGATGCCCTTTGACTTTAAGTGCACACATAGATTAAGAGTGAAAGGATGGAAAAAGATATTTCATGCAAATGGAAAACAAAAGAGAGCAGGAGGTAACTATACTTAGATAAAATAGATTAATTCAAAAACTGTAAAAAGAGAAAAGGAAGATCACTATATAATGATAAAAAGGTCACTTCCTTCAAAGAAGATATAGTAATTGTAAATATATATGTACCTAACATTGGAGCACCCAAATATACATAGCAAATACTAATAGGTCTGAAGAAAGAGACTGCAATAAAATATTATTAATTATTATTAATAGGAAACTTCAACATCCCACCTTCAGCAATAGATCATCTAGATAGAAAAATCAATAAGGAAACATTGAACTTAAATGATACTATAGACCAAATGGACCTAATAGACTTATATAAAACATCCACCAAACAATTGCAGAAAACATATTCTTTTAATCTGACATGGAACATTCTCCAGGTAAGATCATATATTAGGCCACAAAATAAGTCTTAACAAATTTTAAAAGACTGAAATCATATCAAGCAACTTTTCTGACCATAATGATAAGAAACTAGAAATCACTGAGAGGAGGAATTTTGGAAAATTCACAAATACATGGAAATTAAACATAATCCTGAATAACTAATTGGTCAAAGAAGAAATTAAAAAGAAATTTAAAATTATCTTAAGAACAGTGAAAATATACATACAACATACTAAACTTATGGAATACAGCAAAAGCAGTCCTTAGAAGGAAGTTTATAGCAATAAATTCCTACATCAAAAAAGAAGGACAATCTCAAATAAAAAAACGTAACCTTACACCTCAAGGAGCTAGAAAAAGAGCAAACTAAATCTCAAAACATTAAAAGGAAGTAAATAATAATGGTCAGAGCAGAAATAAATGAAATGGAGACTAGAAAAATGATAGAAAAGGTCAATGAAGCTAAGAGTTGATTTTTTTAAAAAAAGATGAAGTCCATAAATCTTTAGCTAGATTAAGGAAAAAAAAATGACTAAAAATCAGAAATGAGAGGGGGGAGATTGGAATGGATACCACAGAAATACAAAAGAGAAATGGATAAATTCCTAGACACATCCAACCTATTAAGAAATAGAAAATCCAAACAGACCAATAACAAGTAAGGAAACTGAATCAGTAATAAAAAGTCTTCCATCAAAGAAAAGTCTTCAGACTCTGCTGAACCTACTGCTGAATTCTAACAAACATTTAAAGGAAAACTAATCTTTCTTGAACTCTTCCAGAATATTGAAGAAGAGAACATATTTTCAAACTCCTTACACAAGGCCAGCATTACCCTGATATTAAGGTCAGACAAGGACACTACAATAAAAGAAAATTACAAGCCAGTATCCCTGATAAACATAGATGCAAAAATCCTCACCAAAATACTTGAAAACCATATTCAATGGCACATTAAAAGGATTATTCACCATGATCAAATGGTATTTACCCCAAGGATACAAGGATGGTTCAACATACGCAAAAAATAAATGATACACCACATTCATGAAATGAAGTACAAAAACCATATGATCTCAATAGATGCAGAAAAAGCATTTGACAAAATTCAACAACCTTTCATGATAAAAAAAATTCAGCTATTAGGTATAGAAGGAAAGTACCTCAACACAATAAAGGCCATATATGACAGGCCCATAGCTAACATTATACTCAATGGAGAAGAGTTGAAAGCTTTTCCTCTAATATCAGGAACAAGACAAGGATTTCCACTCTCACCACTTCTTTTCAACATACTATTGAAAGTCCTAGCCAGAGCAATTAGACAAGAGAATGAAATAAAAGGCATATAAATTGGAAAGGAAAAGGTAAATTGTCCCTGTTTGCTGATGACATGATTTTATATAGAGAAAACCCTAAAGACTCTACTAAAAAACTGTTAGAATAAATGAATTCAGTAAAATTGCAGGATACAAAATTAACATACAAAAAGTCAGTAGCATTTCTATATACTAACAATGATTTATCAAAAAAAAAAAAAAGAATAAGAAAACAATCCCATTTGTAATAGCTACCAAAAAATACTTAGGAATAAATTTACCCAAGGAGGTGAAAGAGCTATCCACTGAAAACTACAAAACATTGATGAAAGAAATTGAAGAAGATACAAATAAATGGAAAGCTACCCCTTTGTTCATGGAATTGAAGAATGTTGTTAAAATATCTATACTCAAAGTGATCTACAGAGTCAATGCAATCGCTGTCAAAAATCCAATGACATTTTCCACAGAAATAGAAAAAACAATCCTAAAATTTGTATGGAATCACAAAAGACAATGAATAACCAAAGTAATCTTGAACAAAAAGAACAAAGATCTCTGACTTCAAAATATACTACAAAGCTATAGTAATCAAAACAACATGGTACTGGCATAAAAACAAACACACAGACCAACAGAACACAATAGCAAGCACAGAAATAAACCTACACATTTCCAGTCAATTGATTTTTGACAACAGTGCCAAGAACACACAATGAGAAAAAGTCTCTTCAATAAATGGGGCTGGGAAAATTGGATAACCATATGCAGTAGAATAAAATTAGACCATTGTCTCATACTATATATAAAAATTGACTCAAAATGGATTAAGGACTTATATGTAATACCTGAAAATGTAAAACTATTTGAAGAAAACAGGCAAAAATCTCATGACATTGGTCTAGGCAATATATATATATATATATTTATATATATTTGACATGACCCCCAAAGCATAGGAAGCAAAAGTGAAAATAGACAAATGAGATTACATCAAACTAAAAGGCTTCTGTACAAACAAGGAACTAGTCAACAGAGTGAAGAGACAACCTATGGAGTTGGGAGAAAATATTTGCAAACATACATCTAATAAGAGGTTAATATCCAAAATATATAAAGAACTCAACTCCATAGCAAGAAAACAAATAACCCAATTAAAAAATGGGCAAACATTTTTTAAATGAACAGACATTTCCCAAAAGATGATGCACAAATGGACAACAGGTACATGAAAGAATATGCAATATTACTAATCATCAGGAAAATGCAGATTAAAACCATGAGATATCACCTCACACCTGTTAGAATGGCTATTACCAAAAAGACAAAAGAGAATTGTTGCCAAGGATATGGAGCAAAGGGAACCCTTATACACTATTGGTGGAAATGTAAATTAGTACAGCCATTATGGAAAATAGTATAGAAGTTCCTCAAAAAATTATATATAGAACTATCATATGTTCCAGCAATCCCACTATTAGGTTATATCCAAAGGATATGAAATAAGTATGTTGTCGAGATATCCGTACTTCCATGTTCATGGTAGCATTATTCAAAATAGTTAAGATATGGAATCAACCTAAGTGTCCATCAGTGGATGAATGGATAAAGAATATTATACACAATGGAATACTATTCAGCCTTAAAAAGAATGAAATCCTGTCATTTTTGACAATATGGATGAACCTGGAGGATGTTAAGTGAAATAAGCCAGGCACAGACAGACAAACATTGCATGATCTCACTCACCTGGAATCTAAAAAAGCAGAACTCATAGAAACAGAGTAGAATGGTGGTTACCCTGAACTGGGGTGCAGGGGATTAGAGAGAGGTTAGTCAAAGGGTACACAATTTCAGTTAAATAAGAGGAATAAATTCAACAGGTCTATTATACAATATAGTGACTATAGTTAATAACAATGTATTGTTTTCTTGAAAATCACTAAGAGTAGATTCTCACCACAAAAATTGACAAACACATGAGGTAATGCATACATTAATTAGCTCAATTTAGCCATTCCACAATGTATACATATTTCAAAACATCATGTTGGACACAATATATATAATTCAAAAAATAGAGGGGCAAAACTCCCCCAAAATTGTTATATCACTCTTTAAAATGTAAATAAGGAAATCTAAATTTCATAACTAGATTTAATATTCACCATTATCTATTAAAAATACATATTTGAGCTTTTTAATAGATAAAAATCTCTATCATTACCTTTTCTTCTTGAAATCATATTTTCATTCTAGTTGCCCCTCAGAATTGTATTCTAATTTTATGCTTAAATGTCTTATTCTATCAAACTTCTGTGATACAAATATGTATATAAATGGAAATGTATTTTTCTCAAAGATAAGGCTGTCTGTCTTAGTGTAAGTTATAATACATGATTATCAAATGAATATAAATGTTATAGAAAGTGATAATTATTAAACCTAGAAGTTAAAATTTTATGCGAATGGCATTGCTTTGTGAGATGGTCAGTTTTCTCTTCTTAATTAAATCATTTATCCACAGATAAATGTGACTTACTGCTAGAATGAGACAGGATCCAATATTAACTATATTTCTATTCTTATATATGCTGAGAAACATTATTTAAATAGTAAATGGAAGGAAATGGAATAATTTTTATAACATCATTCAATTCTTGGAAATTATTTCAAGATACGTGCTCAAACTCATAGTGATATATTACCAAAACTCATATTTAAAAAATCTAGCTATTGACAACCATTATATCTACCTTTAATTTTGTTGAAGGTAAAAAATAGAAACGTGCTGACTTACCAAAGGATTTTTATTAACCTAGCTTTTATTAAATATAATCATTAACTTTCTCATTTTCTGAGAAATACACCAACAAGGCTTTATCAAGTCTTACCAAATGCCTCTTAATTATACCTGTTTTACTTTCATTTATAGGCACTTTGTTTATAGAGCTTAAATTTTGATTGAGTACAAACTAACCCCACAAAATTAGAAATTATGAACTTTTAGGACTTTTCCCATTGGCTGTGAATGGAGACATATATTCATCTAAATTTTAATTTTCTAGATAATTTCAAAGTGCCTTAGAAAGATGTGAGGCCAGAGAGTCACATTCTTATTTTTTTTTTTTTTTTGAGACAGAGTATCACTCTGTTGCCCGGGCTAGAGTGCCGTGGTGTCAGCCTAGCTCACAGCAACCTCAAACTCCTGGGCTCAAGCAATCCTCCTGCCTCAGCCTCCCGAGTAGCTGGGACTACAGGCATACGCCACCATGCCTGGCTAATTTTTTCTATATATATATTTTAGTTGGCCAGATAATTTCTTTCGATTTTTAGTAGAGACGGGGTCTCGCTCTTGCTCAGGCTGGTCTCGAACTCCTGACCTCGAGTGATCCACCTGCCTTGGCCTCCCAGAGTGCTAGGATTACAGGCGTGAGCCACCGCGCCCGGCCAACATTCTTGAGTATTATCATACATAGACTGGTAATTTCATATTATAGTTTAAGATAATTGTTCACGAATTTGAGAGAATTAAACAGGATATCTGCATCAGAGAGGGAGGAGGAATTAATACTAATTTAACAGAATGACTTTTCTAAAGTTCAAGGCATCACATCCTAGATATATTTGGGAACATTTTGTCCTATTTCCATACACAAGGAAATGTTTTGCTTTAAAGGTTAAGTTTGATCTGCTTTGTGCATTTTTATAGTCAAAAAAACAAAAAAAGAACTTAGTGGGCCACCAGTAAATGTGAGACTTATAAGAGGTGAATTTACGACTTTTAACTATTTACAACAGAATCAATGATATATTTCTACTAAGTTAATCTAAACCTGATACATACGTAATAGAAATGAATAAAAGGCCAGAGAAATGATTGACAAGGGGCGGCAAACAGGAGACTTGCAACTCACTTCAACAACATTTTAGCAACAAGTTAATGAAATTGTTTCTCCTACATGGCTGAATAAATGTTCAAGATAATAAAAAATGCTAACTTACCTTCAGTATCCGTTCCTTTTTCTTGAAGCTGTGCCGTAACACTGACCGGTGGAGGAACTTTTTCTACTTCGTCCTTGAAATCATGAAAACATACACCTGCGTCGTAAATGAAGCGGCAGCTGAATCGAGTTCTCACCATGCTCTTTTCATTAAAAAACAATGCAGACAGGTGCACCTTATACCCGACTGGGTTTGCCAATATGCCTACTACGTATCTCGAATATTCTATCCTAGCACAGATAGAAGGGTAAGCCCCAGAGTCTTGCCTTGCATTTGTCACTGGGTAAAATAAGGCACCGCAGCACCCTGTATTTTTCCCGTGCTCTCTCTCACTGCGTGCTGAGGTGACACCTTCTTTGGTAGTAGTCCAGAAATGGAAGAGGGGAAGTTGGTAAGTGAAATTGCTGTTACTCCTTCTGCCCCGTCCTACAAAATATCTGAATTCAGAGTATCCCAACTTTCTTAGCCTGGGTTCCGGCAAGGCAGAGCCTGAGACAAAGGCTTGCACAGGGAGCAGTGAGATAGGAGAGTGAAGGAGGAAGAGGGAGAACCGAAAAAGGCAGCTTTATCCCGTTGGCCATTAGTATAGAAGACTGGCAGCTGGATACAACAGGATCATCTGAGAAGCCCAGTGAAACGTGTGTAGGAACCATCTCTTAGTGAATAGAAGGGAAAGCCTTTACCTACCTGCTGCCACGGCTCCAGGATTATGCTGCAGAGAGTTAACTTCTCTGCACAGCCAGGTTGCACCTGTGCGAGCTCCCACAATCATTCCACTGCATCAGGGATGCTGAGGTCAGGAACTTCTAGATTGTACCCACGTGAAGCTGGTTAAAGCTTGCACAGAACTCGACATAGGAATAAGAGGTGAAATGAGAAGATTGGAAGAGGCCACAAAAGTTGATGGATACAGAATACAGGATTTTAGAGCCATGCTGTGCCCTTAACAGAAATATACAGGACAAGGAAAGACACCAGGCCCATCACATGTTTCCTGTGCCTTACTTGATTCAAGAAGGCTTTGCTAAGAATAAAATCTTGAATTGTTTCTTTGACTCTGTGGAGGTTTTTATACCCTAGGGAAATGTATCTGACTATAATTAGGAATATGTAAGGAGAATGGATTTCTTTTGTGAAGAGAAAAGAAGGTGATTGCTAATGGGGAAGTGGGAAAGGAGAATTTTCCTAATGCCTGGACCTAACGTATATTCTCAAGTAGGGGTTCATGTAGAATTTGAGGATCAGGAAATTGATCCCCTTAAGAACTTTTCTTGACAACAGATCAATGTTCTTCATGGGTTTACATGTTCACTTTTGAAGTCATCTGAAGCCCAGGTGGAAAAATTGGCCTTTGGGAGGAGGAGGCATTTCTCAACCATACCTAGCACAAGGAAGGGCAGAGGGTTTGTGCTAATGGCTTCGAGCTCTCAGGCTTAATGGCCTGCAGCTGCCTTCCACTATCTCCAGATTCTTCTGCCACATCTCCACCCATTTCTGCTCAGTCTTCTTGGATGGATCTTCTTTGGTGGCTCCCATTCAGTGTGGTGATCCCAGAGTTCCAATCTTGGTCCTCTTCTCTCCTTAATCTCTGGTCTGCATACTCTCCAAGGAGATCTACTTCACTTCCATGGTTTTAATTGCCAGTTAACAATGGATGAACACCAAAAATTTATCTTTCTTTAGCTTTGAATTTCCATCAAGAGCTACAGACTTGTTTATTCACCTTTCTCATGGATATGCTCCCCAGGGGTGTCACAAGTAAGACTGGAATTCAACTTGCTTTAACTCTTTATCTTCCCTGTAATTCCCCATCACAGTGATTGCAATCATTATCCACCCATCCCACCAAGCTAGAAACCTGAAAGGCATCCTGGACTTCCACACTTTGCATATCAGACTTCTGTTGATTGTATTTCCTAAATACTTTTGCATTCATCTACTTTTCTTCATTCTCAGTGCCGCTAGTCCAGGACTTCATTATCTCTTGCCTAGATCATTGCAAAAGCCTCCAAATTGGTCTTACTACTTCCATTCACTTCAACCCTTTATTCTATTTCCCAAGTTGCTCCCCTAAGAGTGATCTCACTAAAATGTAAATCAAATCATGTTACTCCCTTGCTTAAAATTCAATGACCTTCAGTTGCCAACAGGATAAAATTCCAACTGCTTAGCATGACTTATAAGGCCCTTCATGATTTAACTCTGACTACTAGTACTCAAAATAAGCAATTATGCAAATACAGTTTTCTCCACCTGGAATGCTTTTGTAAATATAATTGAGCCTCATTAATATCACACTGTGTTCAGGGGACTGTTTATCTGGTTTCCCCCCACTTTGGGGAACAGAATCTTTTTTTATTATGAAATATTTCAAGCTCATAGAAAGCAGAGAAACACCAAAAATTATCACAAAGTCTTGTCAAATCTTGAAACCTTCCTTCAGATATATTTTCTTTTTTAAGAAATGAGTCATCGCAGATACAATTGAAGCCCCTCAGTCCCCCTTTTTCCTCCCTCTCTCTCCAGTGGTAACCACTCCACTGGATTTGGTGTTTATCATTTTATACTTTTACTATATTTCTGATGTATCCATAAATTATATACTGTATTATGTTGCACACTTTTGAGCTTTATGCAGCAGTGTTACATGGTATGTATTCTGCAACTTGTTCATTTGTTCAACAATGCTTTTGAGATTTATCAAAATTGATACATGAGGCTCTAATTTTCCCCTATTACAAATAATGCTGCAATAAGCATTTTGTGTACATCTCTCCTGTATACATGTGGGAGGGTTTTCCTAGTTTATATACATACATAGGATGGAATTCCTAGTATTAATAGAAGGATGTGTACATCTTAAACTTTTGTTCCTATTTTTCTCCAAAAATTCTTCAAGAAAAATGTTAGTGTAAATTTTTCTCTCTAGGCAGTAGGCACTTAACCCTACTAGTCATATAATGTCCAAGTACAAATCTAGTCCAAGTATAAATATATAACCATACTTAAGGTTCTTAAATTAGAAACTTTATAAAGTTTATGAGTGCCTTATAATGATTGAGTCTGTATTCAAATATGAGAATTGTAGCACCTACTGTGTGTGTGTATGTGAATGTGTGTTTGTACATTTTGTTTGTATAAGCAAGAAAGGAATTATGATGTTTCTGGTATCAGTCTCTAGCTCCTTCTTTCTTAAGGAGCTGGTGCTAATGACTTTAGAAGAAGTGGCTTTTTTTCTGAGTGCTTAGGTGCTAGGTGCCATTTCTGTTCATTCATGTAGTTAGTTAATAAATACTTTATGGGTGCCTACCACATAACTGGCACTATTCTAGGTGCTGGGGGTACACAAGTGAACACAGCAGGCAAAGTCCTGGCCCTCAAGAACTTATCTTCTGGTAGGGGTAGATAGGCAAATAAATACACACATAAACACATAATATGTCAGCTGGTAATAAGTGTAATTTACTCTGACTTGGGTGGGATATCATTGGAGGGATTTGAGTGGAGGAATGCCATAATCTAAGTTTGTGAACAATCACTCTGATTGTTCAGAACAGGAGCAAGGAGACCCATTGTGAAGACTACTGCAATATTCCCGATAAGAGAGGATTGTAGCTTGGACCAGGATTTTGGCAGCAGAGGTGCTAAGAAGGGGTCAGATTCTGGATATATTTTGAAAAAGGAGCCATCAAGATTTGGTGTTGGATTGGATATGGGATGTAAGTGAAAAAGAGGACTCACGGGTGACACCAAGATTTCTGGCATGAATAATGGAAAAGTGGACGTTATTTGAGATGGAGAAGATTAGGGTGGAAACAGGTTGAGGAGGAGTAAAGAGTTTCTTTTAGGATAGCTTCAGGCTGAAATTTCTATGGCACTCACAAGTAAAAATCTTTAGTAGACAGTGAGATATATGAACTTGGAATTCATCGTTGAGATCTGGGTCAGAGGTGTATGAATTTTGGATTCATCAGCTTTTTAAAAGTATGTTTTTTAAGATGCTTTTTAAAAGTATGAGACTGGATAAGGTTTCCTAGGAAGTTATTTTGAATAGAGCAAAGAAGAGGTCTGAGGGCTGAGTCTTGGGGCCCTCCAACATTTAGAGTGCAAGGAAATGAGGGGAAACTGCAGGGGAGACCTAAGGGGTTGTCTTTCAGGTAGGAGGAGAAACAAGAGACCACGCTGTCCCAGGAGCCAAAGGAAGAAAGCTCCAGAAAGAGGATGTGGTATATTCTCTCAAATGTTGCTGGTAGATCAAATTTGTAAGGACTGAAAATTGATTTTGAATTTAGCAACGGTAATATTCAGAAATATTACTGGTGACCTTGGCAAAAGCTATTTTAGTGGAGTGGTGGAGTCAAATGCCTGTTGGGAGCAGGTTCAAGGGAAAATGTGAAGAGAAGAATTGGAGAGAAAGGAAATAACTTTCAAGGGAAGATTTTCTTGAGACATCTCTGTTAATGCTTAAGGTCTAAACTTGAAGGGCACCCACAGTGGACAGCAACTTGACCCTTGGTGTATCATGCCCTTCGGTGTTCCTCGGCAATAGTGGTTCTAGATATCCACTCCAGTTCCTTCATTCTTAGAGTCAGGTGACTGTGGCTTTTCCTGGATCATCTGCATAGTTAATTCATATCCACACTTCAAAATCATGCTTAAGCATTTCTGCATGTATGAATTATTTTTGACCTTTCAGACAGAGCAAATTATTCTGGGCTTTATATATGTTTTTAGCATAACCCGATTGTGGTATTGTAACTTATCCTCCACTAGGCAATAACTTCATGAAAGCAAGTGTTGTGACTTTCCAGGCTCCCCAGTGCTAAGTACAGTGTCTGCCCAGCACCTGGTAATGTTCAGTTAATGTTTGCTGAACTAAACTGAATTATTGTAAAGAAATGTAGGGCCCAGCCCTTCTCTTCCATTTCCAAGTGGAATGCCCTACCATTTCTATAGGGGAGGAGCAACATTATTCATCCCCAGGTGAGCCTGAAACAGGATTCTTGTGGGAAGTTTGGCAAAGCCCCTGTTTTTATATTTGTTTTTCTTATCCTGAGTATTTCCAGTTGAAGTCAGGGGGTGGGGGGAGGGGGAGGTTGCTGATGTATACAACCAGGGTGCCCGCCTGGCGTCTTTGGTGTGTTCTGTTATGTTGATTTGTGGTGGCACTGAAGTGGGTGACCCTGCAATGGACCTTTCCCCATGCATCGTTAGGCCAACCTGAAGGCTCCGTTAGTTTTTCACTCAAGCAACTGTGTTTTCCTAATGTGCCTTCACCAAGTGCTGACATCATTTCCTTCCCAGAGTCATTTCAGTTACATTTGAAACAGTCTTTTATTGCACTTTGGAAGCCTTTTGAAATGACAAATTATTTCGTTCTATAATCAGTTGATGGTTCTTTTCTTTCTCTGGCTCTTCATGGTTGAAATTCCGTGTGTTTTATTTTGTGTGTTATCTGGCCAGAGGGCAGTTGTCTGAAATATATTTCAACATCATTCCTAAAGAATATAACTCTTTTGCATTTATTCTCTCTGTTTACTCCTGAGTTTCTACTATTAATTAGCAAATTCATTTCCTGATAGCCACAATGAGGTTGGAATAAATGTACCCAGCTAGGTATCCAGCAAAGCCCAATGTGTTGAGTGGTAACAAGAGACCAATTCCATTCTGATAAACACCATTAAAAGGAAAAGATAAATCAAATCTTATGGCCTTAGTCAGCAAGTTTTATTCTACAAGAGGAATCTAAGCTGAACCACAGCTGTAATTTGGAGTCTTAGCTCAAAGCGACTGCTTTGTATTTTTCTCAAGGGTCGAAAAATTGAATCTGTTTTCTGCTAGTCAGGTACACCGTGAAGAGTGCCACCTTCACCTGGGTGGTTTGGAAGACCCATAAGTCTTGGTAACTTGGTGGATTTTGATGCACAGCCATGAGTTCCACAGGGCATTAATTCTGCTCCATCGCTTGTCCATTTGAACTAAAAAGTGTTGGTGAATACATTATACTCAGGAGCCTCCAAATCCCACTTGAGTTCATTGTCATTCTTGAGGTCACTGATCTCCTTTGCTATCTTTCAGTATACACAGCACATTTGAAGTTGGTTGCTATTGTGTCCTTTTTCTTTTATCTTTGACAACTGCATCAGCTCTTATTCTTGAGGAAGTTAACGTTGCCTTTTGTTCACAAAGCAAGATTATGTGGAAAGGTCAATGTGTGTGGCATAGCACTCTGTTTTATTTCTACAGAGAAATATATCTACTATATTACAATGATGCCTTGGGTTAAAGGCTAGCTTATGAATGACGAATACGCATGTAGAAATGATCACTGTAAATTCATTTGTTTCATTTAGAAGATTTTATGAGTGGATCTATTAAAGGAAATGTAACCACACCATTGCTACAGAGCTGGCTCTGTGGAGCTTGCGGAAGCCATGCTTGTCTTCATCTGGTTGTCCTCAAGATGTCCTTCTTGAATGGAAAAGTAACTGTTTGCTATCCACCTAAGGAGTTAGCCAAAAAAAATTTTTTTTTCATTTTTATTAGATATTTCCATTTTAGAGATTCGGGCTAAACCATGATAAATCTATTGTATTTCCTTCTACTTTTTGTAATAGTGGATATTATTTTTATGCTATTGATACTACAAATGCTTAGGTTTGAATAAAAATTATGAAGGATGGAATTTTATAACCATCAAAAATAAAAAAAAAACCCAAAACATATGTCAGTAACTCCTGAGGGTAGATAGAGGTGTATAGAAATGAAGCTGGAGGATGTGAAAAATCATGTTTTCGGCAAGAAGCATCTGAATTATATCAGTAGGAGATCATCTGATCAGAAATTTGTATGTGTAAGAAGTGCATGAATGTTTTATTGAGAAAAATGATGGGTCTGGGCTTGGCATATGAATAGCAGATACAAACCAAGTTATAGGCTTTATTAATATCTACTCATTTTCATTTTGTCAGAAATCCTTCCTAATGCTCTAGTTATATGATATAATTTTAGGAGAATTAAACTTAACAGCTCAAACTTATAGAATTAATTTAATTTAGCCTCAACTCCAATTACTGATTTATTAGCCTTTTAATAGTTTGTAGTACAATGGCACAGGGGGGCTGGTTAGGCCACATGAGTCTGCTAGTTCATGAATGCTAGCTAATGTGGGCAAAATTTCTTCTGCAATATTCTGATGAAAGCTGGTCCTCATCTGGTCTACAAACAAAGTAAACACATAATTTATCATCTAAAGTAGGAGAATTTTGAAAGTAAACATTGCTGCTAATAATTAAAGCAAAGGGAATCTCTCACATTGTCAGATTTTATTGGAAATGAAATGTCTCTAAAATATTGTTCATATGAAAAGATCTCTGTTTCTGTTCTTGTATAGTTTTGGCTTAAAATTTTTGTTTGTTTGTTTTTTTATAGAGATAGGGTTTCATTATATTGCCCAGACTGGTCTTGAACTTGGTCTTAAGTGATCTTCCCATCTTGCCCTCCTAAAGTACTGGAATTATACATGTATACAGGTGTGAGCTACTGCACCTTGTTCTTATATAATTTGTAGCAGATATTTGAATTCACCTACTACCATAAACTTGACAAAAAATAAAGTAGTTGTAGAAGAAACTGGAAAAGTTTTTATCCTGGACCAATAAATGTTGGGCTATGGAAAGAAATACTTACTTTGATTTTATCTTAGTAGGCTTAAGTCTAAGCCTATTAAGCCAGATTGGAAGAAAGAGAAACAGAAGCCTGTTTTTCCCTACTAACATGACAGTTATTCAGAATGTATTGTAGACTGGAGCAGGAAAGAGAAGCCGTTGAAAGACTGCCCACAGAAACTGCAAGAGTTTTTCAATCCAGCAAAGGAAGAGCCTGTAGGAAGAAAGTACAAGTTGAGCATAGGAAGGAGCAGTCAACATGGCAGCACAGAGATGAAAGGAAGTACTATTTCTCTCTTTTGTTTTCTTTTGAAGACATGGAACAAGTCAATCACAAGATTGACTTTTCTGTGGGTTCTAGAAGATCTGGAAATGCTGCCCTTAGGAGAGGCCAGGGGGTTTTTTCAGTCCAGTGGGTGATGTAAAAAACATCTATCAACTGGATTTAGATGGCAGAGAGTATGAAATTATTCACTTGATATCCTTTATGTGCCTTTCCTTGTTTATTATATTTCTTTTGAATTAACTAGTAGAAAACATACCTGACTTGTATGTCAGATATTTTCAGGAGTACAGGTTGGAGACTGGAAATTGGATAGGGCTTTTAAGGGGAGAGGTTAGGCAGCCAGTTTCAACCCTACCTGAATATTAAAATCACCTCAGGAGCCCAAAATTCTACTCAGTGTGAATCTTAGTTGCTCTGGAGTGGAACCTGGATAACTCTACTTTTAAAAAGTTTCTCAGTTCTAATGTGTAGGCTGGCTTGGAAACCCCTGAATCAGAGTATATGACAATATAGCAATGGTCCACGAAATTACTTCATTGGGGAAACTGAGAATGTTAAGACTGCATAGCTTTACTTGAAGGTCTGTAGTTCATTACCTTAGTTAAGGGCAGCGGTGCTGGTGAAATTCTCTCACCTTTTATTGGTCTGAATGACTTTATTTTGCTTTCACTTTTTAGAGGATATTTGGTCCTTGGGTATAATCTAAGTTTCCTCTTCATCCCATTAAAGATATTATTCCATTGTCATCTGGTCTTCATGGTTTCCATTTAGAAGTCAGCTGTTATTACCTTTGTTCTGGTGTAATCTGAGATTTTTCTTCTTTGCTAGCCTTGTTTTAGATTTTTTCTTTATCACTTAGTTTCAGCGATTTGATTATGATGTGCTTTGTTTTTGTTCTGTTTGTTTTTAAAGTGTTTCTTCTTTATTACCTAAAGACAAAGAATTGTCATATTAATAGAATGTTTCTTGATAACATCAGGTCAACATATGGCTAAAAGTTGAAATACTTGGCATTTTTATCAAGGAAACTAAAACTAAACAGAAAATATTTATTACCCTATCACAGTATTAATATTTTCACCTAAAATCTGGAAGATCCTAGTCAATTCTGAGGCATCTCAAGAAAAATATAGTAGATTAAGATTTGATAAATAAATATGTATATTTGGCTTCTGGTGATAATATCTGCCACATAAAGAATAATTGGGAAACCTCAGTTTAGGAATTTAAAGCTGAAATAAGATGTGATTAAAATTTATAAATTAAACAATTTATAAGGTGACACATGACCTTCAAACTGAAGGAACAGTGTGGCATTCTTTAAAACTTGTTTGTACATTTAGATAAATGAAGGAAGTAGTTGTGGAAGATGTAGGGAGCTTAATAATGGGGGAAGTTGTAAGTTAATTCAAGGATAATTTAAATGAATTTATGAAAGATAAATCTATGGGGGAAAGAAAAAGAAGCTGGAATATGAATATATGAATGCATGCATGTGTGCACACACACATTATCACAGCATGTCATTTGGAGCCATCTGATGCAACAGAATATTGGATCATATTGTCCAGTTTGACAATTACAATATTTTGATGTTGAAGTGAGAAAATGAAAAAGTATTTTGGAGCAGATATCAAGATAACCACACTGTAGTGCTAGGACTTGAGCTAATCCTGAAAGAGTAGTTGAAAAGAGGCTAGTGCATGGAGGGAATAAGATATTTCAAGATAAATGGCAGACAGTGGCAGGAAAAAGGCAAGGGGATTGAAGCTAGCCAGTTTGAGTAAGAGAGCCTTATTACTGCATGACCACTGAATTGGAACCTTCCAGAGAGTTGGGAAAATGCAGTGGCTGAGAGGATAGGCTCTAGACCAGTGGGTCCAATAAAAATATAAAGTGAGCCATATCTGTACTTTTAAATTTCCTCAAACAAAAGAAATAGGTGAAATTAATTGTAATGTGCTTTTATTGAACCCAATATATCCAAAATATTTCAACATATGGTCAGTATGTAAAATTATCAATGAGATATTTTACATTCTTATGTATAACAGGTACACAAAGCTGATGTGTATTTACACTTACAGCATGTTTTAGTTTGGAAACTAAATTTACATCAGAAATACTTAATCCATATTTAGATATCATAAATTTATAGTTGAAAAGTATATTTACATACTCAATAACTGAATTAATTTTTTTTTTTTTTTTTTAGGGACAAGGTCTCACTCTGTCACCCAGGCTGGAGTACAATGGCATGATCATAGCTCACTGTAGCCTTGAACTCCTGGGCCCTGGACTCAAGTGATCCTCCTGCCTCAGCCTCCTGAATAGCTAGGACTACAGGTGTGCACCGCCACATCTGGCTCATTTTTTAAATTTTTTGTAAAGATGGGGTATCATTATGTTGTCCAGGCTGGTCTCAAACTCCTGACCTCCCAAAGTACTGGGATTACAGGTGTGATCTTTGAGCCACCATGCATGAGCAACTATTGGTTTTTAAAATTAAATTTAAATCAGTTAAATTAAATAAAATTGAAAATTTAGTTTCTCAGTTGCATTAGCCATATTTCAAATGTTCAGTAGCTATATGTGGCTATAGGAAAGTGCAGCTCTAGAGTGTAATTTTTCAAAACCTGCCTGCATCTATCACTTTCTAGCTATTTGGGCTAATTATTTAAATTTTTAAGTCTGGGTTTCCTTATTTGTAAAATGAACTAGTATTACCTAGTTCATAGGACTATTTTGAAGTTTAAATCAGATAATCTGTGTAATGCCTTGCACATAGTAAGTGCTTATTGCTGGTTGTTATTTGACAATTAGGAATTTAGGGATGAGAACCAGGCTCGGCTTGGGAATAATGGAGAATCTGTCTTGAATATCCTGACTTTGAGGTGAACATGGAGAATCCAATTGAATAAGTGGATTAGAATTTAGGTGAAGGGGTTAGGCCCAGAGAAAGCATAGAAGAATAACAACTCTTGGATGTTCTTTTGACTGCTGTAGCACTGATCATGTACTTTTCTCTCTTTCCCACCAGACTGAGAACCATTTGCTGTCTCCTCGCTAGTGCAACTTAGAGACTCAATTTTAAGTGCCTGGAATTGTGCCTGCACATAGTAGGCATTTAAAAAATGCCTACCGAGCAAAGACATGAAATCAACCTAAGTTTCCGTCAATGGAGGATTGGATTAAAAAATGTGATACAGTATACATATATATCTATATCACATTGTTTGGAATGGAATACTATTCAGCTGTAAAAAAGAATGACATCATGTCTTTTGCAGCAGTGTGGATGGAACTGGTTGCCATTATCTTAAGTGAAACAACTCAGACACAGAAAGACAAACACTACATGTTCCCACTTAAAAGTGGGAGCTAAATAATGTGTACACATAGAAGCAGAGTGTAGAATGATAGACAGTGGAGACTTGGAGGGGTGAAGGGCTGGAAGAGGGGTAGATAATGGGAGGTTGCTTGATGGGTACAATGTGCATTGCTTTAGTGATGAATGCACTGAAGATGCATTGTGACTTCACCACAATGCAATGTATCAATGTAGCAAAATTATACTTGTACTTCATGAATATATACAAATAATAAATGGGGAAAAATAAAATAAAAAAAAGAAATGCCTATTGAATGAACAAACTGAAATGACCAATGGACTAATTGTAACAAGAGAATAGAAAATTGAATTCTTAAAATAAATATTTTAGAGGATTTTGGCCAATTACTATCTGAGCATATGCTTCTAAAGTAAAGACAGTTCAAATGAACACTTTGGTGTACTCTTAGATATATCTTTTGAAATCAATAAAAACCATCAATTTTGAGCTAAAAGTTTGGTGTATAAAAGCTACTCCAAGAAATAAAATTCTTCATTCTCAAAAAGGTACTGTTTAATTCAAATTAATACAGTCTTTTTGGTTGTTGTTTTTCTCATTATTTGCATTTTTAAGCCCATCTTTATGCTTTTGAGAGTTTGAAGACTACGAAAGTCGTATGAAAGGTACAAAAACGATTACCCAGCACTCCTCCCTCCTCACAAATCTTTCTCTCTCAACAGGTACATGTCAGAGAATTCTATTAGTGGACAACAAAGAGGCAATCTAGTTAGTGTGACGTCCCTTCCCTATTTGGTGACACTTTTCTATAGCATTCTTCAGGCTATCTCGTTTGACACTTTGGAACAGCTGCCAAGTCCTTTCCTGCTCCCTGTAAACAAGGCTGTCACTCACGGAGCATTCCCCTTACCTCAAGTAGGGAATGGAGGTTAATGACTTCGGAAATGGAAAACAGAACCACCATCAAAAGGACTTTTAATACCAGGAGAATTATAGGAGAATAATTGAATCAAATAAAATAAGAATATAAATAGACCGTATTACAAGCTGCATTTGTTAAAAGGTTTCATATCAGTTGAAGTTTTCTGTTACCTAGGAAGAGTAATAAAAAGAAATAAAATAGATTGAAAATGGTTACCCTTGAGAAGCTATTTCTGACTTTTTGGCAGGATTCCCCTGTGGCTACTGATGCCCATAGAGTGTGTCTCATTCCTACTTTCTTTTCAACTTCAATTCTGCTTTACAAGTGAGACTTCTGATAGTTTTTTCCCCCCATTTCAGTGTCTTTGATTTATCATTTAGTTTAGTGGTTAAAGAGATGATGCAAACCTCTGTATCTGGGGAAACGCTGACATTTTTCGGCTTCTGATAGGTGACCTTTTAATGTCAAATACTCTAAAAGGAATCAAGAGCATTTTTTTTTGGACAGATTCAATCTGAATCAGAAGGTACTAGAAGCAGGAATTAGAAGAGTAGAGAATGACTTTTAAGAAAGAAACACAACCTCATACATACAATACATACAAAAATATTAATATAATGCGTTGGAGATGGGAATAGAGAGATTTTGCATCATTGTGTTTAATAAGCTTCTTAAATGCAAGGCATAATGACGACATATGTACCTTTTACAAAAGATTGGCAAGTTTGTTTATAAAGGTCTTTTGTAGCTCTTAAACTGAATATTATTTATTAGTCTCATATAGCATTATCATTATTATTAATTCAACAAATAGTAATAATGGCTTAATATATCCAAAGTATTGTTCTAGATACTGGGTTTAGAATGAAGAATTGAAAAAGACATGGTGATTTGCTTATGGAGTTTACAGCCCGGTAGGGTTAGTTATGTGACTGACACATTTACAATGATAAACTGTAAAAAAAAATTATAAAAAGAGAGAAGAAAAGAGGGAATCTGGTCAGGGAATTATGTATTATTGGAAACTAATCCAGTAAAGAGCCTAGTAGGTGGGATAGAGTGGGGGCTTACTCTAGGCAGAGAGAAATTAGAGAAATTTGTTATGCAACAATAGTTAACTAATATACCATTATGTTCTTCCTAAGCTGCCTCTTACATGGGAGCTGTTAAATAATTACAATTTGTAGTGGTAATTATGAAGGTCCAAGGTAGGAAGGACTATGATTCCTAGGTCCAGCACTCTAGGAAATGAAAAGTCCATGCTATTATAGTTCATGAATGAACAGTGGCACTGCATGAGAAGTAGGCAGAGGAGTTGTGAGTTTGTTATGTGTCATTTTTTTAGATGATTTTTTTTCTGGCTCCTTTGTGGGGAATGGATTGGAGGAAAGCAAACTGAAAGAAAGAAATATTACAATATTACAGGGGAAAGATGGTGGTGGCTTGCACTGGGTTGGTGGCATTGAACATAGAGTTAGGGGCATGGATTCAAGGCACATTTTGGAGGTAGACTCTAGAGGTCTTGCTGTTGGGTTAAATATGAATAGAGGTCAAGGGAGAAGAATCATGGATAATACCCCAGTTAGTTTCAAGCTGGAGTATGTAGGTGCATGAGGCTGCCAGGGAGAATAATTTGTTTGGGAAGGAAGAGTTCTGTTGTAAGTTTAATATGTATGTATGGCAAGTGGAGATCTCCGTTGACAATTGGATATATGAATCTAGATGAATTAATGTGGGATTTTTTTTTTGCCATTTATATAAACTTTCATGTGTTGGAAGCAACTTGAAGGAGAGGAAAGAGATGTTAGTCCATTCAGATGGACTGAATCCTGAGAAACGGTAACATTTGGAAAGCAGGCACAAGAGGAAGAGTCAGGAAAGGAGACCAAGCAAAACCAGAGAGGTAGGAGGAAGACTGCGATAGTGGGGTGTCTGAGGAACCAAGGGAGGAGAGTACTTTCATAAGGAAAGAGTGACCACTTGATTGGATGTGAGATTGAGTAAATTGAAGATAGGAAAATGTCCACTGGAAATGGCAAAATATGATTTTCATTTATTTCATTTATTACTGATTGATAAATGTAACATTAGCAGAGCAATGGTATAAAAACCCAGGTAGAATGGGTTAAGGCAAAAATGAAAAATGGAAAAACAGAGAAATAAAAAGTCAACATCTACTTTGACGGGGCATTTCCTAGGAAAGGAGATCAGAGACATGGAATTAAGGTAGGGTATTTTCAGACTGGTGGTATCAAAGCATATTGACATGTTTCTGAGAGTAATATAAAGACAGGGAGAATTGATGATATAGGAAAAAGAGAGTAGAAAATATTGGAATTAAGATCCTTGAGCAGTTGAGAGGGATGGAGTGTGAAGCGTTGACCAAAGAGAGGAACATGGATAGGACTTCCAGTGTGGATACAGACGCAGATTGGTTGGTGGGTTTGGTGGTAGAAGAGTGAAGAAGTCCTTGTCTGATTATGTCTGTTTTCTTAATGAAGTCACTGATGATGATGACAGAATAAAAGGAGACTGAGAGCCAGATACTGGAGTCTTTAGCAAATGAGGGGGAAAGGCCAGGAGCACAGTGGATGTCAGTAATAATAAACTTTTCTGTGAATATATTTCTCTTCTTGTATATTTTGCTTTCACAGTGTAGAGGATATATGCTGATTTCTTTTTCTCCATGTTTTTCCTCCTATCAGGCTCCTTGTTTGTTATTAGCAACATTGGAAGAATCTTGGGAAGTTTGACCAGAATACATGGAGAAACATGGGTGGAATTGTTTACAGTTAGCATGGGCAGAAGGCTGAATGTAGTGTCCACAGTATCACTCTGTTTCAGCAAGTCTTTGGAGGCTCCACCATAAGGTGCATGATATGATTAGATTGTCTTGATAGCAAAAGCAGGGACAATTTACCTGAGAAGTTATCCTACTTTAAAATGCTATACCTTTCTTTTATGGAGTTGCAAAAACAAACAAATAAAACAAAACAAAACACACACATACAAACACACACTCCCCCCTCCTAATCAGAATTAGGAGGAAAAAGGATTACAAAAATATGTGATATTTAATTTTTCTCTTCTTAAATGGAGAAATAAAATCAAAGTTATACCCACAAAGAATGATTGGTGTTTGAATTTTTACCCATGCAGCCTGGAAAATAATTGTAAATATTTAACAGTACCTAAATAAGAGGCAGCTTTTCAGAGTATAAAGAGCAAAAATGTGTATTAGTTACATATTACTGCATAAAAAATTTACCCAAACCTGCAGCTTAAAGTAATTTATTATATCACTATTTCTGTGGGTCAGGAATTCAGGAACATCTTAGCTGGATGGGTCTGGCTCTTGGTCTCTCATGAGGTTTAATCAGACTGTCATCTGGGGCTGCAGTCTCATCTGAAAGCTCAACTAGGGGACGATATGTATCCAAGCTCACTCATGGGGTTGGTAGCAGTTCCTGGCCACAAGGGCCTCTTCATAGCCTTCTGGAATGCCATCATGACTTTTTGCTAGTTTCCCAAGAATGAGTGATGGGAGAGGGAGAGAAAGGAAGGAGGGAACTACTTGAGGAAGTGAATACCAGGAGGTGAGACTCACTGTGGCGATTGCGGAGACTGGCTGTCACAGTGGTGTGTTAGGTGTCCACAATAAACAATATCCTCATCATTTGGCTGTGTGATTTTGGAAAAGTCAGTTAACATTTTTGAGATGCTATTTTCTCATCTGTTGGCTCCTAGTAAATCTCTAGTAACCCTTCTTGCTCTAAAAAAATCAGCCTATTTCACTAAACATTGTTTACAAAGATGGTTAAAAAGTGAAATTGCGGTTCTCATCTACCTTCTTAACTGTGTATTTTTCACTGTTGATGGGCAATTTTGGCAATATTTTTGGAGATTTATATGGAAATATAGACTAGTCAATCGGCCATAGAGAAGAGTTGCCAAATTTTGCAAAGATATTTTAAAGCAGAAGATTCATATTGGTATTTGAGAATAATTAAACTGCTAGACATTTGTCACATTTAGGCTATCCATTACTTTTTTTTCCCTAAAAAATAGCAGCTTTATTGAGATATAATTCACATACCATATAATTGACCTGTTTGAAGTATACAATCTAATGGTTTTTAATACACCCACAGGCTTGTGCAACGATCCTCACAGTCAATTTTAGAACATTTTCATCCTCCAAAAAGAAACCTCATGCCCATTAGCAGTCACTCATTATCACAAATAATTCCCCCAATAGGCACAATGTCTCCCACCCAATTATTAATCTTTTGTCTCTGTAGATTTATATATTCTGAACATTTCTTATAAATTTGAATAATGTAATAGATGTTATTTGTGTCTAACTTCTTTCAGTTAGCATGTTTTAAAGATTCATCTACATTCTAGTATGTATTGGTACTTCATTCTTTTTATTACTGAATAATACGCCAGTGCATGAATACACCACATTTTATTTATCCATTCAACAGTTCCCATATCTTGGTTGTGAATAACATTGCTAGGAACATTCATACACAAATTTTTGTGTGGACGTGTGTTTTCATTGCTCCAGCTTATGTATCTAGGAGTGGAATTGCTGGTTCATGTGGAAACTCTGTGTTTAACATTTTGAGAAACTGCCAAACTATTTTCCAAAGCAGCTGTACCATTTTGCGTTCCTTCCAGCAATGTGTGAGGTTCCAGTTTTGCCACATCTTTGTCATCTTTTTTGGTCTTTTTTTTTTTTTTTTTTTTTTTTTGAGATAGAATCTCACTCTGTTACCCAGGCTAGAGTGCAATGGCGTCATCATAGCTCACTGCAACCTTAAATTCCCGGGCTCAAGCAATCTCCTGCCTCAGCCTCTGGAGTGCTGGGACTACAGGCATGTGCCACCGTGCCTGGCTATTATTTTCTATTTTTTGTAGAGATGGGGTCTCACACTTGCTCAGGCTGGTCTGGAACTCCTGGCCTCAAGCAGTCCTCCAGTCTCAGCCTCCCAAAGTGCTAGGATTACAGGTATGAGCCACTGTGCCTGGTCTGTCTTTTTGATTACAGTCAAACTAGTGGATGTGAAGTGGTATCTCCTTGCATTTCCCTAATGGCTAATAATGTTGAGCATCTTTTTATGTGCTTATTGGCTATTTGTATTTCTTATTTGGAGATACGTCTTTTGAAACTCTTTGCCCATTTTCTTTCTATTTTGTTTAGAATATCTCTTTGTATAGTTTTCTTTTTTAATTCTTTAAATAAATCTTATTGTGTATAT
Organism: Varecia variegata; assembly: GCA_028533085.1. Lineage (NCBI taxonomy): Eukaryota > Metazoa > Chordata > Mammalia > Primates > Lemuridae > Varecia > Varecia variegata. Next base: position 76,200,307 of record CM052441.1, on the reverse strand, counting down.
TTAAGGTATACAATATGCTATGGAATGTATATAGATAGTAAAGAGGTTACTATAGTGAAGCAAATTAACATATCCATCACTCATATAGTTATCCTTTTTTTCTTTCATGGTGAAAGCAGCTAAAATCTACTCATTTAGCATCAGGCCCATATACAGTACAACTAGTAATCCTCCTGTTCTATATTAGATCTCTAGAGCTGTTCATCCTACATATCTGCTACATTTTATCCTCGGATCTACATCTCTCCATTTCCTTTCCCCACCCCGGTAACTGCCATTTCATTGTCTGTCTCTGTATATTTGAATTTTTTTTAGATTCCATATATACATGAGATCATGCTATATTTTTCTTTCTTTGCTTGGCTTATTTCACTTAGCATAATTTCCTCTAGGCTTATCCATGTTATGGCAAATGGCACAATCTTGTCCTCTTTTAGGGCTGAATAATATTCCATTGTATATATGTGCCACAGTTTCTTTATCCATTTGTCCGTTGATAGACTCTTAGGTTGTTTACTCCTATGCAATGAACATGGGAGTACAGCTGTCTTTATGAGGTGGTGATTTCATTTCCTTTGGGTATATAACCACAAGAAGCATTGCTGGGTCATATGGTCATTCTATTTTTAATTTCTTTAGTAATGTACATATTATTATAATAGCTGTACCAATCTACATTTCCACCAATAGTGTTCTCTTTTCTCTGTACTCTCACCAACATTTGTTATCTTTTGACTTTTTGATAATAGCTATCCTAACAGGTATAAAGTGGTATCTCATAGTGGTTTTGATTTACATTTTCCTGATGATTAAAGATATTGAGCACATTTTCATATACTTTTTGGCTATTTTTATGTCTTCTCAGAGAACTGTCTATTTATGTCTTTTGCCCATTTTTAATTGGGTTATTTATTTTTCCACTATTGAGTTGTATGAGTTTTTAATAAATTTTGGCTATTAACCCCTTATCAGATATATGGCTTGCAATTTTTTTCCCAATCTGTAGGCTACCATTTCATTTTGTTGATTGTTTCTTTTGCTGTACAGAAGCTCATGCAAAGCTGGTTTAACATACACAAATCAATCAACATTATACAGCACATCAATAGAATGAAAGATAAAAACCACCTAATCCTCTCAATTGGCATAGAAACAACAATTGACAAAGTTCAACATCCTTTCTTGATAACAACTCTTAATAGTTTAGGTATAGAAGGAAATTTCCTCAATATAATGAAGGCCATTTATGAAAAACCCAGAGCTGACATATTATAGTCAGCTCTGAAAGCTTTTCCACTAAGATCTGATACAAGGCAAGGATGCCCACTCTTCCCACTTTTATTCAACACAGTACTAGAAGTATTATCAAAAGCAATCAGACAAGAAAAAGAAATAAAAGGCATCCAAATCAGAAAGGAAGTTGTAAAATTATGTCATTATTACATCATGCAGATGACATGATCCTATATATACAAACCCCAAAGGTTCCACACAAAAAACCTGTTAGAGCTAATAAGTAAATTTAGTTAACTTTCAAGACACAAAATCAACATACAAAAAGCAGTAGCATTTTAATATCCAGATAAAAACCTAACTGAAAAAGAAATCAAGAAAACAATTCCATTTATAATAGCATAAAAAAATAAACCTAGAAATAAATTTAACCAAGGAGGTAAGAGATATTTACATTGAAAACTATAAAACATTTCTGAAAGAAATTGAAGAAGACACAAATAAATGGAAAGATATCCTGTGCTGTGGATAAGAGAAATTAATATTGCTAAAATGTCCATATTATCCAAAGCAATATACAGATTCAATGTAACCCTTATCAAAATCTCAATGCTATTCTTCACAGAAATAGAAAAAAAGAATCCTAAAATTCATATGGAACCACAAAAGACCTTGAATAGCCAAAACAATTCTGAGAAAGAAGAACAAAGTTAGAGGCATCACACTTCCTGATTTAAAATTCTATTACAAAGCTATAGGTAATCAAAACAGTATGATATTGGCATAAAAACAGACACATAGACCTGTGGAGCAGAATAGAGAGCCCAGAAATAAGCCCAAACATATGTGGCCAACTAATTTTTGACAAGGGCACAATGGGAAAAGAATAGTATCTTCAATAAACAGTGCTGGGAAAACTGAATTTTCATGTGTGAAAAAATGAAATTGGACCCTTATTTTATAACATACACAAAAATCAATTCAAAATGAATAAAAGACCTAAATATAAGACCGGAAACTATAAAACTTCTAGAAGAGAACATGGGGGAAGAGCTCCTGGACATTGGCCTTGGCAATGATATTTGGATATCACACCAAAAGCTCAGGCCACAAAAATCAAAAATAAATAAATGGGACTATGTCAAACCTCTACCATTTTAAAATTGTATTATTTGTATTTTTATTGTTTAACTGTAAGTTTTTAAAAATATATTCTGGACACAAGTCCCTTATAAGATATGGTAGTATAAGATGTAAAATTAAGGTTCAATATTAAGTGCTGCCTTGACATCTGGAAAAATTGAAAGAGTCTTGAATGGCCTAACTACAAGTTCTCCTCCCCATTCTGGTCCCATAGGTAAGCTGCCCCAGCTAAGTAACCTCCTTATTGAATGGGCCAGATGCGGTTCCTGCCTATTCATGAGTAGCAGGTTTCAATTCCCTGCAGCCCATGAAATTATTCAAATAAGTATACCCCATGTTTTCATGGGAACCAGGGGACAGTGTATCCTCTTGGTACTACAAAGTCAGCCTCCTTCAGCTCCTGGTTGTCCACTCTGTTGCTGAATACAACCTCTGTATGGACCTACGTGGCTAGTGTCCTCCTGCCCTGAGGTGTGAGTGTGTGTGACTCATAAACTGCTGTTGATCTCATCTGTTCTATGTTAGATATTGTGTGTTGGGCCATCCCCACACTTCTAGGGTGGGAACCCCTCCCTCACCAATGAGATGAAGAGAAGACAATCAAAACAGATAAATGATTTGCAAATATTTTCTCCCATTCTGTGTGTGGTCTTATACTTTCTTGATAATATCGTTTAAAGCACAAAACTTGTAAATTTTGATGAAGTCTTATTTATCTTTTTGTTTTCTTTTGTTTTGTTCCCTTGTGCTTTTGGTCCCATATCTAAGAAGGCTTTGCTTAACCCAAGATCACAAAAATGCACTCTTAGGCTTTCTTCTAAGAGTTTTATAGTTTTAGCTCTTACATCTAGGTCTATGATCCATTTGGAGTTAATTTTTGCAGGTTGTGTAAAGAATGGTTCCAACTTCATTCTTCCACATGTGGATAGGCAGTTGTTCAACACCATTTGTTGAAAGAGTATTTCTCCCCATTGAATTATCTTGGCCCCTCTGTCAAAAGTTGCCCATTACCTTTTGAATAGTTTTTCTGTATTTTGAGAAGTTTCTATTTTGAGTTTCACATTTCCACGGTAGAATCAAAACTCAAATTTATAGCCTCTCTTATAGCTAAAATGTAAACATTTGTCTGGGGATTCAGTCATCTGGTAGCTCAGACACAGAGGAGAGCAATATGAACAAACCGGCTCTAGGTGGAGCTGGTGCAGTCGTGGCAATGGCCACATTGGCTTCCTCTAGTCTTTGGTGGTACCATGGAAGTTTAGATTGTTTCTTCAACTTGCCAGCTGCACAAAGGTTTTTGGCATTGTAAACAAGCTTATTGTTGGGCCTGATTCTCCAAGCCTCCCAACAAACACTTCTGTGGATTATTAGGTACTTTTTTTCTTCTTTCTTCATCAGTCAGTGTCAACTTCTGTTGCTTACAACCAAGAGCCTGACTGATACCCACTCTATGAAGAAATAAAGTAGAATTTAAGGTAAAAATTGCACTTTAGTTTTGCATAGAACATAGATCTGACATTTCTAACTGGCTTTTGTGATGGGGGTTTAGGTAAAAAGTAGTAGCATCTGTTTTAGTTATTAAATAGTTTCAGTTACTAAATAGTTGCATGACAGTCAGATGCAACTGTCTGCTGCCAAATTAAACATAAGCAGTGGACTCTCCAATCAAATTTGCTTAGGTGCTTCATATTTTCATCTCTGACCAGCTCTGTTTCAGTTCTTTTCCTGCTTCTGATTCTTAGCTCCATCCCATAGTTAGGCCTGTTTGACACTCTTGGACCTGGTTGTGTAATTAGATTCCCTGGTTTGACTCACATCTCTTCCTTGAGGAAGGGGACCCAGACCAACCTCTCTGGTTGTTCATATCTGAATTGTCAACCTGTTCATCAGACTCTTAGGACGTAATCTTTGGCTCCAGTTAGGTTGGCAGGTTAAAAGTTGGACCTGCCTAGCCAAACTCAATCTATTTTACACCAGTTCTATGGATTCGGTGGCATGCCAATTGCTACATTGTACTTCTCACTACAGAGAAGTTGTATCTTATGGGAAACATGGCATGAAAGAGGTAGAAAGCCTACATTTGAGGGGAGATACCAGCTCTAATGATCCAATTGAAGAGGGTGAGAGAGCAGCAGTAAGTCACCTGGCACTTACAGATCCCCCCTCCTGGGTTCTCTTTGAGAGAGACTCCCATTTCTATACCCACTACTTTCTCCAGGAAAAAGTTTTTGGCAAACTGGACAGGTAGTTTGCTTTTCCATGGAGATGCAAATCCGTAAGAAACAGAGCCCAGTATTTGTTAATTGATTCAGAAATTGGCCTTTTTTATGTCCTGTCTATGAGTGCATTAGACTAATTATACGTTACCAGAATCCCCTCTCCTATAGAAATTACATATTCTACATTTCCTACTTCTCGTCGCCAGTAAATTGACACTTCAGGGCTCTGAAACTACTTATATTGGCAACCTCAATAGCTACAAAGAATGGTCTGGGAATAAGTTGAGGGGGAGGATGGAAGAGGAGAATCCTTCAAGGATCTTGTGAAGCTGTCAAGACTGTCTCCTTTATCTATCGTAGTGGTTTCTGGGTAATGCAATACTGATGGTTCCTAACATGGAGATGTATTGCATGTTCTCTATCTATCTTGGAGAATTGAATTCTACTGTCATTTTCTTTTTGCCTCATAGACAATTAGCTTAAATCTTTGCCTGTGTTGTTAAAAACCAGAATCAGTGTGAACAGTGTCATTGGAAAAAGTCAGACAGTTTTGAGAGCATGAGCCAAGAAAAATAGATTGGTAAAAGTAATGTGAAATGGTCTCTATCAAAGTCATTATGTTTGATGGGTTTTTCTAAGGCATTAACCTCAGAGGTGTCTTCAAGAGATGGTTTCAAGATATAACACTCTTATAAAAGAAGACAGCAGTCAGTGGGCTAAAAAATAGACTAGGACCTAGAGGGATTGTATTTGAAATTCCATTTCACTACTGAAATCTCTGCGGTACAGTGGAAAAGTCACTTAGCCCAACACTACTTCAGTTTTGCTATCTGTAAATGGGAGCAATAGCTTCTTATGTAGTTTAATAGCTTATAATTTTTTCATATTAGAGAAGCATTATACATTTATTCATGAAAAAAATTCAGCTGGGCAAAAAGAATGCAAAATATATCTTCAATCCTCCTTTTCCAACCCAAAGGAAGTAATTACTTCACTTTGGTGCATATCCTTTGGGATTTCCAGATCATCTTCTTTGCACCCTCAGTTTCAAGAACCATTCCTCAGCAATAACGGATGTACATGGAAGATTCAATCAAATTTCACCACATGCCCCTCTATCACCCTTGTCTCTCTCCTTGAGGTAAAATAAGTTCAGTCAAACCAAAAGATCAATAAAATCAGCATAAGAAACAGACTATGTTATATCATAAAATTGTTATTTTGTATCACGTGAAACAGGTAAAATTTCAAACACATTTATATGCCTAGGACAGCCACAATGGCAAACACTGATCTTGTGTAATCTTGTGGATATTAATAAATGGTTCTAATCAACAGTGTATGGGAGAGTAATAGTTGTCAATGTGGTGATGCAGGGAGGGGTAGAGCAAGTCCCTTTGCTGATGGAAAAACCCTCCTAAGGTGAGAGCCACGGTTCAAGGACTGAGAAAGACTCTGATATCTTTGTGATGCTGCATAAGCCAGCCAGTGATGACCATGGTGACCCAGCGACCACACAGGGGCTGGTTAGTTCAATTAAGCCTTTGTTGTCTCCACGGAAGAGTGTATTTTCCTAACATGCCCAGGGATTCAGATTGATTTTTAGGGCCCTTGACCCAGAGGGCCCCTGTGGAACAGTTTGTTTGTAAGGTTTTTTTTTGTGTGTGTGTGTGAAGAGGTAAGTGGGGGCCCTTCAAGTATCATTACCTCAGCACAGGCGGGAAGAGAATGAAGTCTAGATCTTCTGAGATGGCGCCTCTCCATAACACTGATGGCTCATGACTAGGGAACTAATTGCCTGGAGAAGAGGGATGGAAGAGAAATTTTACATAGTACATACTTTTGTTGTACATTTGACTTTTATTTTATACCATGTAAAAATATTATCTATTCTAAAAAGAAAGGCAAATTAACATTTTTTAAAAAATATAAAAATACAAATGACAAAAAAAATATCAGGCATTTTAGGTAGAGGTTAAATTGCTATGTGGAATTTTAAAAACCTGTATGCAGTTTAGTTCTCTTGGAAGCATCAAAGGAATATGACAAAATATTTGCATGCAGAAAATGCTACTTCCAATACTATCCTGGATTAATTTTAAAAATCAAGAATGGATGTTGCTTATAGATATTCCAACATAGGAGCTATGGCTATAGGATTCAAATCACCCTAACTAAACCCACCAAAAATACAGAAGGATATTCTCCCATTCACATATGAACTAAGTAAATCATGCTACAGTCTTCCTCCACTGAGCAAAACTTGTTTTATGTTATCTTCTCCACAACAAAGAACGTTTTCAAATTTTAACCATGTTTATTTTTTTAGCTTTATAATGAGTTTTTGGGCTAATGAATAATTTTTGAGACTCCCTGAGAGACAGTTTTTGCCCCTTGGTTTATTAGGCTATGCATAATGGCATTTGAATGTCTTTTACTGCACAAATAGGTAATTTATGTAATCTATTTGTACGGTTTGAATGCAAGTAGTGGCACTAGATTGGAGTTTGTGATTCTTTTGCACAGTAGATTACATAGTTACTGAATAAGCCATTAATGTGACCACATTGAAATAGGCTACATTCATCCTAGGACCCTGTATTTATTTTCCTAATATTTTGTATTGTACTTTAAATTTGGACAAGGAATGAGCTGGTCTGCTAGAAAACACACTTAACATAGACTTTATTCTGTTAACTTGACCTTTGTTTAGAAATTTCTTTGATAGTTTGGACAAGTAGACATTTTGATTTTTCTACCTACCCATTTTATGGAGATATCATGAGGATGATCAAGAAGTTAATTACTAAAATAACTTACCAAATGAAATTGTCTCTCTGGTAATAACTGAAGGCCACATGCAAGTAAACATTTGTTGTGTGTCCTTTTTGTGTCCAGCTGCCTTTGCAACACTAAAAATAACTTTGTTTTGTGTACTTCTGATTGGTCTTTTCCTTTTCATTGTCATTGAGCCCCTCTTGTTTAAGTTCTCCATCTGTCTTTCTCTGTCTTTCCTTCTATTCTCTGGGCCAACTAAATCAACTGGAGGCTTGTAAACTGATAACCCAAGTTAAATCTCAGTGCAATTAGAGGAAACAGAATTCTCAACACTCCTGATTTCTGCTTTTCTCTCCAAACTGTGTGAGTCCGATTAAATTATGCACTTGCAATCTTAAAACAGAAGCAGATTTAATGGAATGCGGCAATCAAATAAAATTTTCCCTGTATTTTATTTTTTTCCTGAGCTGTTTTTATGGTGAAAAACAGCAAACACAGGAAAATTGCATAAAACACAAATACACCTCTTAATAAATATTATAAGGCAAAGAGTATTTAACCATCACCCAGGTAAATATATAGACTATTGGCAACACCTGAGAATTCCCTCCATCTTCCTCTTGTTCTCCCCACAAATTAACCACTATCCTTACTTTTTTGGTAATTACTTCCTTCCTTTCCTCTATAATTTCACCACCTATGTATGCATTTTCTCAAACTGTAGTTTTGTTTTCTCTATTTTTAAAACTTTATGTGAAGGTAGTTGTAAGTTTTAGGATCTGGTTTTGTATGAGTCAGGAAACAAACAGCATATTCAAAAAGAGAATTGAGAAGAGTTTCACAAAGAGACCACATACAAGTTGTATGCAAGTTTAAAAGAAACCAGCAGGGGATGTTGTAACACCCCAGAGCTAGCAACAGCTGGGGAGTGGGGAGCCTTTGCTACCTCTGGACCTGAAGGGCCCAGGGAAGGTGCACACAATTTCAGGAACTCCATGCCTGCTATTGCTGTACGGGAGAGCAGGTTAACAGCAAATGTGGGCTTCCATAGAGGACAGCAGCCATTGCTAACTATGAGCTTTTAAAAGGTGCACAAAGGGATGAATACGCTGGCCTCTTGCCCTCTGATCTGCCTCTTGTTGGCTGTATCAGAAAAAAGCCAGAGCCGGGCGCGGTGGCTCACGCCTGTAATCCTAGCACTTGGGAGGCCGAGGCGGGCGGATTGTTTGAGCTCAGGAGTTCGAGACCAGCCTGAGCAAGAGCGAGACCCCGTCTCTACTAAAAAATAGAAAGAAATGATCTGGCCAACTAAAATATATATAGAAAAAATTAGCCGGGCATGGTGGCGCATGCCTGTAGTCCCAGCTACTCGGGAGGCTGAGGCAGTAGGATCGCTTAAGCCCAGGAGTTTGAGGTTGCTGTGAGCTAGGCTGACGCCATGGCACTCACTCTAGCCCGGGCAACAAAGCGAGACCCTGTCTCAAAAAAAAAAAAAAAAAAAAAAAAGCCAGAGTGCAAGCCTGTTTGGAGACGTCCATACTGGCCAGGTCCAAGGCACAGAGAGGGGTAGAGAGGGGATCTGGAAGGGCGAATGGACCATGTCCTAAACAGACTTCTTTTGATTGACCTTATTTTGAGAGAGTTAGTCACATTGTTGTATATAGCTGTTTTTTTGTTTATTCCCACTGCTGTATAGTGCTCTATTATGGAAACATTTCATTATTTATAGATTTTATTGTTGATGGACATTTGGGTTATATCTTGTTTTTGACTATCATGATTAATGTATACCTGTTGAGTCATGTAGGTATATTTTCTATTGGGTGTATATCAAACAGCAGAATTACTGGAAAATAAGGTGTGTATGTATTTAGCTTTAGTGAATAATGTCAAAGTATTTTCCAGAGTTGTTGCAATAATTTACACTCCCACCAGCAGTTTATGAAATTTCTGTTTTTCCATAGCCTTGAAAATCTTGTATATTGTCAATCTTTTTAATTTTAGCCATCCTGGTGTGTGGTATGATGTTATTCAATTTGCATTTCCATCATTAGTAATGAGGCCACATGTTATACACTTTCATTAGCCATTTGGATAACCTTTATGTTCCAGTTTCTTGTCCTATTGCATGGTCTGTCTTTTCCTTATTTATATGTAGGAAGATTTAAAAGTATAAATCTGGTTACTAGTTCTTTGTTGGCTCACACACATCCCTTCTTACTTTATGTTTTATTTTTTTTTCCCTGTCTTATTCATGTGTTGATAAATAAAAGCTTTTTAAAATTTATTATAGTTTAATTTATCAATCTTTTCTAATTAGTGCTTATGTTTTATATTAAATATAATTCCCTCTCCATTAATTTAGATTCTCTCCAATTTTTCTTAAGTGTTTTATAGTTTTCTGAGTAAAGGCCTTACATATCTTTTATTAGTTTTATTTCTAGATATTTTAAATTTTTTACTCTATTGCACATAGTATCTTTTTAAACTTCATTTTCTAATTGCTTATTGCTAGAGAAATAAAAATTTTTATATTGCAATTTAATTTCCAACCAGGAAAATAGAGACTATTCTAAGCATTTTGTATGGAGGGTAGTTAATACAAGGGATTTACAACAGAAATGATAGAGTAACTGAGACTCCAAAGAGGGGAAGTAATGAGGCAACCCAGAAGATACCAAGAAGCAGTAAGCTGCTTCCACTTCTAGACTAGGGGGACCAAGAAAGGAGGTGGCGTTACTGAAGCTCAGAGACCAGCATTAGTCAGCAGACATGGAACCTTAGGGAGCTTGGAGCTGGAATCAGTAGTTACCTGAGATGCTACAGAAAACAGAGAGGGAGGGAAATACCCTGCCTTTTCCTCTCTCCCCTGCCTGCTGATATTTATCGAGTTCCTTCCACTGGGTGAATGTATATAGAATCCAGAGGCGAAGGAGACTGAAATATTGTTCCCTTGAATACAGTGTAGAAGAAGGGAAAAATGAAGGATAGATCTGGGATAAATAGATAGCTGACTGGCCTACACATTGCTTATTCTGATAATTTATCTTCCTCCATCTACCTTTTTATTTGTATTTGAATATACACAACTATATCTTCCATAAATGACAGATTTTTTCTTTTTTTTTAGTCCCTTGGACAACATCCAAATATAAATGACAGTTTTATTACTTCCTTCTCAATCCTTATAACTTTTATTTATTTTTCTTGCCTTATTGTATTAGCTAGACGTAGGCAGAATCATAAGCTCCAGAGACTGCCAAAGCATTCTGAGTTGCCCTGAAGTCTGCCTGGATCCATCTGCAGGATCTTCCTGGACAGCTTCAGCCTATAGGATAGGTATCACTCTACCTAGCTAATTTTTAATTCTATAGCCGTATAGAATTTCAGAGCTGGGAAGGATCTAAAAGGTCAACTAGTCCAGGGGTTGGCAAACTATGGTCCTTGGGCCAAATCTGGCTGCTGCCTGTCATTGTAAATAAAGCTTTCTTGGAATATAGCCACATTTCTTTGTTTGTATAATATCTGTGGTTGCCTTTGTGCTACAATGGCAGAGTTGAGTAGTTGGACAGAGAGCATGTGACCCTCAAAGCCCAAAGTATTTATTATCTGGCTTTTTACAGAATAAGTTTGCCTACTCCTGATCTAGTTGATCCTCCTCATTTGACAGATGAGGAGATTGGTCACCACTCATTGTCGTACAGCGGTTAGTGGCAGTGTGTGGATGGGATCACATATCTCCAGACTCATGAACTAGTGTTTATATCACTGCACCATATGATCAAAAGCCTCTCTCTGCTCAAACATGAAAGTCTCTATCATAGGATGGGGCTTGTCCTGGGCAGGATGGAGATGATAAGGGCCCTGGCCAGTCAGATGGGAGGTCAGTTCAGACTCGGTGGGACCACCCACCTGTCTGTCACGGCCTTTCTCTCTATCATGCATGACTCTGACGATAACAGTTCTCTTTCACCCTTGAGTAATAAAGAAAGGAAAACACACACACAATAAGCTACAATAAGCTGGTTCTCTTCTTGTCCACAGCCTTCTCCTCCACATGCAGTACCAGTTGACGTTAGGTAATATTTAGTGAAAGTTCTAGGCGATTTAAATTTGTTAATTTCAACTCAGAAGTGTTGCATTACTGTTTACTTGAAAGTTAAGAATTCCAAAGAACCTTGAATTATTATTTACCGTCCGTGTTGCCATTATTCACAGCTTCCTAACCATAAAAACATTCAGCTCAATTTTCAAGTAGTGCTGTCTGACGATGGAGACAGGGAGAATTTCTATTGAAAAAGGAATGACCTCAAAGCTACTTTTTTTCAATATTGAGGCCTAGGCTTTCTTCTATTTGAAAAGGCATAACAATTATTAAAGAACATGTTAAATTATTTTACATTCTTTCTTTCTCATGCTCTTTATCTCCCACTTTCTCATGATTTCTGATAAAACACAGCCGTCTTCAGATGGAAAGGCTGATTCTGAGCTTTAAGCATGTCCTTGTCTTCTTATTTACCACTGCGTTGCTTCTGGGTGGCACATGCCGATTATCATAAAAGATGTTTTACTTAACTAGACATTTCTATAAATGAGGACCTTTTAGTAAGAGTGATAAGGAACTTAATTTGGTTTTTATTAACCTAAACTTGTGATTCTTCTTTTACTACTCTGTGGGATAATTCTCTTTTTAAAGTTCACTTCAAGTCCTTCCTGCTTTGAATTTCTTTGCAAAGCTATAACTTTAGTTGGACAGTTTTAGAACCAAAACACTGGATTTAAATTTTTGTTTTATTTATTTATAGAGTTGCAGGAATTGTTGTTGCTTTTTTTTTTTTTCTTTTTTCTTTCCATCAGTGCTTTCTTTCAGCTCTGGTCTTGTATTTCTCTCTCTTTTTCCCTAGACAAACCATGGGGAAGCGTCTTAGTAACACAGAGGTAGTTGCAAACAGGACATCTGCATCATTTCACAGAATTCTTGTTACATGATTTTACCAGGCTTTGAACCATTTTCCTCAGAGATATTTCTCAGTGAAGGGACGTGAGAAGAGACAGTCTGGGTTGATTGCCTTGTCTTTGTTTTCTAAACTGTAGTATTAGCAGTTCCACATTATGTAAGACCTTTCACTATGCCATTGTTCTAAAACAGGCTGGAGACTTGCCTCAAATGTGGGGTGGGAGAGGAAACCAGGTAATATTAAGTTGAGCATGAAATCTAGTGTCATTTTCTCCTTTTTTTGACATGAGTCCCCTAGAGCTAACAATCTGAGCATTTGACTCCCTATTGACTGTGTAATGGGAAAGTCTCAGGTTTTGTCCACCTAAAACTGAATGAGGCCACAGTTATAGTAATATCCAAATCTCAGTCCCTTAAGGTTCTACCTCCTTTACCAAAGACCATTAGTTGGTTTTTCCCCTCAGTGTTCCTCCCTGTTAATTTCTGAGAACCTCAGTGGCTCCTTTGCCTCCACAATCTAGTTCTGGGCACTGCTGTTGCTTGCAAGGAAAGTTGTCATAGTATCTCTATCGCAGAATTCGCAAGTATTCTTAACCCTATGGCCCTACATCATCAGAGGGTTTCTTCTCCCAGCACTGGTTTTGCTGGTGTCTTAAATCATTGCTAAAGCCAGGCATTTATAGCAGTGGTCCCCAGCCTTTTCGGCACCAGGGACTAGTTTCACGGAAGATAATTTTTCCATGGAAGATGGGGGAAGGGAGGGAGGGTTTTGGGATGATTCAATCTCATTACATTTATCGTGCAGTCAGACCTCTCTGCTAATGATAACCTGTATTTGCAGCCACTCCCCAGCACTAGCATCACCGCCTCAGCTCCACCTCAGATCATCTGGCATTAGATTCTCATAAGGAGCACACAACCTGGATCCCTCACATGCTCAGTTTATAGTAGGGTTCATGCTCCTATGAGAATCCAATGTCATTGCTGATCTGATAGGAGGTGGAGCTCATGCAGAGATGCAAGCAATGGGGAGCGGCTGTAAATACAGATGAAGCTTCGCTTGCTAGCTGCTCACCTCCTGCTGTGTGGCTGGGTTCCTAACAGGCCATGGATGGATACTGGCACGTGGCCTGGGGATTGGGAACTGCAGATCCAAAGAGCCCAATACCACTTTGCTACTCAGTTGCAGGACCAGAGACATGTGCAAATGGAAAAGGACAATGCTCCTTTTATGCTGTGCACCCACACCAGTTGTACACGGGCTCCTCCAGTGTTATATTTCTACCACGTGTCTTGATCTGGCAATTAGCTTTTGGGCAGGAAGATTTAGTTAAGATCTTGTTGGCTTCCTGGAGGATCTCAGCCAATTTGTCCACATGCTCATGGTACTGTAAGGTGAGAGAACACTCCTTCTCTGAGTGATGTTTGGTCAGAGCCCTTAAGTGTCAAAGTTCATAATGATATGGCTCTTCCAATTCATAAATTTCTATTTCCTCACCCTGATCTCTCCACTCAGGGGAGCTGACATGTATCCAGAGTGGTTGGAGAGAAGCAAGTATAAGTATTAACTGCTTCAGAGACATACCCAGTGAAGTCTGGGGCTAGGCTGGGCAAAAAGGGCAGGGCTAGGACCTTTGATTTAGAGAGAAGCAAATGCTTTAAAAGATGCTGCCTTTAATTTCTTTCTCTCTGCTTCTCAAGATCCTGTATTCCTATCGATTCCTTTCATGCCTTTTCATCATAGTTTTAGAAAGGGTTGCATCAACATATTACCTTAAAAAAATGGCATCACTTTTGGAGACTATGCTTAGAGGGCAATTGGTTCCCTTTCTCATCTCCCACTCCAGTTACTTTTGGACAACTTTGCTGTATTCGGAGAAAACTCCCCTCTATTTATGAGGTTTGGTGCTGAGTCTGACTTTTAGACCAAATTCCTTACTCCTGTATGACTACATATTTTTTAGTATAATGGACTTCTCTGGGAGTCTGAAGTCTGTGGACCTTCCTCAGGATAATGTATGCAAATGGCATAAAATACATAGGATTATAAAGGAGACTAATCAGAGGGAAGTACAATTAACCAAATATATTTAAATATTTTTTGCTTCTTTATTTACACAGTTGATAACAAGGTCTAGTGATGGATCTAATAACCAAATCTGAAATGGTGATGATATGATTTTTTGAATTAACTGCAACAACTGTAACATTATATGAAAACAGCTGTGTTTTCTATTGGTGACAAAGTCACAGATATTGCTAACACTGCTCTGGTTTGTGATAGAAGAAAATGCTACGCTGTTGTTGAATATTAGTAAAACTAAATTTTTTCCCCCTATTCAAGTTCATAGACTTCTGAATTTGGAGTTCATGGACCTCTGGTAAATAAGGTGAGCTCTGGGCAGGGTCCTCATAGTTCTTCCTGTAATCTGGTCTTGGTCAGGGTTGATGTAGTCCATTTGATATGCTGTGATATCTTTGTCCCTTGAAGGGAATCAGAGTTTCTGGACCCCTGATTTAAGTAGAAGTTTTAGCCCCTTAGGGAATAAGAAGATATTAATATTAATAGGTATGTGGCAAGGGGGTGCTACTCAGCCACATGGCTGAAGAGAATCCAACCCTCAAGGACAAATGGGACCTGGGGCAATGTGAGGAAGATTGTTATCTGCTTCTCTCTTCAGCAGCCTCTTAACCCAGTTCCCTGTTAGGACTTTTAGGTTGAGGTGGGAGAATCACTTAAGGATAGGAATTTAAGATCAGCCTGAGCAAAGTAGTGAAACCTCATTTCTACAAAAAAATTTAAAAAATTAGCCAGCTATGGTGTTGAGTGCCTGTTGTTCCAGCTACTCTGGAGGCTGGAGTAGGAGGATCACTTAAGCCCAGGAGTTCGAGGTTGCAGGGAGCTATGATGATGCTACTGCACTCCAGCCTGGGCAACAAAGAAAAAGAGTTTGGATCTGGTGGGACCATGGGTGATTTGTTTTATTTCTTTTCCTTCATTAAAACTCCTCTTCTCCCCTCTCCCCACAACCTCTGGTAGAATAGCTACTGTTTATGTTGTGAGCATGCAATACTCTGATTATGGAAAAATATGCAATATTTATTTTAAACCATTTTGCCAATCTTTTCAGGTCTCATTCAAATCCAGCTCCCTCCTTGGGGCTTCTCCTGATATTGTCAGTTTCCAAGGGACTCCCAACCCGAACTCTCACTGCCTCCCCACGTGCTTCTCATTAGTGAATGAATTGCTTATTGAATGAATTGCTCTTCTTGTCTTTTCTTCCAGATTGTAAGTCTTTTGAAAATAGTGCTCACGTGCTTATTCATAGCCATATTCTTCCAGCACCTAGCCTAATATTTTGCACATAATATCCTATTTTATCATATTCTAATTAGCTAATTATTTAATATGTCACATGGTAAGTACTTAAGAAAACACTTGTGGACACATTCTGAATGTAAGTGATGACCAGTCACACTTTGGCTGAATTAATATAAAGTTGCTTTGAAAGGCCACTATTCACTGTAACAAGAACTGTTTGTTAGGAGGGTGACATTTCCACTCATCTTTTTGTATCAGACTGGCCTCAGCCCAATCCTCTTCTAGCTGCATCCAACCAAGGAAGGTTATTTTGTAAATCAGATTGGTCAGGCCCTCTGTTGGGTTACATGTTAGGAAGGAAGGCATTTCCTTTGATTCCGAGTCTTCTATTTAATTTTGCATATCATTTCCTCAGTTCAGATTTTCTCAGGGAGGATGGGCGAACAGACAGGAACTATTTCTGGGTTTCTGTCCATAGTGATAGATGTCATCAAAATTTTGCCAAAATCTCCCATCTAACTTAGACGTCACAGAAAAGAGCTACAATGGGAAGTTGACTTCATTCTGTTTATTATATAGGCAGCTGTGTTTCTGTATTTATTTAGGATTTTAGAACATCATGAAAAATTACCCCATTTCACAATCTGGATGGTAGGAAGTACT
This sequence comes from Varecia variegata, assembly GCA_028533085.1. Lineage (NCBI taxonomy): Eukaryota > Metazoa > Chordata > Mammalia > Primates > Lemuridae > Varecia > Varecia variegata. The sequence goes on along the minus strand of CM052441.1, from coordinate 76,183,992 downwards.
GTTTGCTGGCTGCAGACCCTCATGGCAGGTTTGGGCCAGATTTTGAGATTTGTGCAGTGAAGGGAGATCCAGAGGACATAAACTTTTTGTGGTGGTATGTCTCTCCCATGTTTGGTAATGAAGGACAGCAGATTGGCTCACCAGGGTGGGTTTGCAGTAGCCGGAGGGGATGGGAAGAAACCCTGAGTAGAGCTGCAAGTTTTGCATCCAGCTCTACAGCTGGCAGCCACGGTGTCATGGTGGTGCTTCCAGGCACCTCTGCTCTTGGTGTACACCTCCCTTATATGCCACACACTCTGTGTTATTTCTCAATTTATGTTTCTTTTTGCTGGAGCTGTGGCCTGGTTTCACAATTTATTTCCCTGTGTTATAAACAATATGGATGAAAACCTATTAACATCACAGAAAAATGCAAGTACAGAGTGCCGGTAGCATGGTTTTATAATACCTCAAATGTTTATAACTTAAAACATTTTATACTCTAAACCATATTTGGGGGTTTCCACCTCTTTATAATGTTGTCTCTTCAGTAGGCAATAGTCATGGAAGTTGGAGAGTAGGTTAGCCAGCTAGCACATTCTGGGATTAACTCAGCAGCTTTTTGAATAAAAATTTCTTGGAATTTCTTTTTAAAAATTTTTTTTTTTTAATTTCAGCATGTTCTGGGGGTACAAATGTTTAGGTTACATATATTGCCTTTGGCCCACCCGAGTCAGAGCTTCAAGCATGTCCATCCCCCAGACGGTGTGTACCATACCATAAGGTGTGTATATACCCATCCCCTCTTTCCCCCTCCCATCTGCCTGACCCCCGATGAATGTTATTACTATATGTGCATTTAAGTGTTGATCAGTTAAAACCAATTTGATGGTGAGTACATGTGGTGCTTGTTTTTCCATTCTTGGGATACTTCACTTAGTAGAATGGGCTCCAGCTGTATCCAGGATAGTACAAGAGGTGCTAGATCACCATTGTTTTTTGTGACTGAGTAGAACTCCATGGTTTACATATACCATATTTTATTAATCCATTAATGTATTGATGGGCACTTAGGTTGTTTCCACATCTTTGCAATTGTGAATTGTGCTGCTATAAACATTTGAGTGCAGATGTCTTTTTTATAGAATGTCTTTTGTTCTTTTGGGTAGATGCCCAGTAATGGGATTGCTGGATCAAATGGTAATTCTACTTGTACCTCTTTGAGGTATCTCCATATTACTTTCCACAAGGTTGTACTAGTTTGCAGTCCCACCAGCAGTGTATGAGTATTCCTATCTCTCTGCATCCATGCCAACATTTATTGTTTTGGGACTTTTTGATAAAGGCCATTCTCACTGGAGATAAGTGATATCTCACTGTGGTTTTGATTTGCATTTTCCTGATGATTAAAGATCAGCATTTTTTCATATGTTTTTTTGGCCATTTGTCTATCTTCTTTCCTTTTTTTTTTGAAACAAGAGTCTCACTCTGTTGCCCAGGCTAAAGTGCTGTGGTGTCAGCCTAGCTCACAGCAACCTCCAACTCCTGGGCTCAAGCAATCTTCCTGTCTCAGCCTCCCAAGTAGCTGGGACTACAGGCATGTGCCACCATGCCCAGCTAATTTTTTCTATATATATTTTTAGTTGTCCATATAATTTCTTTCCATTTTTAGTAGAGACAGGGTCTTGCTCTTGCTCAGGCAGGTCTCGAACTCCTGAGCTCAAACAATCCGCCCGCTCGGCCTCCCAGAGTGCTAGGATTATAGGCCTGAGCCACCGTGCCCGGCCAGAAAGTGGTTTCTTGAGATGGAATCTACTCCTGGTGGTTTCTCCCGGGCTTCTGCCAGCAGGCAGGACCTCAAGCCAGCAGATCTCCCTTCACTGTGATGTGGTCCGGGAGGTTCCCTGCCCAGGATCTCAGCCTGAGCTGAGATCACGGCTCTCCAGTGGGAGGAGGGTTGCCCCTCAAGCACGCTGATCTGCCCCTGAAGGCACACACATCTCAGTAGGCTTATTCACAAATATCCCTGGTCAATGCGATCGAGACCTGGGTGTACGGAATCTGGTCTGCAGGCCTGTCCCCTTGGCCCTGGAGATCAATCCCTGACCCTGCTGTAAGGCTGGTGGCGGGCACCCCTCCCCTCCCTAGGACAAAAAAGCCCACAGAGCCCACCATAAATAACTGGCAGGCCCAGCTAAGTTAAAGATAGCCACACCCAGATAAGGATCTCGGTTCCTGGAGCCCACACATACCACCAGCCCCTCCTATTTCTCAATACCCACCCTAAAACTGCAACGGAAAATTCCTTGCTCTCCCCGCCATAAATCTTTCCGCCAAAGAAACCCCCACCCCCAGCCCTAAAAAACATATATAAACCCACTCAAAACTTCTGCGCTGGGTGACTTCTCGGGTCTCTCTCTCTCTCCCCCCCCCCCCCCAGGACCCGGGAACCTCGCCCACCCGGGAGCACTCCAATAAAGCCTCATTACTTAACCCTTTCAACTCTGCTAGTCTTTCTTTCTCTGGCGCCAAGTATCCAAAAACCTTACACCTGCCAGGGAGAAGAGTGCTGGTCTCAATTTACCCACAGGGTGCCCAAGCTGGATCAATGTCTCTCTGCCTCGGGATTTGATCCACTCTCCTGGAATCACCAGGCAAGCAGCACCTGGGAGGCCTGGTGAGTAGGGAGCTCACAGTCTGAGTACCCCTCAGTCCGCAGTAGAGCCCCAAAAGGAAAGGTCCCGTTCCCCGCAGATGCCTCCAGGTGGTGGCTAAATTGTCTCTCTAGGCAGCCATGGGTAGGGAAGGGGGAGGGGAGAATGAAGCAATATGGCGCCTGCCAATTGTTTCAGGTCTGTGGGCCGGGAGGTGCCCTGAGGGAGCTGGGAGCCCGGTGCCCTGTCTGCAAGAGGCTCACCGCTCACTGGCGCGGCAGTCTCTGGGCTGGTGTTGGCAGGTCTCTCCGCTCAGGAGCCCATCAGCAGTCCGAGGTACAAGGGAGGGGAAATTTAATCGCTTCACTTACCCTTGTTGCTGGTCTCCAAGCCTCTCAGTGGCCTTTCTCCTTCCAGTTCTCCTCCGCAACTTCTTCCCGTGGAGTCTCCTGTAGTTTCAGGCATCCTTCCTTCCGACCCTCTGCCGATCTGTGTTTGTCTGCCTGTTTATTTGTTTTCACTTTCTTCTAAAGTCTATCTTTCTTGCAGAGACACTCTGGCTGGCAGTTTTTCTCGTCTGCCATCTTGCCCCTCCCTCAAAGGCTCAAATTTCTTTTTTTTTTTTTTTTTTGAGACAGAGTCTCACTCTGTTGCCCGGGCTAGAGTGAGTGCCGTGGCATCAGCCTAACTCACAGCAACCTCAAACTCCTGGGCTTAAGTGATCCTACTGCTTCAGCCTCCCGAGTAGCTGGGACTACAGGCATGCGCCACCATGCCCGGCTAATTTTTTTTCTATATATATTTTTAGTTGGCCAGATGATTTCTTTCTATTTTTAGTAGAGACGGGGGTCTCGCTCTTGCTCAGGCTGGTCTCGAACTCCTGACCTAAAGCGATCCACCCACCTGGGCCTCCCAGAGTGCTAGGATTACAGGCGTGAGCCACTGCGCCTGGTCTCAAATTTCTTAAATATTTTATGAACCAATTTTGTTTTCCCCAGCAATGCATTGTAGGATTCAAGTGAAACAGAAAAAGAGATTGTGGTCAGTTGAAAAGAAGACATTCCTCTCCAAGGACATAATTTTCTTCACCTGTAATGTTTTGTTTTAAAGTTAAAGCACTTTTATTTAAATTCATGTGCCTAGTATTTACTCCTAGGGGAAAATATATTTTGTTGAATTTCTGTTCTGGCTCTTTTTTTCCAATGTGAAATTATAAGAGGTTTTCAGAATTCTGGTGAAACTAGAGAATCAAATAGAGTACTGGAAATAAATGGGCTTGTTCCTACGAGCTATTGTTCAGTAAGAAAACGTATTATTTGTCCACATTGGAAATGACTAAGTGGGACAATAAGGGACATTTGCACTGAGCTCTACAAAAAGTTAGCCACAGGGCTCCTGACTTGTATATTCAATTGCCTTTTTAATGTTTCCTCTTGGCTATCTCAAAAATATCACAATTCATAATGCCAGAAAACAGACTTGTGGTCTCCTGTCTCAAACCTAGTCATTACTCTTCTTAGCTCAGTGAATGGTACCACCCTACGTCCAGTGAAATGTGGCAGAACAATTGTATTGAAAGATAAAATTGTGCTTTTTCTTATTCATTTAAAAACAATGTCACTCTCTCATATTGTAAGAGTCTCTCTGTATGACTCTAAGCCTTAGGGATCTCGGCTGGGCCTTGAGTCTAGGCCTGGTCTTTACAGAAAGGGGAGTTGAGAGATGAAGGCTTTTGACCAGGAAAGAGGAATGAGAGTATCCCAACTAGGAAGGGAAGCAAGAAGCCTGAGAGAATCTCTGTGGGGGCCCTGTGTGGTCCTCCCATGACTGTGTCCCTAGGAGGTGACTACCCCTCAGGGAAATGACTGTACGGACACTGTATAGTGTCTGTAGGGAGGCTGGATACAGCCTCGTCAAAGGTTCCTGTAACCTGGCAGTAGTAATACTGCAGGAGCCAAAGGCATGGAGGGGACTGGAACAGTGGCCAGCTCAATGGTAATGGTGGGCAGACAACCACTGAACCAGGAAGAGGACTGCCTGAAACCTGACACAACCTGAGGAAGAGGCAGAGGGAGGAAATCTTAGCAGCCTGGCAGGATGGGGTCTTAGAACTGGAATTTAATTTAAGAAAGTTATACACCTGATTTTTCTTATGTACCTGATTGGTGGAATAAAGTTCATACCCACTACACAGGCAAGCCATACCCTTCTTACCACTTTCCTCACTCTTATGCCTCATATCAAATGTGCCACCCAAACTTGTGTATTTCACCTCCTGAGTCTGTTGACTTCTTTTCATACCTACTGCCACCACCCTAGTCAAATTTTCCATAAGTTCAAGCCTTACTATTTTAACTGTTATTTTTTTTTGTATCAAATGTTGTTCCCTTTAATGGTGGACATGTCATTATACGTTTGTCAAAACCCATAGAATGTATAATACCAAGAATGAACCCTGATGTAAACTGTGGGGTTTTGGTGACACTGATGTGCCAATGTAGGTTCATCAGTTGTACTAAATGGACCACTCTGCTGGGGAATGTTGATAATGGGACGGGCTGTACACATCTGAGGGCAGGAGGTATATGGGAACTCTCTGTGCTTGCTGTGCAAATTCGCTGTGATCTTGAAAGTGCTCTATAAAATAAAGTCTATTATTTAAAAAAAAATTTTTGTTCTTTCCCAATCCATATATATCTTTTTAAAACATGTATCTGATCATGAAAACTCTTGAATGGATTCCCAATGTTATTAGAATAAAGGCCAAATTCTTTAACCCAGGCCATGAGGTTCTGTATGGACTGCTTCCTGCCTACCTTTCAAGCCACCTCTCTCATCATGGTTACCCCCAGTTTCTCAGCTCCAGCAACTGCCAACCCCAGGACCTTTTCATAGCCTGTTCCTTCCACTTGGAATACTTTTTCTAGTCCTTGCTGACTGATTAACTCCTGCTCATTATATCTTTCTCAGGAAAGTTTTTCTGGCCTCTCTGGTTATACCAAATCTTTTACTATCTTATTATATGCCTCATGGCATCATGACCTTCTTCATAGCACTTACTGCACTTGTATTTTATTTTGTTATGTGATCATTTGATTCAAGTCTGTTGTCAATAGTCTTACAGACTCTAGGAAGGTATGGATATTGCAAATCTAGTACTTAAATCATGTACCTGCTACTGTGTTAGGGGTCTCCAAGATCACTGCTAGGTTCAGTGATTCTCTAGAGAAACTCACAGGGCTCAGCATATAATCATACTCACCTATGATTTATTATGGTGAAAAGATACAAATCAAAATCAGCTAAGGAAAAAGGCACATGGAGCCAAGTTGGGAAGAAGTTAAGCACAAGCTTCCCAGAGTCCTACCCCAATGGAGTCACGAGGATGCATTCAATTCTTCTACTGGTGAGTGTGAAGTATTGCCTACCAAGGAGACTCATTAGAGACTCAGTGCTAAGGTCTCTACTGGGGCTGGTCACATAGGCATGAATTCAAATCCCAGATTCCCAGAAGGAAAGAGAATGTTCTGTATAAACCTCACTGTACAGTTTAGATACAATGAACCATTTTTCTCATTTAGGGAAAGTTTTATATCATTGTAGGGAAATATTTACCAGTCATCTTCCTAGATGCCAGCCAAAGACAAATCATATAAGCAGAATTTTCTAAGGGTAGGGAGTCTCCAGCCTGCAATGTTAACTCTTTCTACACATAAATATTTGCCCTTTTTTGCAAATATTTGTTGAATAAGTGCACTTAGCATCAGTGAGAATTTGCCATGCATTAACAAAATACAGAGTTAAATCAGCCCTATGAAGTCTTCCCTGATTAATTACAGCTGGCAGTCCGCCTGCCCCTACTTTCCTTCTTTTCTTTTAGTCGGAGTTTACTGTACGTGAGGCACTTTGCTAGGTTAGTAAGTGAATAACACGTTGTCCCTGCCACCAACGTGTCACCACACACTTACGTTCTTACTGCGTAGAGTTTATATTTCAAGTTTTACTTTCTAGTTGATGATATATCACTTGAAATATAATTAATATAAATCCTCTTCATGCAAAATGTGTTTTAACTGAGTAAAACGAGGGTTTTGATCCCTGAAATGAATCTTGCCTTTCTTGAGCTTTTCACCTATAATGGCAATGAAGATTAAAAAACCATGATCCAAAATTTATTAAATTAATTTCCACCACTGCATTACAAGGCTCTTAGGCTGTGGATCCCTTGACTCCCTCTGCTGCCCCATCAAGGCTTTTGGAAAGCTGCTTTCCTGGTGCTAAGGAGCAGGGCTCTTTCTCCCTCTGATGGTCTCTTTGTTGCGCTCTCTCTTGTGTCAGTGGCCAAATACGCAGCACTGTCTAGGCCTGGGGTTGCTTCCTCAGCACTGTGGGGAACCTCACAAGAAAACGGTGAAGAGCTGTTACCGTAAAACTAGTAAAGTTACTTGTGGTGTATTTTGTGCTCTGCAGCTATGTGACTCACAGGGTGTCGTCTGCTCCTGTGTCATTCTCTACCGCTTCTTTCCTAAGTGTCATCTGCATTCGTCTCAGGATGCCTGTCTGGCTTTGTTAAATTTCTTGAGGTCTTTGAATCACGTAAAAGTGTATGATTATCTAATACATAGATAATTTTTAAAGTTGTTGGATGTAAGATGTCCCTTTGTGAAGAAGATAGCATTGTCCCTTTTCCCCTTGGCATCTTGTGATGTCTTAGCAGTGTGAGGACCTACCCAGGGCTCCTTGCCTCTGTCATCCCAGTCTCTGCAGCTGGGGACTCTTGAGTCTTGACTCTCCCGTGTACTTGGCTTTGTCCTGGGCCCTCGGCCGGTTACGTCCTAAAGGAGAACTGAAGATCAGGTGCACAGAAGCTTAGACACTCAGGGCAGCTGGCTGCCCTTGTTCAGAGTGGCATACCCTCTAACTTCTACCAGCTCAACTTCTGCCTCGCTCTGGAGCCAGGAAGTATCATAAGCAAGACAAGAATTTGTTCTCATCAGACTTAGAGTCTAGCCAAGAAAACAGATGATGGCTAGTAAATATTGAATTAATTACCATCTCAAGATCCTTAATTGAATAACATCTACCTACAAAAATCCCATCTTTTTTTGCTATATAAGGTAACACTCACAGATTCCAAGGTTTAATATGTGGATACCTTGGCTCACTATGTGCCAAATACTGTTCCAACCACTTTGCTCATTTAAGTCTGTTAACAATCTTATGTGGTAAGTGCTATTAATATCCCTTTTTAACAGTTAAGTGTATCTAAAGCACAGAGAGATTAAGTAAGTTGGTCATGGTCACTACTATAAAATTTCTAGGTATATTAGATTCTGCTGTAACAAATGACCATAAGTTGGGTGGCTTAAAATAGCAGAAATTTATGCTCTCATAGTTCTAGAGGCCAAAATTTCAAAATCAATATCACTGGGCTGAGATCAAGGTGACGGCAAGACCACTCTCCTTCCAGAGGCTCTAGGGGGAATCTGTTCCTCGCCTATTCCAGCTTCTGGTGGCTGTTGGCATTCCTCCATTTGTGACCACATCACCTCTATTTCTGTCTCTATGGTCACATTGCCTTTTCCTCTTGTGTGTGTAAAAAATCTTACTTTATCTCCCTCTTACAAGGATATATATGATTACATTTAGGGCCCACTCAGTCCAGTATAATCTTCCCATCTCAAGATCCTTAATTTAATCACATCTGCCTACAAAAGTCCCCCTTTTTGGTGACACAAGGTAACATTCACAGATTCCAAGGATTACTATGTGGCTGCTTTGGAGGGGCATTTTCAACCCACCATGCTAGTGCTTGTCCATAGCTGGTTCTCCCCGTCTACCTGGGCATGCGGAGGACTGCACCTGTCATGGTCGGGGGAGTCATGTGACTAATTCTGGGTAATAAAATGTGAGCGGAACTGAGGTGCCTCCCTTTTGGCAGAGGCCATGTAAAGAACCTGTCTGCTCTTGCTTCTTTTCTCTGGCCATGATGGTCGCTTGATGCCGAGATGGAGGAACTGTAGTTGAAAGCATTCTGAATTGCTGGACCACCACACTGAAGACAGCACTCTTGGAGAGTGGACTTTATGGGCAAGAAATAAGCTTTCGTTGGGTCACATCATTGTGATTTTCCAGTTAATTTGGTGACACAGCCTACCCTGAGTAACACGACACACAACTATTAAGTTCCAGAGCCAGAATTCAAACCCAAGCAGTCTGACCCCAGAAGCAGGCTCTAAAAGTATTCATAAATTTGATTAATTGCAATTAAATATTGTAATTATTGAGAGCATATACCACAGGACCTGAATTTAGTTCTGGGAAGATGTGGGTTGACTTTTTCCCTTAGAGGGAAGGGGAGGGAGAGAGAGGCGAAGAGTCTGAATGGAGGAGAGCTGGCACTCTGGTCCCCTTTGTGCCTCTCCCTAGAAGGCAGCCTGCCTGGAATGTCCAAGTTCTGGGATCATACAGGTCACCTGGGACCCACCAGCCCCCTGTAGCCACCACAATGTTGGCAGGAGTTTGGAAATGTTTGTGTGGGGACCAGTAATAGGAAAACTGAAATGCTGAAGCTCCCTGGGGAGGACAAAAGCACACGATGTATGGAGAAGCAGTATGGTACTTGCCACCTCAGCGTGAGTCTGTGGTGACGGGGAGTGACCCAAGGCAGCTGGCAGCCTGTTGCTTTGTTTTCAAGAAGCTCCCAGTTCCCTGGCAGCAGCAGCTTTTGGGCTCATGAGGGCAGAGAAGCTCTCCAGCAGCTCGGGAGCCTGCTGACTTCCAGATGTGTAAGAGGAGGAGAAACAAAACCCCCAGCCACCCTTTCCATGGGACTCCAAGTTCCCCGGGGGTTGATCTCTGCTGATATCTTGCTCCTTCTTGTTCTGCTCTGCAACTTCTTCCCATGGAATGTCTGGTAGGTTCTGGTACTTTCCTCTCAGAATTACATCTGAGCTATGATTTTTTCCCATCTGAAACTTTTCCTTTTTTCTGAGATGATCTGGTGACAGATGTCTCTAGTCAGTCATCTGTCCTCACCCTCCAGCCTAGAGTTTTAATCTGTGTCTTGGAGGAGGTCAGGATTGGCCAGGTTACCGGTAATGGTGCTGGAGGTGGTGAGGGCCAGAGCATTTCAAGCAAAGGGAACAGTGGTTGCATGACCTTATTTAATGCGTATGAAAATAAGCCAATGTGGCTGGAGGGGAAAAGCAAGATGGAGAGTGGCGCAAGATAACACAGAGAAGCAGGAGGGGATCTTTATACATAGGCCAGCTGTGAGATTAATAATTTGCTTAGCATACAGGCTTCTGGAAACAAGAATGCGAGGTTGGTCTCATCGGTCACCCCCCCAGGGGAATGGTTCTCTGCCTGAAGCTGAATGCCATGGAGTCTTCTTACTGACTCCTGTCCTCCTGGTCTCCCTCCCTCTGCTCCTCCTTTCCTTTCTTCCTCTCATTTAATTAAGCATGCCCGCAATTGAAATTCTAAATTTACAGGGAACAGCAAAGGAGCTAAAATTGCCAAAATGAAATTTTAAAACATGTTTTTAATTTGGAAGATTCTAGGACAGGATTTTAGTGTTTCAAGATTTACTATAAAACTATATCAGTCAAAATAATGTGGTACTGGTGAAAAGATAGACACAAAGATCAATGGAACAGAATAGAGAGTTTAGATAAATAGGCCCACACATACACCCAACTGAGTTTCAACCATATCACCATGGTGATAATGTGGTGTAGATCAGATAATCTTTTCAACAAATTCTGCTGGAACAGTTGGGCAGCCATATGCCAAAACATGAACTCCAACCCATACTTACTTCACACGTTATACAGAAATTAACTGGAAATGGACGACAGACCTAAATGTAAAACCTAAGACTAAAACTTCTGGAAGAAAACACAGGGGAAAATATTTGTGACTTTGGGTCAAGCAAAGACTTTCTTGGAAATGACACAAAGGTCACAAAATATAGAAGAACAAATTTTTGAGTTAGACTTCATCAAAATTAAAAATTTCTTCAAAGAAACAGTTAAAAGAATAAAAACACAAGTCAAAGATTGGGAGAAATATTTTCATATCACATTTCTAACAAAGGATTTGTATCCAGAATATATAAATAACTTTCTTGAATAATAAGAGACCAAACAGCCTAATAAAAAAATTTGCAAAAGATCTGAGCAGATACTTCACTGAAGAAAATCTGCATGTGGCAAATAAACCTGTAAAATATGCAAGCAGGAAATGCAAATTATAGCCACAATATGATAGTGTTAGTAGCCTATTTCAAGAGTTATATATATTTTTTAAAAACGTCTAATCCCAATTGCTTGCAAGGATGTGGAGCAACCCAAATTGGCATACGTTACTGGTGGGAATGCAAAATGGTTTGTCCACCTTGAAAAACAATTTAATGATTTCTTATAAAATTAAATGTATCCTCACAACTCAACAATCCTACCCTAGGTATATGTATAAAAAAAGAATTACATAAGCTTTAGACTCCACAAAACCTGGAATTGTTTCTAGTTCTATTTGAAGAGCTTTTTCCATTTTGATGGGAGGTGGAGCCATTGTTCTTACTGTGTTTTTTTTTTTTTTTGAAACAGAGTCTTGCTCTGTTGCCCAGGCTAGAGTGCCGTGGCATCAGCCTAGCTCACAGCAACCTCACACTCCTGGGCCTAAGCAATCCTTCTGCCTCAGCCTCCCGAGTAGCTAGGACTACAGGCATGCACCACCATGCCCGGCTAATTTTTTCTACATATATTTTTAGTTGTCCAGCTAATTTCTTTCATTTTTAGTAGAGACGGGGGTCTCGCTTTTGCTCAGGCTGGTCTCGAACACCTGACCTCGAGCGATCCTCCCGCCTCGCCCTCCCAGAGTGCTAGCGTTACAGGCGTGAGCTACCACGCCTGGCCCTTACTGTGTTTTTTAAAAGTAAAACTTGTTGCTTGTGTTCACAATCTTATGCCCCTCCACATGAGCAGGCAGCTCTCATTTTAACGCTAATGATACTTATATTTCACTGCTTCTTCATCTGGGGATTTCCCTGTAAGAACAAAAACTAGTCTTTTAAAAAATATGCAAGCAATTGATGAAAATCTTTTTGTTGTTAAAATTAACCTGAATATCCTTTTCAGGTCTTACCCTCATCCAATTCTACTCCCCAAAGAGAACCACTATTTACCATTTGTGTCTAACTTTCCAGCCCTTTCTCTTCATTTGCATATGTGTACACTTTAAACATTTTAAACTATTGTATATTGTGTTCATAAATAATCACAGTATGTATATCGTTCTGCAAATTTTTTATTTAACAATATATGTAGCATATCTTTACAACCAATACATATAGATTTGCCTCATTCTTTTTGACTCTTAGATACTTTTCATGGATCTGTTATTTAATTAACCATTCACTAATTGATAATATTCAGGTTATTTCTCATTTTTTACCACTACAAATAATACTATAACAAGTATCTACATATATAGATTTGTTTTGGTATATGTATAAATATTTCTGTGAGATGGGTTCTTAAGGATAGAATGGAAGGAATTCACTTGATACTGACAAATTATTCTCTTTAATTTTGTACCAAGTATATTCTCATTAATAATAATTTCTGTTGAATATATTACCATGAGTGGAATTGTGGAGTCCTAGGTTATATATATAAATGTTTAAATTTATAAATATTACTAAACAGTATCCCCAAGTGGTTGTGCCAGTTTACATTATGCATTATCATTATACTGCACCTTATTAATTCTGATCCAGGGAGAGAATGAAGTGTTTTTGTGCCATAATTTGCAGGTCACTGATGTATGCAATTCTAAGGATTACTAATACTCTTTTGGTTGTTGGTATATGCCAAACACTTAGCACTTTGCCTCATACATACTTAACAGCATTCCTGCAAGGAAGGTGATAGAGGTTAAGCAATTTGCCTACATTTTCACAGACAAAGTAGAGATTTGACAACAGGTCTGTTTATCTCCTAGGACTGTGCTCTTAACCCCTTTAAGGATTTCTTAACCCCAGTAAAGCATTTCTTGAACTGGAGCTCCCTGTATAACCCATAGGGTTGGGAATATTGATTGTAGATGTGGACAATACATGATTAGGATCAAAGATGGCCTAAGTGTGTATTCCAGAATAGTTGAAAATGGGACCATTCTATACTAGTTAGATTTCTGATCTCCCTGGATAGAATGTATAATTGCTTAGAGTGCAATTCTTAGCTCTTCCCTGATTGGCCGGCATGTCTGCAGTGAGGTATCATACCTACGTGCACATCTGCTCAGCCATCTGCAGTGTAAAATGTTGTCAATCACTCTTACCTTGGGGAAACCATGAGATTTTAGTTTTGTAAAATTACTGTCCTATAGAAGGATAAAGCAGGATGCCAGTGGTAAAGATATTTTAACATCATCTCTTACTTTAGATGAATTCCTGGATATATGGATTGTAGACTTAGAATTTTAAAGTACATAAATAATCTCTCAGCCTAGGAAAGCAGTTCATTTTATGCCTCTTGGATTACTAGGTCATAAGTTTTCCTCCCTGAAATAGACTGTATTATCAATTCTGACAGTCAAGGTGTCTCAGACCAAATGAAACCAAAGTGTCGTTGTGATATAATAAATTATTCAAACTCACTGTTTGGTCACTCTGTCAGTTCTCTGGTTTTGGTAGCTGTGACTGTGATGGGAATGGGAATGGGAATGTGATGGGGATGGGTAGAGTGAGGTATAATGAACCATAATCCTGCTGGTAATTCAGCAGTTTCTCAGAAAGGCCACCAGTTCAGTGACGTGGTAAGTCTACTAGATGATGATTTATTCTTTCAACAAAGCCCAAAATTCTTACATATACTTTCAGCCCACACCACCTCTACTGTCACCAAGCCAAAAAAGTTTAAACAACTTTAACTTTCTTGTATATCCAATCAACACAGACTGACTTTTCAGGTTTATTTGAGCCCTATATCACCTTTGCACAAATGCTGAGGGTATCTAGAGCAAGGTTTTATTTTAACTTCTAGTGATGACTCTAAATTGAAGAAACTGGACAAGGTTGTCAGGAGACCTAGGGCTATTTCTCACTCCAGATTTGTAATTTGGGCTCATTTGGATATTTTTTCATTGCTTCCTGTTACCTTTGTTGAAAGAATTCACAGATTGTGGTTATATAAATAGAAACTACTTTTGGTGACATGATGTGACCTTCCTCCTCAAACCTGGCCTCTTTCCCATTCTCAATGAATGGGGCTGTCATCTGCCCAGTGGCTTATGCCAGAAACCTAGGAGCTATCCTGATACCACCCGCTCTACCTGGCTATGTTCAATCCATCACCCAATCCTTCTATTTAGTTCTGGAACAGCCCCTTAAATGGCCTCCCTTGTATCCTCTCGCTCCCCTTCTAATCAGTACTCTCCACACTATACCCAGAGTGATAGTCTCAAAAGTTATCTATTCATGTATTAAGTAACCTCACGAATATTTTTAGTGCCTACTGTGTGTGTATGGGATACAGTGGGGAACAAGATAAAGTTCTTTCTTTATGAAAAAGCAAAACAAACTGTGTCAGGCTCCTACCCCCATCTTCCTACCACTTTATGTTAAAACACTTTCTGGTTAACTTAGGTTAAAATCTTTCCAATGGCCTTCATAGTCAGGTCCCTATAGCCTCATACTTGTCAGCATTCACTTCACTCTAACCACTCTGGCCTTATTTCTGTTCCTTAATCATGCCATTTGCTCTGCCACCTCAGGGCCTTTGCACATGCTGTACTTTTGGCCCGGAATGCTTTCAGCTTCTGCTACCCACCATAGTTCTCAGATATCATTTTAAATGTCTCTATATCAGGGAAACCTTTCCAGAGCCAAAAGATTAGGCCGTATCTTTGAATTCTATTCTTTCGTGGTACGATGAAAATTTCTTTTTGTGGAAGTCATCAGTTATTTCTTGGGATTAGTTGATAAATGACTTAACCCTCACTAATCTTTAAGTTTCATGGTTTTGTTTCTCACCATTTGTATCCCCAGAAGCCAGTATACTTCATGGATAATAAGTGATTAAAGTAATATTTTTTAAAAATGATTGCTTGAACAAATGGATAGTCTGGGTCTTATAAAGTAGGTCTTCACTTATTCACCCAATCTTGGGTTGGCCACATATACTGATGATGTTGAGGGCACAGGCCCTTGCATTAAACATACCTAGATGCAATTCCATCTCCTCTGATTATTAGCAAGTTATTCACCCCAAGGCCTCAGTTTTGGCATTACTTTCATAGGGTTGTTGTAAGCATTAAATGGAACAGTGACAAAAACTATTCACCATGTGATGGGCATGCAGCAAGCTTTCAATAAGTGATAGTCATAATACAACAATCAGTCATTACCATTTTATGTGGCCTCTGTCTACACTTATAAAGAGCACTTGATCTTTCCCATTATCAGTGCATTCTATATAAACAAAGAATGCTTTGGGGAGAAGGGCTTCAGAAATCCCAAGTGTTGTACTTCTTAGTGTTTTGGACTCTCTTCCATTCAGGAGGCTATTAGCTGTTGGCGTAGAGACTGCTATCATCCTCCATTATCCATTCTCTACTTCAGTTTTAATAATAGAATTTTTAAAGACAAACAGCTGCCCAGAAAAAAGTCTACATTTGCCAGCATTTCTTGCATCTAGGTGTGTCCATCTGACTATGTTCTGGTAGATGTGATAATATTTGTGGCAGTTCTTGGAATGTCCTCCAACAGGCACATACCTCCTGCCCTTTTTATTATTTTCTCTTTCCTTCTGTCTTTTGGTTGGAATGCTAGGATGATGACTGGACCTGGAGCTGCTGTTTTGGGCCATGAGGTGACCATGGGAAGAGAGGCCATGCAAGGTGGAGCTACAAGGTACAGCCTGGATTACCAAGACCTTCTTAGGTTAGAAGCCTGCTCTGTGGAGCAGAGTCACCACACAACTCTGGACTGTTTCCCTCTCAACTCTGATATCAGGGAGAAATAAACTTTCTTGTCATAAGAAATTTTAATGTTAGCCAATATAGCTCTGTACTACACAAGATATGAAAGGAACAAGAGCCTTCTTGCCTTCTTCCCAAGCCCTGTGAGGGGGTGATTCTGACATCCAAGGCACATTATCACAATGCATTGATCGGGCTTCAGTCTTCAGCTCTATAGAAGCTAGAAGAGTCTTTCTATGCTTTTCCATAGCCAGGCCCAAGTTAGGCTCTCAGTACATTATTTGGATTGTCCATTCATTCATTCAGACATCAAATATTTGTCCATTATGCACTATTGAGCAGGCACTGCTCTAGGTTCTTGGGGTGCATCAATAAACCTAGTAGCTGAGCTTTATTCAAATCATTTTCTCTTGTTTCTGAGCACCTCTCTCTCTGCTGGAGAGGCAGTCATAGTTCCACTTGTCATTTCAACCTCAATATCTTTTTGGCTTTTGGGGAGATTCTATATTTGGTGGGGAGACTTACAGTAAACATGAGCATTTTCCTTAGTTTCAGATGCTTGTAAAGACAAATAAAAATGGCTATTTTATGATATTTTATAGTCAGAAATTTGGTCATGATCAGTCATGGATCATTTCATTATCTTATCTGGGCAGGCACTTCTTCTCTAGGCCAGCTGCTCTGGAGTGTAGGGATGGAGGGGTCATGTGGTGACAGCCAAGGTGGCAGGCCACCATCCTAGGAGGCTCACCAAGGACACATAAGCAGCATGGTTTCACTCCTTTAGGTTCAAGTGCTGGTGGACTTTTGCTTTTCTTTTCTTTCTTTCTTTTTTTTTTTTTTTTGAGACAGGGTCTCTGTTGCCCAGGCTGGAGTGCAGTGGCGCAGTCACAGCTCTGTGCAGCCTTTTCACAAATATCCCCTCCATGCCCCCAGGCAACATGATTGAGACCTGGGGATACGGAATCTGGCCTGTGGGCCTGTCCCTGGGGCCCTGGAGATCAATCCCTGACCATGTTAGGGAGAAGTGCACTGGTCCCAAGTTGCCCACAGAGTGCCCAAGCAGGTTCGATGTCCCTCTGCCTCAGGGTGTGCCTGCTCTGATGGGGTGCTGGGCAAGCAGCACCAAGAGGGCCGCTGGTCAGGGAGCTCACAGTCTGGGCACCCCTTAGTCCACTGCAGGACCCCAAAAGGAAAGGCCTGAGCCCCACTCTCTATGGAAGCCTCCATATGGCAGCTCAATTGTCTCTCACAGCAGCTGTGGGTGGGGGAGAGGAAGGGGAGAATAAGAGTCTAGGTGGAGGAAAGTCCGCACTCTGGTGGTCTCAGACCCTCTCTCCAGGAGGCAGTCTGCTCAGAATGACCAGGTTCTGGAGTCACGCAGGTCACCTGGGACCCACTGGAGCCCTGTGGCTACTGCAGTCTGGGCCAGAGTTGGGAAATGTCTGTGTGGGAACGAGCAGGATGAAACCTGAGGAGCTGAAGCCCTGGGGAGGACAAAGGTGCATGGTGGGCAGAGAAACAATATGGCACCTGCCGTCTGGACTCAGGTCTGTGGGGTAGGAAGTGCCCCAAAGGGGCTGGGAGCCTGGTGCCCTGTCGGAACAAAGCTCCCAGCTCACTGCCTGCACCAGTCTCTGGCCTTGTGTGGGTAGAAAGTCTCTCCAGCAGCTCAGAAACCCACCAACTGTCAGGGATGCAAGGGAGGGAGAAATAAACTGCTCTACCTATACTTCTCGCTGGTCTCCCAGCCTCTTGGGGGTTATTCTCTGTTGATACCTTTCTCAATCAGATGGTCCCTTTTCTGTGGAGGCATGGGCACCAGGCACCTCTAGTCAGCCATCTCGAACTTGGCTGTATTCTTGTTTATAGATTTTCAATAACTCTCAGAAATAAATACTTTTGAAAAGAAATTTAAAGCTATAATATTAGGAAAAACATTGATCACTGAAAAGCAGTAAGAATTAAAAGTAACAATCTTTGAGGTAATTTTTAAAAAACTGAAGAAATGGTAGTGAGTTCCCAGAAATTAGATAGCTTTATTTGCTACAGTAAGGAGTACCTATAGTAAATTATCCCATGTGTTGTCAGATCTGCTTTAGCTTAATTTATGGCTAAACATTGCAAAAGCTGGTTCCTTCTTCCATTGCGAACAAACTCAGGAAACATCCCCTCCTGATGGCCTCATCGTCCATGGACACCCTTTTCTCTGGTCTTGGGAATTTTTAAGCGGAATCTAATGCTTGTGCTTGGGTAGTACAGAATAAACACAGACAAATCCTTGTGGATTGATCGATCATTCCTGAAATCTCTAATGTAGTCAGGAGAATAATTGTGCTCTGCATTTTGGTTCAATGATTACTAAGACTAGGTCATGACTTTTAAACACTTGTTTCCTATTTAGATTCTTAGCCCAATTTACTAGAGCAGAACATCTCAAAACTTCAAGTACACAGGAACCACTTGGGGGCCTTGTTAAAATGCAGGTTCTGATTTAGCAGGTCTGGGATGGGGCTTGAGACTCTGCATTTGTGACAAGGACCACACTTTGAGTAGCCAGGGCCCAGATTCTGACAGGGGAAATATGCCAACAGTGGTGTTGTGAGGAACTGGAACAGGTTACCAAGGGGACTTGTGGATCCTCCTCCCCTGGAGAATGTATACATTGGATATATAACAGTGGGACAGAAATTTTTTAGATGTAGTTTTCTCTGGAGGCTGAGTTGACTAAATGACCCCTGACGGTTTATTGTTCTCTCTGTAGTTCTGTGATTAGATTACAGAATACTGTGTGGTAGGATATTCAATTCCATAAACATTCAAGTGTCCATATGGTACACAACATTCTACCAGGTTGCAGAATAAATTGCAAATCAATAGATTTCCATTATTCTAACTTTTGTTTTTTGCTACAAGTTTACTGTGATATTAATGGACTGAGTGGAAGGTAAAAGTCCTTTTTTGTGTGTGATTTTGTTTGACAATAACATTTGTTTGACATTAAAATTTGGCTACAGTATAGTAAAAACAAATAAAGTATGTTTTTAATGTAAAGTAGCCTTGACATATAAAAATATTGATGCATATCTATTTTTTTTTTTTTTTTGAGACAGAGTCTCACTCTGTTGCCTCGGCTAGAGTGCCATGGTGTCAGCCTAGCTCACAGCAACCTCAAACTCCTGGGCTCAAGCAATCCTTCTGCCTCAGCCTCCCAAGTAGCTGGGACTACAGGCATGCACCACCATGCCCAGCTAATTTTTTTCTATATGTTTTTCGTTGTCCAGCTAATTTCTTTCTATTTTTAGTAGAGACGGGGTCTCGCTCTTGCTCAGGCTGGTTTCGAACTCCTGAGCTCAAACGATCCACCTGCCTCGGCTTCCCAGAGTGCTAGGATTACAGGCGTGAGCCACTGGGCCTGGCCTTTTTTAGCGTCGTGATTGGCACAGAGGCAAAATGTCTGAGAGCAGACTCTTGAAAGAATCAAACAGAAAATGGCATTATGTATGCAAGTCTGTAGTAGCATTAACAGTAGGGCAATATATAGCTGCTCACTGTCAGTGACCTCTCTTACCCCTTCCCAATTAAATCTCTTTATCCTCCCTCAACCTAATTTATCCAGAATCAGGGTATTCCAAAGAGCTGAGACAAGACAATTCCAGTTTTCGTAATTAATGAATAATATTGATGATGGAGGGGTATAGTGGTATAGGAAGAGGATAAATCCTTTTCCTCCTTAGGAGTTTCAAATCACGTTAGAGAGAATACTCTCTTGCATTAAACCATTAGTGAACAATTCAAGATACTATAGTACAATGATTTTCACACTTTGGTCAGTATCAGAATCACCTGGGGAATTAGTAGACATACAAAAACCCAGGCCCTCCCCTACTTCAAAGAGCCTGTGTTCTTGATTAGCCCTCCAGGTAGGCTCTGATACCAGACTGTGACCCACTGGTATAATATATACTTGGTTGCTAATTTATAAGGCAATTGAGACTCCAGAGAGAGACAGGCTGGGATAATAGAAGGAGACATCATGGAGAAGGTATGGGCTAAGAGGAGACTTGCAGTGAGTATGAAGAGGTATGGAGAGTCAGGGAAGGCTTTTTTGAGGAAGTGTCATGAGTTTAGAGTTGATGGGACTGTATGGATTAGCTGGAGGAAGACAAGGGATGAAATGAGACATACCATTCAAGGGAACAGTATAGAAGTAAGAAGAAGCCCAAATTGTTAGAAAAAGAAAAATCTAAATGTCTGGACCAAAAGGTTCAGGGGAGAAAAGGGAAGAGACGGGATGAGAGAGATGGGCCAGAGAGTGAAGGGTGTGGTGTGAAGCTCAGAAGTTTGGAGTTCTTCCTTGGGTGCTGCAGAGTCATTGCAAACTCTTAGGCAGGAGATGTACATGATCTTATTTGCAAGGTAGAATGATTGCTGTGTCATTTTTTGCCTAGAAACAGGGGAGCCAGGCTAATATGCTCTTGATAGTGCTTGGGCAAGAAAGGATGCCATCCTGAATGAACCAACGCTGTGAGAAGGGAAGATAAAAAGGAGACAGTGCAGTATTACGGGAAATTGCACAGGTTCCCAAGTCAGACAGACCTGAATTCAAACCCTTTCCTTGTTAAAAATGAACTGAGTGGCTTTGGGCAAGTTGTTGAACCCCTTTGAAGTTCTCTCCTCATATTTAAAACTGGCATAATAATCATTGCAACATTCCTAGAATGTAGAGGTTCATGAGATAATGTATTTAAAAGAGCCAATGCAGTGCCCAACATGTAGGATTTGTTCAGTAAATGGTATGTATGATTATAAGAAAAAATATAAATTGGAGCCCATGGATGGAGCATAAATAAGACAGAAGAAACAGGATGGTTTTAAGCCAGTGGTTCTTAGATGAGGACGATTCCCACCGCCACACCCCCTTGGGACATTTGGCAATGACTGGAGACATCTTGGTTGTCACAGCTTGGGAGTGGGGTAAGATTACTGGCATCTAGTGGACAGCAGATGGGAATGTTGCTAAACATTCTATAATACAAAGGTGAGTCCCCACAGTGAAAGTTATCCAGCCCTGACTGCCAGTGGTGCCAATGTTGAGAAACTGCTCTAAGTTTTCTGTCATAGATTACGAAATTGATGGTGGAACATTGTACTGATAGAGAAAACCGGAAGCAAAACAAGTTAAGGGAGAAAATGATGGCTTTGGTTTTGTACATGTTGAATTTGTGGTACTTGTAGGACTGAGTTGGCTATTCAGATCCTTGTTCTTCAGCACTATCCCTGTATCTAGTGCCTGTTTATGGATGAAAAGGAATGGCCAAAGAACTGGAAGAGCTGAATACAGTTGAAGAATAGGTATATTTGGGAGGGTGGGAGAGAGAGAGAGGGAGAGTGACCGAGATGAACACACAGCTAACTGAGAGCTAGAGCAGGAGGCTTTGAGAAGACTGTTGGTGCTAGGAAGTGCAAAGGCGGAATGCTCCTGTTGATGACCTGTTCAGCACGTGACACTGGGGGGGGTGTGGTTGCTGACGTGGAGGTAAGTTAAGGTGGCTGGAGTTGACGATTGAAGAGGTGAAGTAGCTTGTGGGGCTATAGTTCATCTTCTTGAACACTGAAATCATCCTAGATAATTTCTGGACCAGGGGACAAGAGAAAGACAGTAATCTGGTGTCATCTGCCTTTCTCCCCACACCAGGCTTGCCTCTTTCCACAATCCATTTTCCAACTACCTTAAGGAAGGAATGATTGCTAATTTAACTGAGTAGACATTCAGCATGCCATGTTTTAACTGAGGAGTCACGAACCTGTGCAATTTCCCACACCCTGCCTCCGTGAGATAAGCAAACCTAAGCCAATCTCTCTTTTTCTTCAGTTTTATGTGGCTGGCTGGGAAAGTCAGATATCCTAGTAGATTTAGGCTGAAACTAATACATCTTCACTCTACTTGGATCTTCCTCTTAGTTTTAATTCCAAATTTGCCCACCACAATTTATACAGTTCTTAGGATACCTGGCTATCCCAGTGGATTCTTAGTACAACCTCACAGGTGAGGTGGCCATTTGAGGACTGCAAATTTTTGCATCCATTATGAGTGGTTTTTGGTGTTTTCCAATTGAAATCCCATTGCTGACCCATCATCTCACCACACTGCATCTTACTTCTCAGGAAAAAAATCCCATTACTCTCCCATCGTACCTATTTTCTTTAAGGGCATAACAGGCAAATATTATTTTTATGGCTGTTTTTCTATTTTCTTCACTGGTTTGGCCTCTTGCTTTTCTTCCTTGATGTGGTCTAAACTCAATTAGTTCCTGACCCTCTGATGTTAATCTCTATAGCCTGTATGTTGAGGATTTAGAAGATGTTCAACTTTTTAAACTTAAGTGTCAAATTGAGCTTTCCAGACATGATCTCTGATTTGAGCTCCATTAAACTACCTATTGAGC
This sequence comes from Varecia variegata, assembly GCA_028533085.1. Taxonomy (NCBI): domain Eukaryota; kingdom Metazoa; phylum Chordata; class Mammalia; order Primates; family Lemuridae; genus Varecia; species Varecia variegata. The sequence continues at coordinate 76,161,923 of CM052441.1, read as the reverse complement.
AGTTAACTACATAACAAAGGTTGTTTCACGTGCAAGATTTAATTTAATCCTAATTATACAATGTGTCTCTCATCATTTGATTCCTATCATACACTGTCTTATTTTTCTAGTTGTCTTGTTGTCCTGTTATGTGTGTCTGCTCAACAACTTGTAGAGAATCTTTTATAGACCTGAGAAAATTTCCTTTACCTGCAGCCCAATTTCTTGGCCAAATGCTTGCTGATCTTATAAAGTAACTCAATTTTAAATCAGAGGCAATAAGACAAGAGAGATATGAAGGAGTAGAGATAGAAAGCATATTAAGTATCTATAAATGACTCTCAGCTAAATGCCTTATTTTAATTTATTTAGAAATACAGGTATTCAAGCAACTGTGCAGTTCTTTTCCTTCTCCTGTCCTCTTTCAGTTTTTCTTAATACTAAAAATAAAAGACATGCTTTAAGTATTCCATTCAAAGTAAAAGTGCAATTACATTTTAAAAATGTGTCCTTTACCTTCCATTTATAGAAATCATAGCAGTAAGTGATTTTATCCAATAAAATGAATTGCAGGAATTTTGATGGATTGCAAAGCTGAAAAAAATTCATTAACATCTCCTTTATCCAGTAAAAAACCATGCTTGTATTCACTGGGGAATTTAAGGGAAAGAAAAAACTTTTGGAGAAAGCCTATTGATTTTTGCTTAATAATACAAGAGAAATGAAGGTAGATTTCCAGGTACAAGTTTCTCTGACAATTATGAAGGGATAAAAAAAATTACAGCAGCACAATGTTGAAACATATCCAGTAGCTATTATTGATTTATAAATGTAAGTCCAAATCAAAACTATTAGAAAATGTAATTACTCTCTGACAGTTTTTTTTCAAAACATTGTACAAACAAACAGCATTCCACTTACCTTATAAAGCTTTGTTTTTAAGCAGTTTCTGGCCTTGCTATAATAACTCTTGCTTTTTACCCAATTTATCAGCTGGATTATTTCTTCTAAAAAACTAATAAAATATATTGTATAATTTGTGAATTAGTCAGGTTTAAGTAGAAACATGTACAACAGACTTTCAAGGCCAAAAAAAGAGTCAATTGCTGAAGGCTTTGTCATAGTTTTTTTTTTTTTTTTTTTTTATGGAATTGAGTTTTTATGAAGGGTGTTGGTATTTGACGGTTTATACAAGATTTTGAAAGTTGTGTAGTACAAAAAGAGAAATTGTAATATGGGATACTCATCCAAAAGTGCACAAGCTAAACTGATTTAGAAAGTCAGTGGAGAACGTAAGCAAACATAGGTCATATATACCGTATCACTTTGATGACTGTTATGTTCAATTATTACTATGCTGTCAATTTAGTCTGTTCAGTGTTTAGTGTTTAAAAAAAGAAAGAAAAAGAAAACCTAGGCAATGTAATGCAAACAGTAAGTTAATCCAAGTATTGGACCAGCTTTTAAATTTTTAATAAGCTATCTCATTATAATAATCAATTTGGTTATACTGTCTAGAAAAAATTTAAATAAATGCTTTAAGTTTATGTGATGAGAAAGCCAGGTTAAATGTGCCAGTTTTATGTCTTTTCTTTACACACATATTCCCCCTTCCCCCCATTGATAATATTAGCTGCTAGGCTGATTTTTTGTTATATATAGAAATATAATGAAAGTTATATATAGAAAGTTATATATAGAAATATAATGTTATATATAGAAATATAATGAAAGTTTGCATATTTGCCTTTCTTAAATAGGTAACTCAGTGAATGTCACAATATTGGAAAAATTCTGAGTCCAGAAAAAGTTACTTCTAAGCTAAAACTGAATTAGAATCTGGGTGATGCTCTGTGAAGACCGTAGTGAGCACCTGGGTGCTATTTTTTTTTCCAGTAAAACAGGAAGTGAAGTCTGTCTTCAATAGCAGCTGGTGAAATGATTAGGGTTTAGAAGGGCAGTTGAACTAGAAGCCTCGTATAGAGATAATTAGCGCGATTGTGAGGATATGCCTGGCCATGGTTTAATTTCCAAAATGGAGTCTATGCTTTATTTAAAAAATAAAATAACATATTCTGCTTTGCTGTTAAGAAGAGAATTTAAGGTCCAGCTACCGTTGTCGTGCTCTCACCTTGCATTTCAATGAAACTCAAGAGGGGAAGATTGGGTGGTCAGGCAGAGAGATGGTGCAGACTCCTGGGATCCAAAATCGGATTCAACTGGACAGGCCTGAGTTTGAGAGACGAGAGAAAGTCTTCAAGTGAATTCTTTCCCTTTGAGATTTTGATAAAGCACAGTATAATTGTGCAATGGAATAGCTACCGAGGAGAAATACATTTTTTTAAAGGCAGAGATGATTCTAGCTGCTACTCAAAATATTTAAAGTATAAGACACTTCAAACATAATAAAAACCTATAGAAAGTTATATAGCTATCCACATGCTCATCACTGAGATTATATACATATTTCTTGCCAAATTTGCTTAATGTCTCTCATTCTGTTATAAATAAATACATTTTGTATATATGACTAAAACTCAGCCATTCTACCCCTTCTTGACCCTTCTCTTCTCAAGTTAACTTCTTTCCTGAATTTGGTCTGTAGCATTCCCATGCATGTTATTTAGTATTTATTGTATATATAGTTACGCATGTTAAAACAATATTTGCATATTTTTGAAAATTGACATAAGCCATGTCATATTGTGTATAATCTTTCTTACAGTTTCATTTTCTCCCCTCTTAACATTATTTTTAAAGATTTAGCCATGTAGATTCTGCATTCATTTAAATTGCTGCACAATATTCATTATATAAACATGTCAGTTCATTCAACTGCTTTCCTACTGAGGGACAGTTAGATTGTTTCCAAATCTTACTTACAGTGCTCCAATGAACATCTGTGTTTGCATCATCTTGTACATGTGTGTGTGAGAGTTTATTCATAGGATATACCCATATTCAACTTTTCTACATATTGTCAAATTGCTTCATAAAGTAATTGTATTAAGTTTGGCACCTCATATTAATGTATCAAAGAAATCATTTCCTAACATCTCTGGTACTGCTTTGGGTTATCCAATTTAAAAATTTTCCCCAACCAAGTGGGTTTAAAATAGCATCTCCTTGATTTGTATTTTCCTGTTTATTGATGAGGTTATGTGTTTACTGGGACATTAGTTATCCATAAATAAATCTATTTTAATATGTATATAAAAGATAGCCTAAAAAAGATCTATGGATAAATGGAAATTATCACTGTGCGGATGCCACACTATTTAGTACTTACTGTAGCATTATGAACATTTTAATGTTGTGGGTGACAACTCCTCTAATTACGTTTCTTCAAAATTATTTTGCCTACTCTTGACCTTTTCCTCTTATGAATTTTAGAAAAATGTAGCCAAGGTTTTGGAAAAAGCCTTTTGAATTTATAACATTTAATCTGTAGATGAATTTGCAGAGAACTGCCATCTTTAAGTGTCATTCCTGATATGATATATTTTTCTATCAATTTAAATCTTCTTTATGTTCTTCAGTAATAAAGTTTTATAATTTAATCACATTTTTAGGTTTATTTGTAGGTATCTAATAGTTTTTATATTGGGTATATAGGGACTAATATTTTTATATGTTTTACTATAAGTGGTAGTTTTTAAGTATTTTAAGCATTTGTTCATGGTGGATAGAAATATTTTACTTTTTGATTATGATCTTGCATCCAGAAAACTTGCTGAACTCTATTACTAGTTCTGCTAATTTGTCAAAAGATTTTCATAGATATTTCTATATAGGCAACCATATTGTTTATTCATTTCCTTTGTGTATGTACTCAAAAGCAGAATTGCTAGATGCAAAGAGTACATAAATCTTTAGCTTTAGTTAAAAGGTACTACCAGTTTTCCAAAGTAGTTGTACCAATTTACATTGTATCTGGCAATCTAAGAGAGTTACAGTTGCTTTTCATCCTTGCTAACATTTTTTGGGTCAGTGTTTTAAATTTTAGATGTTTTGTTAGGTGTGTGATATCTCCTTGTCATTTTATTTTTCTTTTAGATACAGAGTCTTTCTCTGTCACCCAGGCTGGAGTGCAGTGGTATGATCATAGCTCACTGTAGCTTTGAACTCCTGGGCTCAAGCGATCCTCCTGCCTCAGCCTCTCAAGTAGCTGGGACTACAGGTGCAGCTAATTTTTCTTATTTTTTGTAGAGACGGGGTCTTACTATATGTTGCCCAGGCTGGTCTTGAATTCCTGGCCTTAATTCCTGGTCCCACTTCAGCCTCCCAAAGTGCTGGGAATACAGGTGTGAGCCACCGCACCCGGCCCTCTCCTTGTCATTTTAATTAGCATTTCTCTGATTACTAATGATGTTTGAGTATTATTAATATGTTTATTGGTTAAACAGTGTATTGATATTCTTTTCTGTGAAGTGTCTACTGACATATTTTCCCCATTTTAAAATTGGATTTTCTGTTTCTTAGATAATTGAAAATATAATTATAGTATACAAATACAATTGATTTGTAGGATACAAATCCTTTGATGTAAGTTTTTCCTAGCATGTAGTTTTCTTATCTTCTTAATATTATCTTTTGGTGAACAGATGTTCTTTATTTAATGAAGTCCAATTTATTACTCTTTTCTTTTATGATTATTATATGTTGTGTCTTAAGAAATTCTTGTCTATCTCCAAATTGAGAAGATATTCTCTTATGTTTCTTTTAGAAACTTGATTGTTTTGGTTTTCGTATTTAGGTCGATAACTATTTCCAATTTAATTTTCTCTATGATTATAATATTTATAGATATAGCTGATTGCTTCATTATCATTTATTGAAAATATCACCCTTTTTAACTAAGTTGAATTGGCAACTTTGTTATAAATCAGATGACTATGAGTGTGTTACCAATTTTGAGATGCTCTCTTTCATTGTTATCTGGCTCTAAATTTTTCTGCCACCCATTATGATGTCTTTCTTTGAGTCATGTTTTAAAATTTTCAAATGTTTCCTTTTTGTAATTCTTTTTGTTTTTACTTTAAATATTTAAAGTTGTGTTGTTAGATGCATGTCAGTTCAGAAGCATTATGTCTTCTAGGTGAATTAATTCCTTCATTCACTTAACAAATTTTATAGAGTGTCGCATTGTTTCAAGGGCCTAGGGATACAGCAGTGAGCAAAGGAAAAAAATCTGTTTACATGGGCCCTACATTATGCTGACTAGAGAATAACAATAAACAATGTAAAGTATATGTATGTGTATGTGTATATCTATACACACACATGCACATATGTATGTATGTATAAACACATTCATGTACACATATGTTTGCATATCTATGTTACATGGTGTTAAGTGTATTATGGAGAAAAATTGCTGGGAAGGGTGGCAGAGTATGTTGGAGGGTGATACTTGTGATTTTAAATAGGGTGAACAGTGAAGGTCTTACTTACATGGTGACATTTCAGCAAAGCCTTGAAGCAGGTAAGGGTAAGCAGGTAAGCAGTCGTGAAAATATCTGAAGGTAGAAGATTCTAGGTGGAGGGTACAGCAAGCACAAATGCCCTGTGTAACATATTCTAAAAATAGGAAGAAGGCCAGTGTGGTTAGATTAGAGTGAGTGCAAGAGAAAGCAGTTAAGAGACAAATCATAGAAGTAACAGGGCAGACATACTGAGTAGTGCCTTGAGAGCCGTCTTGATGCCTTTGGATTTTTATTTTGAGTGAGATGAGAATCCACTGGGAGGCTCTGAGCAGAGAAGTGATGTAATATAGCTTCTGTTTTAACAGGATCACTTTGGCTACTGTGATGAGGATAGACAGAAGGTGAGTGAGGGCAGAAGTAGGAGACCATCAGGGGGCTATTGTCATAATCGAGGGGAAAGATTGTGGCTTGGAGGAAGATGATAGGGGTGGGGGTAGTGAGAAGTGGTCTAGCTCTGCAAAGTTCTTCTAAAGACAGAGCCAAAAGAATTCACTGATGGTCTGGATTTATAATTCAAAAGCACAAAATGTCAAGGTTGTCTTCAGGTTTTTGGTCCAAGCAAGTTTTATGTCCTGTTGTATCCTTAATAATTTGTGTTTGCCTTAAAATCTATTCTAAATAACATTAATGCTGTTAAGTATTTTAAGTATTGCCTTCTATCTTCAACCTTTTTGTAGCCTCTTTAACCACCATATATCGGGATTTCCTTTTTAAAATCCATACTCAGATCTTTTAAATTTTACCAGGTTTAGTATATTTAGATTTACAGTTAATAGTGGTATTTATTTCTACCACCTTATTTTGTGCTTTCTATATTCTATTGTGCTGATTACTTTATTCTCTTGTTTTTCTCTTTAGTGTTTTGCAAGTTATCTATTTTATATTTATTATTTTAGTAGTTACCTGTAAATTTATAACATACCCTTCTTAATTTAACAAAGTCTAAAGAGTACGTCTCTACTCCTCCCACAACATATCAGAACAGAAAATTCTTGGACTCTAATCTTCCCTTCCATTTCATAAATTATTGTTTTCAGTATTTTATCTGAAACTTTTCATAATATTCACAAAAGCATAGAGAAGAGTATAATAAACCCCATATACTCTTCACTCAACTTCATTATACCAGTATATTCCCATTCTGTTTCATCTATATCTCATTTCCCCTCACCCCTTCTACTTATCATTGGATATTTGAAAGCAAAGCCAAAGATTTTAGGTATAAATAATTGTATATATTCTCTAAGAGGGAAATGGTACACTATTTTAATTCCATGTTGTTTGTATTCCCTTGAATTAGTTATTGCTATTACTGTTTTACACAGTGGTACCTATTTAGATTTACCCACACATTTACCAATTTTATTGGTCATCTTTGCATTTTGCATCTCATTCATTAATTTTGGCTTTAGTTCCCTTCTTCCTAAACTATATGTTTTTAGTAGTTCTTTCAGCAAAAGTAAATGTCTGTGACTCCTTGTGAATTCTTCTCATTTTTTTTTTTTTAATTTGTACTGCCTATTGAATACTACTTACCTAGGAATAAAATACTTGGCCCACAGTTATTTTTCATAACATGTTGAGGTTATTCCCCATTGCCTTCTAATCCTACTGTTGCTTTTGTGAAATCAGCTATCAATCTAGTTGTTGTCTAGTTCATGTTCTATCAGTTGTGTCTGGCTGTGCATTTTTAACTTGTTTATCTCAGACTTCTTCAAGCTGAGAATTTTTGGATGTCATCAATTCTGAAAACATTCACTATTATCTCTTTAAATTGCCTCTCCTCATTCTTTCACTTGTCTTTTGGAAATTCTTATTTTCAAAATATTACATTTTCTTAGTTGATTTTCCATGATTTTTTAACTTGTATTTTATGATTTCTATGTCTGGGCTGCAGTGATATTCTCAGATTTATCTTTCAGTTCTCTAATTTTCTTTTCAATTATAGATTTCATTTCTCAAAGCTCCATTGATCTCTACACAGTTACTGATTACTTATTTATTTTCTTAATGTCTTACCTTTTGGGTTAGAGTGATTAATTCCTTCTCTTATCACTTTAAAAATGCTTCTTTTACATTCTCTTTCACATTGTCTTTCAGTTATTTCACATTCTTGAAGCTCTGATCCCCTCGTTTGTGTCTGTTGACTCTTTCCCATGGTGGATTCATCCCTAAGTGATTGTGACTCATTTTTAGAGGAGATTCCTTTGTTGCTTTCTTTTTTTGGTGGAAAATCTACTCCTTGAAGCCTAGGATATGAAAGAATTTCTCCAGAGCAGTTTGGCATTCCTCCTGCCATATTACACAGGGGCATCACTGATTTAGAATGGTTTTTTTGTGGTAATTTCTTAGTTTAGAGTTCCACAGACCACAAAAATAGATGAAATTAAGATTACAAATCTGTGTGATTTATAAACCTGGAGTTTAAATTTATCAGAAATACCTTTCTTTTTTTTTTTTCTCTCTTTATTGTGAGCTTATCCAGAGTTAGATGTTTCCCTGTTGTCATACTAGGCAGATTTTAAAATAAATGAATTTCTAGAATTCCTAGACTATTGTAATATACTAAAAAAGCAACTTATATTTATTGTAGTAAATGTGGAAAGACCAGAAAATACATGATGAATAAAATAAAAATTACCTATTAGTCTACTACCACCAGACTGATGACCACTTTAATATTCTGATATTCCTAAAGTTTTATTTTTTGTAAACAGATTCATTTTTTCAAACATAGAATTAGACTATATAGTACATTTTATTTTATAACCACTTTTCACTTAAAAATCATCTTTACTATTTATTCAAAATAATATTTATTTATGTAACATTTATTATTTATTAAAGTAATACTTAAAATTTATTTCACTTAAAGTAATATTATAAAAACCTTGCATATCTTTAATTATTTTTCTACAACAAGTTTTCAACAAGGATGATTTTGCTCATTCGGGGGACATTCAGCAATGTCTGGGGGCATTTTTGATCGTCATTGATAGTGAGTGCTACTGGCATCTGGTAGGCAGAGGCTAGGACTGCTGCTAAGCATCCTACAATACACAGGATGTCCCCTACCACAAAGAACACAAGCTCTTCTTTTGTAGAGAGACAATGTAAGGTGTTGGAATATGCTTGGATCTGTCATCTAATTCAGACTGTGTTCCTTAGCAGTTTCTGTGACCTGGACCTATGTTTTTCTAGCCTCAATCTCAATATCTGTACTGTCAGCATATTAACACTTAGCTTGCAGAGTTTTTGTTAGGGTTTGAGAGCATGTGGGTACAATGCCCGGTAACGGTAGGTAATTAACAGTCGTTATTACAGTGATAGAACATGTGTCTTGTTGGGCACCCATATGTGGAATATCTTGACCAATATTTAGCTTCCAGTGGACCAGTAAGAAGCAGGCATTACTGAGTCAGACTCTACTAGGCTTTAAAGAATTCCTTTGGAGTGAATTGTTTCCTTCAGGGAATTGTAGTCCCTTCTTCAGACAACTGGGACACCATTCAGTGCACACAAGCAGTAACTGACTAGTAGCCTGAAAGCAGTACTAAATGAATATAACATAGCAGCATGTCATAGGATTTGAAATTATTGGGCAAGATATCTTTATGATAAAAATCACTTAACAGGGCTGGCCTTGGGCAATATTGTGAAACAGGCAGGTTGTTCTTTGTTTCTCTCCGTCCACACCACTTGATGCCAAGCTGTACAGCCACTCCTGGGCAGCTGCCCTGCACCTTGTTCCTGGAGAATGTTATTCTTCGCCGGCTGTCACAGCAGAAATACCAGCTGATCAGAATTCCCTCTACATGTCAGCTAACAGAAACACCAGTGGTAAGTGCACTTTAATAGCAGCCTTCTAAAGACCAAAAAGACTTTAGAACTAAAATTTAGGGGGGAATTATAGGTAATGGAGAAGATAGTAAGAGGTGCGGGAAACTTTCCAGCACCTCCAAAATTGTATTTCCATATACTGCTGCTTTCTCCTAAGACTGATTAGGCTTTTGAGATTTAGGTAGAAATTCTGAGAATCACTTTGAAGAACTGTAAAGTACCTGCAGGTACTATATATTTATTTTAATTTATTGAGCATCGCACATGTGGGATACTGTGCTTGTCAGTCTTGCATACATTAGTACCTCAGCGGATATTTATATTTATCTTCTGACACAGATAATCTCACTTATAGATGAGGTGGAAGGAGGTTGTATGAATGCATCACAGAAGTTGTGAACGAATATATTTTCATAACATTTGTATAAGAAGAGTTACTAGGTGTTCCTCTATGGGCCCTGAAAAACACTAGTGACATTTCCATGGTGGTTAAGAGCTTAGGATTTCAGTACCTCTATGTTTAAGGTGCCAAGGGATTCTGCCAAGATAAACAGCTGTTGGCCCTAGGGTAGAAGAAAAATTATTATGGTTTATTTCAAGTACTTCCTGTTATCTTTATTGCTAATTATTGCTAATTTAATTCTGAAAAGGATGGGTTATAAATCTATATAGGTGTGCCTGCATATGTATGGGTATGTACATGAGCATGTGTGGCTATGTATATGAAATTTTTAATTGAATTGGTTTTTGAAGAGTCCTAGTCCATTGAACACAGTGTCTCTTAACCTGTCCCAAGTAGTTTTAGAAATAGCATTGCCTAAATATATACAGCACCTGGTCTATCTTGTTTATCCTCTATAAACATTGAAATTGGTATACTTTCACTGTTTTTCCCTCCACTTGATAAAGTTCATTACAGTTTGCAGGATTTCGTCTGATGGATTTTGAAGAGACTTCCAGATAGACATCATAGGACCCGTCTGCTGCTTGTCACATATTGCCTCGTGCTTTTATACTGAGAGAGAGCAAGAGCTTTGGAGTCATAGAATAGAGTTCTAATCCTGCAACATACTGACAATGTGACCTTTCAGAATCTCATTTGTAAACTGGGGACCATAATATCTACCTAATGTTGAAGAATATTTTGGAAATTTTAGGTAATGTTTCTAAAGTTGGATAAAAGATGACCTATAGAGGTGGAATGCATTTTTCTTCTCTCCAGGCTTAGGATGGGCTATTTCCACATATCAACTGAAACAAGATCTTGACTGATGCACTCGGTTTCAAAAAACAGGTCAAGGTTTTCTGACATTGCTCTGAAAGAAAGAGGAATCAGAGTGTCTGGGAAAAAAATTGAGATGTCAGTCTTCTCTCTTTTACATAGCAAAAATACAGCAAGTTTCTGTTATTATCTCACGATCTGAAGACTCACAGGCAGTGTAGGAGAAAATTCTGCTTTAGATGCTTCTAATGTTCCTAACTCTTTCAGGAGGAACATAGAATTCTGAACTCAGATCTTGACTGGTACGTGACATGCATTCTTGATTTTCACAGGGTCACTTTTATAGCTCAGTGCCTATAGGGCAGAATACAAAATAGGACCAGAATGCCCTAGAACAGCTGTCCTTAAAATATCATTCTAAATGTTCCAAGGAATAACTCTGTTCATGATGGAAATAAAACCTTCAGCAATGCTTACAAATGATGCTAATTCAAGCAGCACCTGTACAATTGATCTCATTGTGGTTGATGGTAAGCAGTGAGACCCAAGAGAGCCATACTGCTTCATAAAGTGCTTTGGAAATGCCAAACGGTGGCTTGGATTTCTCACCATGCTGTTGGTTCCTTTAGGGCAGGAGGTGTATATTGTTTACCTTTGCAGCACCTGCACCATCTCTTAGACCATACTGCTCATGTGGTTGGCACTCAATAACCATTTGTTGGTTATTGACTACCCTGACAAAGGACAGGCTCCAGGCCACATTAATTAGGGCTGTAAAATATGTCAAATAGAGTTCTGGACAGATTTCTGAGTCTTCACTTCCTGGGAGGCAGGGAAGACACATAGTACATCTAGTGGCTAGGAGGTGTCACTGCATCAGGCTAGGAGGTGTTCCTGCACCATTACTCACATGGCTCTGGATTGAATGAGTTCCTAAAATGAATGTGCCTACATGGTTTTTTCTTGGGGTGGGGGGTGGTTGTCAGAAAACTGAGTGTATTATATAATATATAAATTGATATTGTATCTATGTTGTTTTTATCTTGATGCTTCTTGAATGTAACTTCCTTGAAAATCACATTTGTGTCTGTTCTGTTACACTGAGGTGCAGTGTTGTGTAATGCATAAAAAAATGGAATCTGGATCACACTGCCTGAACGAGAATTACTGCCAATTACTGTGGGCAAGTTACATAACCTATCAGTGTCTTGGTGTCTTCATCTGAAAAATGGGATTAGAGGGATACTGTGAGGATGAAATAAAGTTAATGTACATAAAACATCTGAAAGGGTCCTTGGCATATGGTAAATTCTCAGTAAAAGGTAGCCATCTGACAGAATCTTGTGCTTATACTTTGCAACGGAATGGGAGAACAAAGACTTCTATTTTATGAGCAGCTACTATATACCTATTGTTTTACATAACTTATTTATTATGAAGTGAAGTTTTGTGTACAGCAGATTTGTCTTGCCCCATATCCAAGGATATCTAGTAACTGTAGCGATACAGTACTGGTATTAGTTCCCTGAGCCGACCATAACATATTAATCACAAATTTAATAGCTTAAAAAAACAGAAATGTATTCTCTCATGGAACTGGATGTCGGAAGTCTGAAATCATTTTTTTTTCCTTTCCACCACAATTTTTTATATATTTTTTTATTTCTGCATATTATGGGGGTACAAAAGTTTAGGTTATGTATATTGTCCATGCCCCCCCACCCCACCCCCGAGTCAGAGCTTCAAGCGTGTCCATTCCCCAGACGGTGCGCATCGCACTCATTATGTATGTATACACCCATCCCCTCCCTGCCCCCACATCTGCCTGACACCCAGTTGGTGTTATTCTCAAATGTGCTCTTAGGTGATGATCAGGGAAACCAATTTGCTGTGTACATGCTGAGTACATGTGGTGCTTATTTTTCCATTCTTGGGATACTTCACTTAGTAGAATGGGTTCCGAATGTTTATAGCAGCACAATTCACAATCGCAAAGATGTGGAAACAACCCAAATGCTCATCAATACATGAGTGGATTAATAAAATGTGGTATATGTATACCATGGAGTATTACTCAGTTATAAGAAATAACAGTGATATAGAATCTCTTATGTTCTCCTGGATAGAGTTGGAACCCATTCTACTAAGTGAAGTATCTCAAGAATGAAATCATTTTCACAGGGCTGAAATCAAGGTGTCAAGCAAGGCCACATTCCCTTTGGGTACTTCAGAGGAGAATCCATTCCTTTCCTCTTCTAGCTTCTGGTGCTGTCAACACTCCTTGGCTTATAGCGGCATCAGTCCCAGCTCCATCTCCATGGTTACAGTGCCTTCTCCCCTTCGTGTGTAAACTCCCGCTTTGAGTAGACCCATGATACCAGGCAAGGACTTTTGCCTTCTAAGCAACTATTCTGAACATTTCATCCTGGTGACAAATTGCCTTCTTAGAAAGAGCTTCTGGTTATTTTAAAAATATTTTTTAATCTTTTAAAGAATCTTTAAAACTTTTTTGAATTTCTTTTTTTTCAGTCTTTAGAAAGTGTTTTAATAACAAATCAGTCATTTTACTTCAGAAAGGATAAATATTGCTCTGTGTGGAAAAAAAGTAAAGAATATTTTCTTTTGTTATTTTTTTTCTCCTCTAGTTTACCACCAATAGTTTTTAGAAAGTATAGATTTGCTATAGCAAAACTCCTATGGACTTCTATCTGTGTAAAAGTCAGGCTAATGTTGGTTTGTTGAACTGCCTATGTACAATGTAAACATTAAAGCACAGGCAATTGTTGCTTGGCAAGGTTGAAAGAAAAGTGAAATATTGGCAATTACAGAAGGATGGATGGCAAGAAATAGCTGATGAAAGGAAATGGTGCACTATTACATGAGTAGAAATTGGCAGCCTGGCTGAGAAGAGAGCCCAGGTCATTATCTTTGTCAAATTTTTGTTTCCTTTGTTTTACCTGTTCTCCCACTGTCTTGCAGTATTTGCACATCTGAGAACTAATACAGCTATAATTGCAATAGATTATTCCCAAAGTGTTTTTTTTTAATTCTTAGTCACAAGAATGAGCTCCAACCATTGAAAACCATATCTAGACTACACTTTAGTAAGTTCTCCATCCAAAGAGAGAGAGAGAGAGACAGTGTGCTAGGGTCAACTAATGACTTATTCCTTGTATATACATTTTAAAAACTATAAGATAGAGTGAAGACACAGACAAATCTAGTAGAATTTCAGTAAAAATTAAAATAAACAGATTTTTGAAATTAATCCCATTTACCATTATGTGAAGGAAATGGAATTTTCTCTAGCTATTTTGGAGAAATAACATCAGATTGGAAAAGAATAATAAAATGAGGCAACAGAAAAATAATTGTCCCAGATGTTCCCTGGGTATCCCTACATCATCCCTTGACTAGTAAGTGACTTTCTATTTTAAAATCCATCCAAGGACCAAGAGAGAAGACAAAATAAAATAAAATAGCACCCTAAGTTCTCCGGTGGGAAGGGGTTATATAATGCAAGGAATAAATGTTCGTTAGATATTATAAGTGCTCCTCAAGACAAAGAGAGCTCTACAACAATTAAACATTTCCTCAGAGGAAATCATAAATAGATTAGATATCAGCAAATGTGGTTCCTAAAATGGTCAAAGTGCATTATTCACAAAAATGAGGACATTATTTATATAGATGCTGCAGTTTTTGTTAAAACCATACATAAAAGCATGTACACAAAACCCACTACCACCTACCTCCAATTTTCTTATTCTCTCTCTTTTTTTATCTTGAAATAACCTTTGTGGTGAGGTTGATTCTCTGGTCTGAGAATAGCAGGCCAGAACCTAAGGTACCTTAGACTATCAAATTACAATGGAAAATCCAAAGTTTCATAAAATGGCTGAAGTTAAAGAGAAGTTATTGAGAGATAAATTATCAATGAGTTAGACTGTTGGCCTAAATTAGTGAATCAAACAGCTTTTGCAGCTTAAAAACCACCCCAAATCTCAGTGGCTCAAACTAACATTGTTTGCCTTTGATCTTGGCTACATGTTGGCGAGAGGTGGGGGTGTGGTGTGGTTTTGGGGGCATCCATGCATCTCTATTCTCCCAGCCGGATCATGTTTTTCTCATGGTGATGGTGGAAGCCACAAAGAACAAGCCCAACCATGTGAACACGTGTCAGATCTCTGTGTCCAATCTGCTAACGTCAAATCTGCAATCAGAATTGCAATGAGAATTGGCCAGAGTGAGTCATGACCAAGCCCGACATTAATGAAGTGAAGACACTCTTCCCATGGACGTGGAGGGAAGAGACTAACTGTATCTGAAAAATAATCCAAATTATCACAAATACAAAAAACTTACATTTGCCCTACTCATAAGCAGCATGGCGAAGAGCGGTGAGAGCCGCAGTGTTACATGGCACCAAATCCCAATTCCCAGACCGCCCTGGCTTCTAGAGGAAGCCAGAGATGCAGTGCGCAGCAGCGGCACTTCCCAGCATTCTTTGTAACCTCCATTTCTGTCTGTGACTGGGAAAGGGAACCCCCAGTTGTCATCTATGTGTTATAAAGGGAGGTCGTGTCCTGCAGTGGAGAGAGTTTGGGCTATGCTACCAGAGAACCGTGGGCTAAATTCCAGTTCTGATACTTACCGTATACATGACCTTGATAAGATCATTACTTGTGAGTCTTATTTTCCTAAATGCAAACTGAGGATAATAATATCTTCCTCCCAATATCCTTGTGAAAACAAAATTAGCTCATGAGTGATATATCTAGTGTGGTGCCTGGCCCCAGGTAGGTGCTCTCTACTCCCCTAAAGACCTAGGGGGTTTCAGACGGAGTAAGTAGTATGAGTGACATCAACCTCTGTGACACAACCATTCACCTCTATATTATTGCTTTGAATGGCACCTACTTCTGGTACTACTGTTTAACTTTTAATATGCCTCTGTTGCTATAATTACATTAAAAGATTTTTTGAAGAAAGGAACTCATTGTATGCTCTATGTCTCACACAATCCCTTGTAGAGTCTCACCCTAGTGAAGCAGTGTCAGAAGATGGAGGAACTTGCTTTGAAATTAAGACATCTCCATGTTAGCCTTGGACCTGCCACCTTGAGCTGGCAGTTTCCTTCTCTGGCTCTCTTGACCATCTCAAAAATGAGGAGATTGGACTGCAGCCCCTAGAACTGTTCCTGACACATAGTAAATGCTTAGTGAAAATATTTTGGGTGAATGAATACTCTCTACTTAAAATTTCATCAGACTCTAAAATTCTGTAATAAAGTTGACTTAAGGCAGAGAAACGAGTGAAATTTTTAGAATAAAATGAATTAAACGTTATTTCTAACAATGCATTATCAGATTTCATACTTCTCCTTCCCAGAAAAATAATAAATTGAAGCAAAACAAATCCTAGGAAAAAACACTGGCTGTGTGAAAAGACAGATGTAAACATGCTTTCCTTTTGAAGTAACTTATGATTTCTATTTAACTACAGAAACGATATCTATTTAGGCAGACATCTTTCTAAGCTCATCATGTTGACAAAAGCCCCCAACTGTGGTACACAATTTGGCACATTTAGTCTGTCCTGATGAGTTATGGCTTTTATGTGATAACTCAATGGACCTGTTGGATATTGAGTAATTTTCATGAGTTCCCTATTGACTCTCAATGACAAAAATTCCTGTGTCAACCCAAAATACATTTACCACCAAAACACAGGAATGTTCTCTGTTGATTTCTTTTCTCTAAACAAATTGTCTGTAAACCTGGTTTTGCTATAAAAATGTGAAAGAAATATATCTAAACATCTCAGTCTATTAAAGTAGCAGGAGAGATGGTTGAAACCAGACCATTGTTATGCTTCCATATGAAATTCTTGGCAGGTAATTTATGGAGCGTTAGGCAGTGTTGCTGTTTTTATTGCTCCTCAGGCACCAACCTACCCTGGGGAACATTTTTTTTTTCACTACCCTTAAGAAATCGTGAGACTTCTGAAGAGATAAGGAAGGATGGAGTATCTGCTTTCCTCCTCTCTCCGGCCTCACTGTCCCAAGAGAAAATAGTCCAGCAATTTCTTCCAGACTCATGGGACATTTTTTGTTCTCCTAAACTGGCTGTTTTAGGCACTGTTGTATAGTGGTTAGAGCCTGGAATCTGGAGCCAGAAATGCCTGTGTTTAAATCCTGGCTCCATCCCTTGTACAATTTACTTAACCTTTTTGTGGCTTAATTTCCTTATCTATAAAATGGAAATTAGAATTACTCCTGTTGTGAAGATTAAATGAGTTACTATACATTAAGAGTGCAGTGGTTCCCGGCATGTAGTAAGCACTGTGTAATTATTTGCTACTGTTGTTACGTCAATACCATCTTTCCTGGTTTATTGTTCGATTCCTGTTGTTTAAGGCTGGATGCTATTGTGGTTACAAGTTCACCAACTTCCCTTTTGCCTTTTCACAATTCATTCCATTTTTAGAAACATCCATTCAAATTTGAGGAAGAATAGTAAACTATTTAATAAAAGCAGTTCATCAGGCAGGGAGAAATTTCTAAGCTATTTAGAGCTGTTACTGTCTTTCTCCAGCTTTGGTGTGTTTTATGTTTTCCTTTGGGCAGCAAACTCATTTGGAAATTGTAAAAGGAGTTGTGAAGCTCTGGTCTTGCATCAAAATGATTTTGGATACATCCAATTTGCATGTTGAAAGTCATTTTTGCAGAAACACAAAGCCATCAGTTGGGGAAAATAATCATTTCTCCAATTCAGTGTCAGTAAAGAATTTCCTGCAGTAGGAATGAAAGATAAGCTTAGAGGATGCATCTGATAAGAAAGTAAAAATGATCAGACTTTATTTATAATGGAATTCACAATGTATTAGGTACCTTTGGGGCATTGTTGTGTTCTTTTCATTAGTTTTTCATGTGTTCTGCTGTCTTTCATTAAGATGTCTCATCTCCCTCTTTCTGGAGAAGCAAAGCAGGAATTTAAACTTCCAGGGCATATCAATAAGCCACCTGTTGTATTGATTCTTCATATTGTTGCTGTGTGAGTGCAGATGGCAAAAAAAAGAGATGCAACATTTTTAAAAATCGGGGTGCTGCAAACTGGGTCAAATATTTGCCACCAAAAGTTAATGTCTTAGAATGCAAACAACTTATTTGACAAATGTCATAATGGCTTGTTAGAATACAGTAAATGTACAGAATGTCTGGACATGTTGCTAAAGAGAACAGCTTCCCCCCCTTGCCAAAAAAATTACGTTGGGTACAATTAATATGTCCCTAGAATATCTATCAGGAGGCAGCCTTTCACCTTTGATAATGTGTAGCAGAAATACTTAATGTCTTCAAAGAAATTACAGGTTAGAAACTGTGTTTGAAAACAAAGATGAAATGGTGCTGGCGTGGGGAGTGTTGTAGATAAGACCAGGCGGCCTACACTTTAGGACACCCCAGTGTTTAAAGACTATTAAAACAAAAGAATCCATTTTGAAAAAAACAAAACACACATATTGTCCCTATGAGTCTGATGAAATGCAAAAATGTTCCTGTTCTTATATTTACTTATTCCTTTCCCTAATTTAGGATGGAGACAGAAAAATGGAGATACAGTCTTGCTGCTGTATCCAATGATACAATTCTTGTGACCTTTTCACATTTCTATGAATGAAATGCAGAAGGTGAGAGGAGCAAGTTCCATCTATTCTTGGGTAACATTTAAAAATATCTGCCTCTTTTCCACCTTTTTTTACAGCCCAATCCTAATTGACTTTCCTCTGGGCTCTGGTAAAATTCCTGTGTCAGGCTTCTTGTCTGGCCTTTCTCTTGGACTGCAAAAATAATTGCTCTCTCTTATGGGTCATTTTGACCATGTTATTTCTTGAGTCCTCCAGATTTGCCTCTCCATTGCTTTTTTTGTTTTGTTTTTTTACAATAATTTATATTTTTATTTTTGGAATTCTTTTTTATATTTTCAAATAGGATATACATATTTTTATTTTATTTCAGAATATTACAGGGGTACAAACGTTTTGGTTACATAAATTGCTTTTGTACCATTTGAATCAAAGTTATAAGTGTGCCCATCCCCCAGATAGTGTGCAGTGTACCCATTAGGTGTGAATTTACCGATCCCCTCTACCCCACGCTTGATTTCCGATGAATGTTATTTCCATATGTGCACATAAGTGCTGATTGATTAGTTCCATCTCAATTGCTTTTTTTTTTAATTGCTTTTTTTGCCTTTCAATTGCCTTTTTTCTTTGCTCAGGAGAAAAACTTTCAAGCTTATTTTTAATAAATCATGAAAAACAAAATAAGTGAAAATTCCAAACTTAAATTCCCCATAATCCCTAAACTGTTTTGCTCACACACACATTTGACCTTTTTCCTGTAACAAAATACCCCAAAACTTAGTGGCCTTAAAAACAATTGCTTTAACATATCTCATGACTTTGTGGGTCATTATTTGAGCAGATCTTGGCTGGGTGATTCTTCTGCTCCATGTAGTGTTGACTGAGGTCACATGGTAGTATTTAATTGGTGACTAGCCTGGTCTAGAGGGTCATGTTGACCACAATGGCTTGGATGGGCCCCCCCTCCCTCAGCAGATAATCTAAGGGTCTCTCCACATGGTCTTTCCAGCAGGTAGCTGGAATCCTTACATGTTGGCTCAAGGCTCCAAAAGTGAAAGTTCCAGGATGTGTAAGCTGCCAATATCTTAAAGGAGAGGACACTAGCACAATGTCACTTCTGCTGTATTCTATTGGTCAAAGCAGTCCCAGAGTCTGCCTAGATTCTCAGTGAGAAGTGTCAAAGAATTCATGGCCATCTTTAACTTGCTACATATAGTCCATCCTTTGGTCACAAATGATTTACATGTAATTGTAAATCTCACATGCAAAATATTCCTGTTCCAGATCACCAAAATCTCATCCCATTACATCAGGGATTAGCAAACTATGGCCTTCCACTTATTTTTATAAATAAAGTTTTATTGGAACAGAACCATGCCTGCTAATTTACATATTGTCTCTGGCTGCTTTCTGCAGAGTTAAGTATTTGCAACAGAGACCTTATGGCCTGCAAGTCTGAAATATTTACTACCTGGCTACCTCCTGCTATCAGCTCAAAGTCCAGGATCTCATCTTCTAAATTAGGGCGAGGTACAGATGAGGCTCCTTAAGCACTGTTCTTTCGAGTACGGTCACTTTCTATTAATATCTGAAGACCTGTGAGCTAAAGAGATGTGTTATAACCCCCACAATACACACTGGTCGCTCAGAGATAAGAGTGTCTATTGAGGTCACCCTCTTTCAAGAAGGATTGGCAGCCACATAGCAGTCACTAGTCCACAGCAACTCTCAAGTCCAGCCAAGCACATTTTGCCAGTTCCTTGATCATGGCCCTTACTTGCTCCTTGGGAAGACTTTTCCATGGCTCTATCTTCTGGACTTTTGGTTCTGCCAAAACAATCCTTCCTTTTCTATATTACCTGTGTTTGGAGCTGAGTAGTTTTCTCATCCTGCTTTCTGCTCATAGAATGTTGGGATCCAATGGTGTCTTTTCATTCTGAACTGTCTCTGTCCCTTTCAGTCCAAGCTAATACAGTTCTTTTATAAACTTTTTGGGTTTTTAGGTATCAATTTATAATGAACTTCTTTAGACAAAAGCTAAACCAATATTTCTTTCTTAGACAGCTCCTTCTCTACATTTAGCACCTGTGACTCTTCTATGGAATGATGCCCTTAGGATTTTAAAAAGCCCCATTGCTTAACTGAAAAGGTCTATCTATGAAGTATACCTTTAAAGATTCTTTGAAGTCCTACTAGGCACATTCTTAAATATTCCTGAATGATCTTATAGCCATGCCTTGAAATCTTTACCCTGAAGTCATGCTTTACTGATGGAACCCTGGAATTATCTTTGCCTTGAAGTTATTTCATTGAGAATATTTTCCTGGAAGAGACTGGGGATAAGAAATAATTTTTACTTTCAAACTAAGCAATTCTTAAAAAAATTTTTTTAAATTATTATGGGAATATAATAGTTGTATATATCTATAGGATAGATGTGATGCTTTGATACAGGCATACAATGTGAATTAATCAAATCAGGGTAATTGGGATATCCATTGCCTCAGGCATTTATCATTTTTTGTGTGTGAGGAACATTTCAAGTCTATTTTTTTAGTTATTTTAAAGTATACCGTAACTTATTATTGACTATAATCACTTTGTTGTGCTATCAAATATTGTTCATTCTATTTAACTAATTATATTTTTGTACCCATTAACCATCGCCATTTTATCCCCCCACTCCCTGCTATCCTTCCCAGCCTCTGGTAACCATCATTCTAGAAACTAAGCAGTTCTTCATGCCTTTATACTTTCTCTAAATTTTTCCAGAAAACTAACAGTTCTTTTTAAAATTTATGAGTCTTTTCTAGTATGTTGTCATAGGCATCTAGAAGCAAGTTGGCACCTTCTGCATTCTCTCTGTCACTCTCCCCAGCCAGATTCATGAATTCATTAGGTATCATTTCTATTTTCCACATGGCCACAGATGTTGGTGCTGCCAAATTTTCCACCACTATCTTCCTCACTTCCTTCAAACCCTCATAGACGGTCTCCCTAGGCCCTTCAAGCTTCCACTTATTGCCAACCCAGAACCAGTAGCTCATATTTTAGATTTTCTGTTAGGGCAGTGTTCCATTTCCAGGTATTAAATTCTTATAATATATGTTTAATGCATAATTACCGACATCATTCTCTTTTACCTGTATCCTTCTACAACTTGACACATTCTCTCTACTGCACATGCACAAAATTAAATTACTCTTTCTCATTCTCTCTCCTGGGTCTTCTGCTACAGAGTGTGTTCTGAATATTCTGATAGAGTTAAGGCTTGTGTGTTAAAGAATCCCTAAGTCAAATATAATTGTTTACACCTAAATTATTTCTTAGGATTGCTTTCTTCAATCTCTTTTAATGCTGCAACTTGGCAGGAAAAAAATTGAAAGAGAAAAACAAAAGGAAATTAAATGTAAGGACAGGAGAAAGGTCATAGGCAGCCACTTCTTTATCTTTGGTCTAGTTTAGGAAATACTTGAAGAAGAGCTTGGTAGTTAATTATATTATGATAAATGGCCATAACCCATAGCATGGACTCTGGCCTTTTTTTGGTTCTTCATTATTCTCCACACATCTTCCACCTAATAGGTGATGGGCAAACCTGAGAGATTAGCAGGTGAATATGGACTGTGTATCCAAAAAACTAGTTATTTCTGGGTTGCGAATACTGTTTCGTCTCAACAAGTTTTTGGTTAACTGTCTTAATTCACTACCACCATTTTCTCAGACCTATTTATTAGTGTAGTGATTCTTGGGCAGGTAGTGAGGTTGGGATGGCAGAGAGGAAGGAAGTGGAAGGAGAGGAAATGGAAGGATATATATCAGAAAAAATATTACTGGGAAAGCTTTTTAAAAATACACATACCTAGACTTCCAATAGGAATCACGAGACTAGGTAGGTGGTGGTTGTTTTTTCAGTAGCCCTTCATGGTTTTATAGTATCTTCTTCAATATTTGGACTTTTAATTCTATTCAATCAGACAATTCCACTTGCTTCAAGACTTTTTTTCAGCTCACCATTGGGCACTGGATTTGTGGTCAGAAGAACTTTCTAGAATAGAGCTTTGAACTAGTTACTTCTACCTCTTTGAGGGGCTCATTTAGTACCCATACTTCCTATCTTAGAGAGGAATTTCAAATACTATAATGGATATGAAGTACCTGCACACTCTAAAGAGCCTTGAGGGTCCTTTCAAAGGGCCTTCGGAAGGCTATCCTGTAGAGGCAGCATTATCCATGTTGTCTGTGTTCCCACAGGAAGCGTGATTTAAAATAAAACTAAATCAGTTTCACTTTCAGCTGCACCTTCAGTGTGGGCAGCTAGCTACTCTGCATCTGAGAGTGAGGTATTAAACCATCATGAAAGATTTCTAGGGAAGAATTAAAAATCCAGTCAGGCAACTGTGAGCTCCTCTTCCTCATCAAGGGTATGGAAGGGTTGAGTTGGAGTCTTGAAGACGATTTTTTTTAGAGAGGGCCCTTAGTGTGTTTTCAGTTTTCCCAGTCCTGCGGGGCAGGAGTAAAGAGGGTGCTCTTTTCTCTTTTCAAGTTTAGAGAAAGAGTTTCAGTGGACCCCTGTGGAGAGATAGACATGCTTTTCTTAAAGCTGCTATCTAACTTATTTCCCTCAAAATATCTTCTACATGGCTGAAGACTATGGTTATCTGGCTGTGACTGTGGAGAGAAGAGAGGTATTATAGATACCGGGGCAGTAACCTGTTCAGAAATTGGGATTTTAATGCTCCTTGACCGGACGATTGCAGAGTTAGTCTAGCTGAGGGTGCATGAGTATTTCCTCTGGTCTGGATGAAGTTACATATGGGGAGTTGGAAGAGGGTTATCTTGAATCTTTCCCAAGAGTGTCACAGAGGAAGGAGGCTGGAATGTTAAGGGAACTACCAGTGAGAAATCCAATGATGGTGGGATGTCAAGGGGCTTCCAGAAATCCACAGAGTGTGTTATCTGAGAAAAGCCCAGCTTTAAGCATCTGCCAAGCTCAGACAGCATCAAAAGTATATCGCCATGACAGTACCAATGAAAATGAGATCTTCTTTGGCTCTTTCCTCCTCTACCTCCCCACCTTCAACCTGGAGGAGGCAGAGATAGCCTAGTGAGGGGCTGGGAGAAGGAGAAGTGCCAGGTGGGAAAAAAGAAAAGATGGTGACCACAGCATCCCCCTTCCCCACTGCAGGCTGCCAGCCCAGAGCAGGATAAACTGCAGGCAGGGGTCACAGGTGGAGGGGGAGAAAAGCTTTAACTCTAAATGAAATTGTAAGTTTGTTCTTATTATATATACACACACACACCCACACACACATACACCCACACCCACACACACACATATTTTTTATCCTACGAGAATAAAGAAAAAAGTCGTGGGGACTTCCCAAGTGTTCATAGGGGCATGAAAAAGAAAAGAACCAGCTCCCCAGAGCAAGCTTCAATGGCGGTGGTGGGAAGAATAAAATTATTTTCTGTTGTACTTTTGGAGCCTTAACTGGTTCAATGTAATGATTGCACGGAGGCTAAGGTTAGGACTCAGGGATGGAAGTTGCTGGGTTTATTACTAAGAAAATGTTTGTAAACACAAGAGCTATTCAAAAAAAGTTTTTCAAGAGAAAAGCTTTCTTTGACTTAATTATAAAAGTTGTGATGGCTACAAAATGAGGACCATAAAAATATGCTATATAATAAGTTTATTCACTACCAGTGTTTATCAGTTCTTTTTTTTTTTTCTCACCTTATTTTGCAAGGTACCTTTGGCTGAGGCTGATGTAAATGGGCACATTATTCCACATGATTTTCTGGTCTCCTCCACAGATAACATATCGATTCAGCTGCTAAAGTGTTTCTCTAGCTTTCAGAAATGTAGGCAAAAGTTGGAAGCTATATCTCTTTTCAGACAACCTACCTACTTTTTGAGGGAGAGAAATCATCCACAGATAATGAGGGCAGAATCTTTTCTCATGCTATGGGCCACATTTTAATTTCCAGGGATTGTCTGATTAATCCTCAACTAAAAATGTGGACAGTCGATATGACAGACTTCTCATTTGGCACAACTTCCCAGAGTCAGCGTCAAGGTAATAGTCTAACATACTCACCAGAACCAGAGACTGATAACAAATGCTGTGGGAAATGCCTTTTAGAGACCATGAGAAGTCTCTTATTTTGGAAAGCTCTTCTCTGTTGCTATTTCCAGACAGTGCACACTGCAAAAGGTTTGCTAGCTGAGCTCAGCTGATTACTTGTAAAAAAGTCAAAGAGTAGAAAAAAGAGATGCAGAATTATTTTCCTTTTTTTTTGGATTGTTCTGAGCTTTCTGGAAATGGTCATGGGGGTTTTCCTTTAATTACATTGAGGATTTCCTCAAATGAAAGAGAAGTTGTGCTGATGTTAAAAATCAATATGGATACCCACTTTCCTCTGTAGTCTTCCTAGCCCCTCTGTTACAGTTTTATAATGTGGCTTTTTGTTTTTTAAGGGAACTCCAAGCAAATTATTATTTTTTACTTTTGAAATAATCCCACTTTATTAATTTTATCCAAAAAACTAAACATAAGTTTGATCTATTATCTAACTTTATAGGCTTTTAGTAAAAAGTCCATTCTGGTAGGTGCATTTTTAGGGCATCTGCCCAGCCCACAACCTTCTTCCCCTAAGGGCTACACTATCGGGCCTAACAACAGTGTTTGTACACGACTCTTCTTCTTTGGCCATAGCAGATTGGAATGAGCTGGGTCAATTTAGTCTTTTTACCAGGAATTTGGAATTGGTATTCAGAAATCATAGTTGATTTCTTCAGTTGTCTTAATTGAGGCCACACAAATTCCTGAACAGAGGCTGCCATTGTGGTGGTCATTTTGAGTCATACTGGATTTCAGACAAAGAGAAAAAGGAAGCCAACATGCTGAGAGATAAAGTGATGAGACCACATGGGTGGAGAGAGTGTAAGACAGTCCAGGAGAGTAGTTGCCATGGTTTCGGATGGGTTTCCTCTGATGGTCCTGGTCTTAGGTGATGCCAGTGATTGGCCTTTGGTTCCATGACATACCTCAATATCCTCATAATGTTTTGTCCTTTTTACTAGTCCTTTGTCCTTATTGGATTAAGTGGGTTTCTATTATTTGCAACCAAAAAAACCCCACATTTACTGAGAGATCCATCCAATTGCAAAAACAAATTTCGAAAGCTCAAAAACTCTTTGACTTCCATTGCCAGTGGCTGATACCTTAGATGTGTACCTCTGATGCCAACTCAGTAATCTCAAAGAACATACTGTTTATCTTCTCTGAATTTCCATTGTTGTTTGAAGCTTTGTTTTGAAGCCTCTGTAGAGCACACTCACTTATTATTTATAATTACAGGAAAACTGACCTTCTTAATAATACATCATTAGTCAATATTTGTGTCCATGGTTGGAACCAGGGCTCCTGTAGATTATGTCTTCTCCTGTTATCACCACAGGAGTCAGAAAAACTAAGATTCAAATCCTGCATCTCCTATTTCCTGGCTGTGTGATTGGTGATAAATTACTTAACATTGCTAAGATTCAATTACCGCATATGTAAAATGAGAATGAGGGATTAATGTCAATTCTAGATTAATCAATTTAGGAGGAAAATGCCTAATTACAGTAAAAACAACTCTGGATTATCTAGCAACATGTTACCTGGTTTGTAGGTTGAGACAGAGACTGGAGCATCACCAAAATATGCCTTCTCTTCTTCTTCTCTTAAAATATAAGGTCTGTTTTGTTAGTGGGTCCATGATCAGCCAGCCATAGACCACATTTCCTAGCCTCCTTTCTAATAACCATATTCCTCTCATAGAGTCCATGCTATGATACAGGCAGTGTGTCAAGTGGTTTATATGTATTTCCTCAATTAATATATATATGTATATTATATATATATATATTACTCAACAACACTCTGAGACTGGTCAATTTTCACAAGAACCACACGAGATAGGGACCATTGTTATTCTCATTTTACAGATGAAGAAACAGGTCTAGGGCAGTCCACAGAGTTGCCCAAGGCCACACGGAGAAGCAGAGGCAAATATTAAAGCCAGACAGTGTGGCTGTAGAAAAGATTCTGCCCTCATTATCTGTGGATGATTTCTCACCCCTGCATTATGCTGTCACTGCAGCAAGACAATTGGAACTGCATATTCTCTGCCTTCCAACTAGACACAGAGCAAAACCTGAGCCTGCAGCGAAGAGGGGAGGGAA
Organism: Varecia variegata; assembly: GCA_028533085.1. Taxonomy (NCBI): domain Eukaryota; kingdom Metazoa; phylum Chordata; class Mammalia; order Primates; family Lemuridae; genus Varecia; species Varecia variegata. The sequence goes on along the minus strand of CM052441.1, from coordinate 76,135,519 downwards.
GAAAAGAAGAATTCCCTAGATTCCCTGAAGATCAAAAATTAGTTATGCTTCAATTTTTTAATTTAAAAAATAGTCCATGATTATTATGAAAAATATAAAAAGGACCAAAAGCACAAAGGCAAATGTAGAAATCACTAACAATTCCGCTCTGCAGAGGTAACCATCATTTGTTCTTAAGAGTCTCCCTCCCAGTCTTTTTGCTATGCCTATGGATAATATACATGCATGTAAATACATAAATATGTGTGTCATGTTTTACTCAAAGGGTGCATGCATTCCTGAAAACATCCCATAATTCAAAACTTATGTAATTCAAGGCTGATACTGACAAAGACTGTGGGCAGTGCAAAATGGCATAACCATGTGGCAATACTATTGATTTCTGCAGTTATTTTTAATCTTCTCACTTTATTTTAGTTTGATTATCAATATTCTTCTATTAGCTTGAGTCAAATTCTCAGTACTTTTTCTGTTCTTTCCTTCTTAATAATGAAAGCATTTAAGACCAGGAGTTTTCCTCCAAGCACAACTTTGGCAGCATCCCATACATTTTGATTTGTCACATTCTGATTTTTTACATCCTGAAGCATCTTGGCAGTTTTCTTTTCCTCTTTGATGTAGGAGTTGTTTAGGAGTTTAACAATTTCTAAGTGGTTGAGTTTTTAAAAATGATTCGATATTTAAAACTATGACTTTTTCAGGTTTTACTTATTTTGTATGCTGTCTGTCCTTCTCTACTAGAATATAAGTACAATGAAAACAAAGATCTTACTTATTCCTGCTTTATTTCCAATACCTACTCATAGTAGGCACATAGTAGGCCCATATTAAATATTTGTTGAGTGGAAAATTAATTGCTAGATTTACTGTACTGTGATCATAGAATATAGGTAGTCCAGTTTCTCCTTTTTGGAAATAATTGCAATTTTCTAAGTGGTTTATTATATGATCTATTTTCAAAATGTTCTAAGATCACCAGAAAACATGCAAAATTTAGTGTATGTCTCTGAAAGCAACCTTCTTAATCATATTATTCAGATTTTGCATTTATTTATTGCCTAATGGTTTTCTCCAAGATTGGAAGTTGTATTTAAATTTGCCCCATAAAATTGAGAGGCTTTTTTCTTTTTTCTGTTTTTCCTTGAATTTCTAATAGTTTTCATTCATTATTGATCTCCTACCCTATTTCAGGCCTTGTACTAGGCCCTGGCTATACAGTGGTGAACAATAACAACGAAAAAGACTTGGTCTTGCTTTTACTGGGGGTAATCGGTATTAAACACATAAACCAGTACAATAATCATTCCTAATAGTAATAAGAGCTCTAAAAGAAACGAAGTGAAAATATGGAAAGTAACAGAGGAAACCTAATTGCTGGAGTTGTCAAAGAAGGCTTAGCAACAGGGGTGACATTTCATTCATGACGAGACAGCTGAGAAAAAAAGGAGTCAGTCTCTAGACAGGCAAGTGAGGCCTTTAGGATTTGCAGTAAGGGTGGAGGGCAATGAACTTCACCTGTGTGGAAACCCTGACTTGGGAAAATGCTTGGCATGTTGGAATAATTAAGGGAGGACAATGTGGAGCCCTTTTATAACAAATATATTACAGTACCCCTTTTACTATCCTGAAATGAAATTCCCATATACTTATATATCTCATTAAAAAGAAAAATTACATAACAGCCTAACTGGAATACAAAAGAGAAACAAAAAATAAATATATTACAAATTAATAAGGATTTTAATGTGTGAACTCTTGGTCATGGATATGCTAAAAGATATAATGAAGTTGTCAGATGCTTGTATCCAAATATCGAATCACTACGAATGCAAACTTACCCAAATTGATTCAGTCATGCTGGTTGGTAACTCACATTTGATAAGCTAGGCTGAAATTGATGACAAGCTATTCCCACATAGTGAACAACTTATGGTAAATTTCTGAACAAAATGAAATACCGCTTCCCTTGATTGACACAAAAGTTGTTTATATATTAAAACCTTGCAAAAATAATTTAATATAAAAATACAATTAGGTTCAGGTAATAATACATTTGGGGAAAAAAGTTTTAATTTACATGAATGTCTGGTGGGATAATCTAAAGTTGTGAGGAGTGTAGGAAGTTTCTTCACCATGGTGGGTAGCTCCACACATTAAATGTCAATAGTGGCTGCCAATCACTCTGACAAACGAAAACGTACTTCCCAGGGAATGTGCTACACACCATTGAGAACCACAGGAGTTCAGCACTGAGACTAATTGGAAGAGATGCTCCAGGTGAGGCTGGAGGAATGTGCTGGATTGCCTCATCCAGGAGGTCTGCAACCCAGCGGATGGTCAAAGTGCTCAGGATCCCTTTGGTCTCTGCATAAACTTTTAAACTTTTAACTTTTTAATCTTTTGACTTTGTTTGTTCTATGTCTATTTCTTATAAATAGAATTTTTTTCTAAATCATTTTTAAATTATTTAAATGTACATCCACAGCTGGGCGCGGTGGCTCACGCCTGTAATCCTAGCACTCTAGGAGGCTGAGGCGGGGATCGCTCAAGGTCAGGAGTTCGAGATCAGCCTGAGCAAGAGCGAGACCCCCATCTCTACTAAAAATAGAAAGAAATTATCTGGCCAACTAAAATATATATAGAAAAAAAAATTAGCCGGGCATGGTGGCACATGCCTGTAATCCCAGCTAACTGGGAGGCTGAGGCAGTAGGATCGCTTAAGCCCAGGAGTTTGAGGTTGCTGTGAGCTAGGCTGACGCCAGGGCACTCACTCTAGCCTGGGCAACAAAGCGAGACTCTGTCTCAAAAAAAAAAATAAAAATAAATAAATAAATAAATGTACATCCACAAACTACAGCAGTGCTAATAAACACTGGATGCTCAAAATGCATTTGATAAGTGAATAAATCAACCATTTCAATGTTTTAGAAGTTATACATCTTGCTTTTTATTTCATATGTGATTTTTTTAAAAAAAGTTTTAAAAATCTTTTGTAGAGATAGGGTCTCATTATGTTCAAGCTGGTCTTGAACTCCTGGCCTCAAGTAATCCTCCTGCCTCAGCCTCTCAAAGTGTTGGGATTACAGGCGTGAGCCATTGCACCTGGTTTATATGTGATTATTTTTAAGTTCTGCTAGACCATTTATTAACATTTTCTATAACTGTCAAAATCAAGAGTGAAATGATTTATTCTGAAACCCCTTTATTTAAGAGGATTTCTGTTCTTTCCTCTTTGCTTCTCAGTCTTTGTTAATCAACTCTTGGGGTTTAGATCTGTATTACTACTAAGACTTTATTTCACTTAAGAAGCCTTTCTTTTTGATATTTATCTCTAGTTTTATAACTAGATTTACACTTATTTGGATATCTGATTTTAATTGGTCTCCATGTTCACAGGCTTTTCTTTTATGCTGACTTTTCTGTTCTTGAACTGTTAATTATACTTCTTCTTCTGTTTGTCTTCAAATAATTTTTTTCAAGAAGGGTACAAGGGTGGTATCTTTCTAGAAACCTTGTATTTGATCACCTTCAGTGAGAGACCACCTCGATAAGAATTGAATTCTTGCGTTACAACCCTTGAATAATTAGCTCCTGAGTAACTGAGAGTTGATTTGAATAACACGGCATTTTGAAGAACACTATTTCCAAGAAAAATGGTATTTACATTGTTTTAAAATGTAAATTTTCAAAAACAGATTATTTTTTTCAGCGTTGTTATGTGGAGAAATTTCTTTCTTGCTAGTCATGAAATAAATGCCCCCTTCCACCTCCCCTCAGAAGGTCAGATACAATAGAGACATCAGAAGGATTGGCAGTCATTTACTCTTTCGCTTATTCCACCAAGAATACAAAGGTGTATGATTCACCTAGCTTGTATTGAGAAGTTACAGCTTTTGCTTATAAACACCATTCAAAAGAAGAGAAATTCAAGATCTCCGACATTTGAGGAACTTCCTGTCTGATTGGAGGACAAGAAATCCATAAAAGTAACTGGGGAGCCAATTACAAGGCAGTGTACATATGAGGTATGTCTGTAAAGCAATGAGATAGATGTTACATGTCACAAGTAAAAAAAAAAACATTTTAATGCTATATACATACTTCATATACATGAGTCATAAAACTATTTAATTTTGCATTTAGTTTGTGCCTATCTCTGTTTAGGATATGGAAAATCTAAAGGTGATTAAAATTGAGTAAGGCATTTCAAAGAGCTTATACAATGGTGAGGAAGAGAATCAGTCGTAGGAAAATGCAGCTGGAGTAAAACTGTACAGCACAGACATCTTGGAAGAGGCGGGACTTGATGCTATTTCAGTCTGTTATTTGGGTAGATATGTAGTTGAACAGAGTTCAACCTCAGGTTGAAGGTACAATGCCCACTATATTTGTTATTTTTATATATTTTATCAGCACAGAATTGTTGGTGCCCGGCACTGCATCTTGTGTATTTGGCACCCAGAATTATTTCTTGCTTTGGTTTTATTTCAATCTAAAGCTTTTTTTTGTATATTAACATTTGGGAAATTTCTGCTCTGCTGCTCTTCAGAGACTAGAACACAGGGATGGCAGAATTGGTAAACTCTAAACTAATGTGGATGAATACGAGGTTTTGTAATGACTAATTTTGTGTTAGCTTAACTAGGCCACTGGGTGCCCAGGTATTTGGTTACACATTATTCTGGATGATATGTCTGTGAGAGTGTTTCTGGGTAAGATTAACATTTGAATTGGTAAAGTAAATAAAACAGATTGTTCTCCCTAATGTGAGGGGGCCTCTTCCAATATATTGAGGGTCCAAATAGAACAAAAGGCTGAGTGAGGGAGAATTCACTATCTCTGCTCAACTCTCTTTGAGCTGGGACATCGGTCTTATTCTGCCTTTGGACTTGGACTCAAACTGGAACTTACACCATCAGCTTTCCTGCTTCTCAGGCCATTAGAGTTGGACTGGAGCTATACCATCAGCTCTCCTGGGTCTCAGCATGCTGACTACAGATCTTGGGACTTGGTAGCTTCCATATTGCATGAACCAATTCCTTTTAATAAATCAATCTCTCTCTCTTTTTCTCTCTCTCTGTACACACACACACACACACACACACATATACTAGTGGTTCTGTTTCTCTAAAGAACCCTGAATAATACAGACTTTGGCACCAAGAATGATTCTAGAGGAAGAGAATTTTGAGGATGAGTTTTCTGAATTGGTTCTGGGGTTTCTGAATTGGCTCTCTAAAGTAATTAGATTTAAAGATGCTAATGACTTTATTTCCAGTAGTAAAGATAATATTAATAGTTCATGGTGTGATCTGGCAAAGGAGATACACAAAATATCACCATTGGATACCCCTAATCAACCACTTATAAGAAGCAAAGATCTGAATGACGAGGTATATAATACTTCCTAAGATTTTTGGCAAACTATGAATGTAATGAGATTGGCTCGTTTCTCCTATTGTCACTAGACAAAGTGAAGAAAGAAAAGGATGAACTTGTAACAGAAGTAAGGGTCTGAAAAAGGGCAAAATGTTTTACAATTTGTTTCTTTAAAAGCCCTCACTATGTTTGAGGAATTAAAACCTGCATTCCTGCCCGAGGCCAGTAAGCAGAGGGGCAGAGGAGTGTTTTTTGTTTTCTAGTACCTTAAACCACAAGAGACGGCTCAACAGAATTATCTGTTGGGAGATTACCAGATCTTCTTCACTGGAGATGCTCTAGTTAAATAGCAATAGCTGGATGCTAAAAACCCCCTTTAAAAATCCTGTATTTCTGCTTAAAGTGGGGATGATGTTTCTTTAGGACGAGAGTCTGCCATCCTCCTCATTTGCTGGCAAATTAATAAACTTTTTCCTTTTCCTCAAACTACTTGTCCTCATTCTTTGTTCAGCCTCGGAGACAAGTACTGAACTTTTGGTATCAAGCTCAGAGATTTGAATTTGATAAAGATTAGCATCCCAGAGGCTAAGGGGTGGATTAGAGGAATCCTATAGCCCAGTACCTGAGAAGGTGCTTGTACCAGGTGACAACAGACCAGGTGAGTAATTTGAGCAAATTGCTCCAATAATGGGAAAAATAAAAACATGTGACCATCTTGGAAAGTCTTTAAGAGCAAGGACAAGCTTTGTTAATTTTTGAAAAAGCTCACATCCCCTGGGCTGGGAACCTTTTTACTGGTGTGTCCTCAATAAAGGCTGGTTAAATTGGGTGACATTCTTGATGATGGGACATTTCTCTTCCAGTTAAGGCTTTTCAATGGCAATAGAATTGTCTAATAGTTGATGAATGAGTGCTAAAGTGCAATGCTCTGGTGAACTAATAAGGTAAATTTATTTATATAAATTTGCCTTACTCCAGGATAAATACTTTTTGGTGGAAATGTTTTTTATTTTATAGCTGGCCTGCCTACCAGCAAGAAACTCAGGACATACAAATTCTAACTTGGTGTCAACTTTAGGAATGTACATGGCAACTCCTGGCCTCAGTTCACTCCCCTTCAATTAAGTAGGATACTTATATTAACCAAATCATCAGGCCGTTATGAAATATATTTTAATAAAAATATCCCCACACCAAAGAATGCCTTTATTAATGAATAAAAAGTTGGTAAAATTAGGTGGTAATCTCCAGCTCAGTAGGAGGGAGAGAACTGCAACAGGGAGTACTGAGATTTTTCAACCCTACCTGGGAACAATTACAATAATTATCATCATCATAATAATAACAACAAAAAGCACAATAGTACTTGCCATACATATCATGCCAGAACCAGAAGTTCTATATATTAATAGAAGCAGGGTGGCAAGTTAGTTGGAAGGAGGTGAGGAGGTTAGGAGACTTATCTTGAGATTGCATTGGTATAGCACTTTGCCTGAGATTGAGGAAATAACAACCATTAGGATCAAAGAACGGGGATGGGGTCATGGTGAGTGGAGATGGGAGAGCCTCGTTACAAGCTACCTTACTCTCTCTCCTCGTTCCCTACAAGCTACTTCTTGATGGCCTTGTCAGAACTAGAAACAGTTTATTCATATCCATACACCTACTGAAGACATAATATCCGTATAGACTTCATTCAAAGAAAGTATTATTTGTTCTTTATTTCTGTTTCATGTCATTCTCTCACAGGACGGTGCTAACCTGTGTAAAACCGAAATGCTAAAGGAAGGCCTACATGGATGTTAATGAAATTCCTCTGTGAGTACACTCACATCATCTAGGATGTTGTCCAGTATCAACTAACAAATGTTTGGGTAATAAGGGGTTAATATGCTTTCATCTATATAAAAGTTCAAAGTTTGATTATTATGCATTGTTAATCAGGGCAGGATGACAACAGGCCTAATTTGGTCAGGATAAACGTGTTCTCTATTCCCCAACCATTATGTCAAGGATGGCTTTATTCTAGAAACTCCTAATCTGATTTTGAACATTCTCAGCCATCATTCCTAAAAATGAAATGTTATCTACTATGTACATGAGCTCACGAGAGCTTTCAGAGCTGTCAATAAATATGCATAAAAGGCAAGGAACACTTTCAACTCAAGTCACATGCTGGTCTATTTTAGCAAATATTCGCAAAGGTTCTCCTGATCGGTGATTAAAAGTGGATTAACAATTTGGGTTTCTTCCTTCAGGGTTATCGGTGAGATTCTGTAGCAGAGTATTTGAGTCATATCTTGAGGCACATGCTCCAAGTTACTACATCCAGTTTTAAACTACAGATTGAGCTTTACATATTAAAGGTGCACATTGGTTTTAGATTCATGAGCTTTGCCCAGGGCACCTCTCTAATTAATCATCCCACGGGCTTAGAAAACTTCTGCCCAATCCTTTCTGATTTGTTAAAGGAAAGGGAGAAGGTTTTAGTCTGAAAAACTCCTTATCTGATAAGCATCATATTTTGTGTGGGTTTAAACATTTAAATACATTTTCTTTTTAAATCCAGTGGCTTTCCCAAACTAGAAAGATGGAATGTTTGCATATATCTGCCATCCACCAACATTAGCAGACAGAAAGCTTGATACAGTCAAGGCAAGAAATGGCTATTTAATAGTTCTCTCATTTTCCATTCAGATCACATACACTTAGACGGAAAGCGGCCTCACAGCGCGGAGTCTGATATTATAGCAGTGTTTTCAGGAAGCAATAATTGAATACTCCTCATTAAAAAGGTTCATAAAAGAATCCTATTAAAACCAATACAAATAATAAACCTTGGAAATGCTGCTTTAAATTCCAAGAGGTTGGTGAAGATATGCTACAGTAACAGTCTTCCTATTCATAGGGTGATTTCGAAAATCTTGTAGGCTGAATTTTTCTAAGCCAAGCAGGCACCTCACTACCAAATGAAAAACCCAGGGAATATTTTAACACATTAACTGCCACGTGAGTTGTATTTAACTCATGCTAATTTTGAGCCCGGGGCCTCGTGAAGCAAAACCTGGGCAAAACCTTGCAGCTGGTTCGTGAAAATCTGACTTGTTGATGTTCTGATTGTTACAATTAATGTTGACAAATTAATTCTAAAAACATGGATTAAATGAATAAAAGTCAATCAATTACCTTTTTCATTAAATTTTTCATTAGAAAACAATTGGAAAGATCGTTTTGTTTTCAAAGTTTTTATTCTATTTTAGTAATAAAACACTGTGGCCCCAAGGAAAAAAAATTTTTTTTTCTAGCATGGCAGTCAATGTGTTAAATGTATTCGATCCAAGTTAGTGCTTTTTACAGTCAGTCTTCTTCAAGAATTTATCCCGAATCCTAACAGGACACCCAACTGAAAGGCTAATTATCTTAATTAATAGGTAATTCTTACGAAGAGGCTAAACACCTGAACCCACCAAGTCCTCTTTGCATGGGCAAATCCAGCTGGTTCCACGCACTAATTTCACTAAATGAGAATTTGGCCAAACTGCGTGGCTGCAAATAATGGTAAATGTATTGAATTCAAAAATAGTAATGAAAAAGTTATTTTTTGTTCCCTTTTTAATCACAGAGGCGGCTGTGGGAGGCCCCAAATGCACAGGGCATATGGCTCACCTCACCACCCCAGATGGTGCTGCCGGCCCAGCCTCCCGCCTGTCCACCCTGGCAGCCCTGCCTCATTCCCTGGGCCCTCACCCCTGCTCTCAGCCCTCCAGCTGCAGCGCTGCTTTAGGCTGCCCTTTCTTGACAACCTCCCCTTATTTTCTGTTATCTCTCAGTGTTTTCTCTTCTTCTCAGAAGTTTCCAAGCTTCCTCCTCACTCAGCTGCTCAGACCTGTTGCCTGTCTGGCCTCTGAAGGAGATCAAAATTCACAGGGACAGGCATTTGTGTCTTAGCCAAGGGTTACTGACATATTTCTTGATTGTAGATCTCAGAGAAATGAGTTGATATACCTTAGATTTTTATACATTCTGGTTCAATGGTTTCTCAGTTTTTCTGATCTGCAAAGTGTAAAGGACCCCTTTTAGCCAAGCACTTTTTGTTTTGTATTTTATCCTCTTGGGCCGTGTAGTGACTGTTTTTATTACCAACACAATGGTCATTTAATAAAAAAAAACCCTGAATGCCTGTAGCATTTCTTTTCATTCATTTCAATGAGTGCTGTTCTTTTCTGGTTTTTTTTTTTTCTCCCCTTCTATGCTATATTTCTTGCGTCCTCTTATTACTCCCCAGCCTTTGGATTCTAGATCAGTGGTTCTCAAACTTTACCTGTATTAGAACCCTTGAAGGGCTTTCACAACCCGGATTGCTGGACCACGTCCCCAGAGTTTCTGATTTGGTAGGTCCTGGTAGGCCAGGGAATTTGCATTTCCAACAAGTTCCAGGGACAGAAATTTGGGAACTACTGTTCTAGAGATAAGAGAAATTAAAGGGGTTAAGTGTTTTAGCTTGAGAGTCACTTATAATCCCTGCTTCATTAGTTTTCTAACTGGGTAGCCTCCCAGCTGATAAAGTGCCCTAAACTTCAGTTTCTTCACTTTTAAAATGAGTTTAACAAAACAATTCTTGCTGGGTTGTTCAAAGGAAGAGATGAGATAATGTTTATTAAGCATTTGAAAGAAAAGTGATTGTGGTGGGTATTTTTATTGTTATTCCTTTTTATTTCTTCCCTAGAACTCAATTTTTAGGACTTCTAATTGAATCATAAAGGATCCTTTAAGCACCCAATTTGGTTAAGGGAAGTGTGTGCCTGTTTAAAAAATAAGAAAATAAAATCCCTTTGTGAGGATCTTGACAAAATAGGGATTCTAAAATCCATCTGGACATGCAGAATAATAGACAAGAGAGTTTTGAAAGGAGGCACCTCTTTTGGTCAGGATCTTACCCCAATCATGAAAACATATAGTCACAAGATATCAAAACATATTATAAAGTCACAATAATCAAAACAGCGTGGTATTGGCTTAGGAAAGGAACAATAGATTAAATGAGCACAGTAAAAATTTTTATATCACATGAAGGCACACACAAACATACTCATACATATAAATGTATATATATGCTTATGAATATATTCGAGTTAGTGACAGAAATACAGACTGCTAAATGATATTAGGCAATTAGCTATTGATTTTAAAACAACTTTGATATTTGCCTTATATGACACAAAAATAATTGCTGGGTGGTTTTTAAAACTTAAAAAGTGCTGAAAGAAAATATAGCATGATTTTTTATTATCTTAGGGGATAAAAAGAAATAAAACTGTCAGATTTAAAGGGACAGAAATTTGAAACTTCTGTATGGAAAACGTTTTTATTATGAATAAAATTGAAAGACAGGAAGAAAATTTGGATCAGATTACAGAAAAGGATTATTATCTGGATAATAAAATCACCTTTTCAAAGCAATAAGAAAACAAAACATACAATGCAATGAAAATAATACAGGCAAAGCATATCTACAGCCAATTCAAAACAAAAAGAAGAAACATAAATGCCGTATGATTGATAAGATTCAGTATTGTTAAGGCTATGGAAACTCAGTCACTCATTTAATATTCATGGAAATGTAAATTTGTCCAGCTTTTTGGTGAGCAAACTAAAAGTGTGCATATCCTTTGAAACAGCAAATCTACTTCTAGACATTTATGCAATAGAAATATTTTCATGTAGATACAATAATATATTCATAAGAATGTGGCATTTTTAATACTGAAATATTAAAAACAATCTAAATGTGCATCAAGAGGAAAATGGTTAATTATATTATGGCACATCCACACTATGGGATATACATATAAAAGATAGGACTTAAACTTTCAGCAAAATGAAAAATCAGATATCATGAAAAACCCTTTGCTGGATAAAATATAACAAACCTCCATTTGAAGGCATAGTTGAACTTTCAAGAAAGTAAGAAAAATTTACAGGGGTCAAAAAGAAGAATTAGGAGGCAGACTGTTTAGCAAGCCTGAGAATGCTCTGAAGACATTTATTTAGAGTGGAAATTGGAAATCGGGGATAGGTGATGAGTTCTTGGGCCTGTGTGGGATGGGGAAGAGCTGGAACTGAGGCTTCAGGATGAAGAGATTCCTCGTGGGTAGATCTTGCCTGAAAAGGAGTGTGCTAGAAATCTCCATTTGACAGCAAAAGGGAAAGGAAAAAGGAGAGGAAAAAGACACTTTGTCTCAAATTGAGCTCCGGGTAAAATAAATTATAAATTATGTGTGCGTGTGTGTAAACTCTTTTGCATCAATCAGAAGAGGCCAAAATAGTCCAACAGAAAAATGGGAAAAAATACACACAATTTTCTGAAGAGGAGTCATTAATAGCCAATAAATATACAAAAAAATGCTTAACTCCACTAGTGATTAGAAAATTGCAATGTGAAACCGAAATGAAAAATCCATCAGATTGGCAAACAATTACAAGTCGAGATACCTGTTACTACTGTATCAGAACTTATGGTGGGAGAATGGAATGGAACAACTGTCTTGCATAATAATATGGCAATAACTAGAAAACTTGAAGTTATAATATCCTATGAATCAGCAATCCATTCCTATATTCATACCTTAGAGAAACTCCCACACAAGCATACGAGGCTGTATTTACAAGAATGATAATAACATTTGTAATGGCAAAAATTAGAAACAACCTAAGTGTTCAGCAAGAGAAGAATGTATAAATCAATTACGGTATAATCAAATAGTAGAATGATATATTGCAGTGAAAATTAGAAAACTACAGCAATCTATATGCACCCAGATAATTCTTACAACTTGGTTTTGAGTGAAAAAATGTAAGTTGTAGAGAAATACATACATTATGATACCATTCTGATAAAGTTTAAAAGCATGCAAAACAGTACCATATACTGCTTAGAAATACACATGTTTCTACATTTGTAGGAAAAATAAAGAAATGGACAGGGATGACAGACACACCTTTGGTGGAGCTGTGAAGAAGTGAGATTGTTGTGGGATATACAACATGGGACCAAATTTATTGTCTAGTGGTAGATAACACTGTAATAAATGTTAACACATTTCAGAATATTTTCAGTCTTCCAAAATGATGATTATGTAGATTACATATCAACCTGCAGAAAGATTTTGATATGATTAATGAAAACACAATACAAATTCGAAGTACATATATTATGCTACACTAAAAACCACAGGAGCATGTGGACAAGGATTGAAAGGTAATGTGCAAGAATGGAAATCATTTTTCTGTTAAAGTGGTCTGACTATGAATAATTGAAAACTAGTTGTCTTTAATATTGATATATCATATTCTCAACTTTTAATCAGTTTTTAGATTCACCTAAGAATTAAATAAAAAACCCCAAGGCCTATAAGTATTGATCTGATAATCAGAATCTTAATAAACTTATTTCAGAACTTTTACAACTCAGAGCCACTAAAGTATGTTAAAGCTTTGAAGCAGCTAACTTGACGTAGTTTTTGTTATGGATAAAGTGTATATGGCAGATTGTATTATCTCAGCAACTCTTGTATAAATTTAAAATTATTTAAAAATAAACTGCTAAAATATTCATGTGGAAAAAATAAATATGGACCAAAGATCCTGAAAAATAAGAGCAGTGAGAATTATTGAAATATATATTAACGCATGTTATATATTTAATATATGTATATTGACCTAAAGCTTCTGTCATTAAAGGAATATGATACTAGAGACAAATAATCAGGCTTGGTGCTTGCTACTCAGTTGGGAACAATGGAGCCAGGAGCAACACCTAACCATGTGGTGAGACTATTCTAGTAAAAACACCATCACTGCCACAGCTCACCACTTGGCATTGATTGACAAGGCTACAGAAGCTCTGCCACAGCTCCCAAAGAACTGACTTCTCCACCACTGTGCTCACCCCGAGACCAATTTATCTGTTTGTGGATACCTCTTCATGTTGCCCCTTCCACATCCAGTTTTTATTTGGATGCGTCTAGTTGGTGTAATCTAGCCCACATGTCTGCTAACTAGGAGCAAGGAAGTGTGAGAAATTTAATAGTTTGGAAATCTGCTTTGTGAGGATGGACACACATTATATGAAACTATCAAGATATTGAGGAGATGTTCAAAAAATATTCAACAATACAGGTGGCCGTCTAATCCCTGACTTAGGAAATGGTCATTCCTGGAAAGGACATCCACAGAGGGACACCAAGATAGGGACCAGAAGACAGCCTAGAATTGAATGATGAGAGAAGTCAAGATAAACTAGACTAGTTGGTCTTAAACTTGAATGTGCATCAGAATCACTTGGAGGGTTTGTTAAAGCATAGATTGTTTGATCCCAGCTGTAGTTTCTAATGCAGGAGGCCTGGTGTGGGACAGGAGATTCTACAGGTCTAACAAACTTGCAGGAGCTCTTGATAAGATGTGCCCAGGCCCACATCCTGAGAACCCCTAGACTTCTTAGACCATAAATATTTCCTCTAGTAATAGCTGGTTGGTTTTCACAAATTCAGTCTTGATGTTGAATTGAAAGTTGGTAGCAAAAGCACAATATATGTTTCTAGTAATCTTATGTATCTTTTGAGAAAATTTATTTAAATTTAAATAAAAGGAATATACTGGCACATGAATAGACAGGCCATTGTAAAGAATAGAAGGTTCAGAAACAGACCCAAGTATATACAGAAATTAGACCCAAGTAAATATAGAAAATAAGTATACGATAAATTTGTATATTAAATTACTGTGGGCAAGGTAAACTTTAAAATAAATGGTGTTGGAACGACCTGGTAATTTTGGAAAAAGGAAAAATAGAATCTATATTTATAGCATGCATTATAATAAATTCCAAGTGGATCATATATAGTAATGAACTGATAATTTTAATAGATTCTCTTTTCTACCGCTGTTCATGGATAGGGCCAAGACACTTTGACACATTGCAAGCAAGGTTATATTAGTTTCTAAATACCATTCCCATGAAAAGGAACCAAAATGGGAATTCCTGGAGTACTGGATGATTCTCAGCCTTGCATGAGATATACATGGAACACCTTGTGCCAGAAAGCAAGGAATTGCTAAAGGAGTAATGGAAACATTAAAAAAAAAATCACAGTAACGACCACTTGATTGGCTAAATCTGAGACAATATAAATATAAAAAAATTACAATAATAGATTATAACACATTGAATAATGACAAAGACATTTGGACTAATACAGATCGTAGGACATTTCCTAAGACTATTGATCTGAACTCTTCAAAATATGTCAATGTCATGAAAAACTTAAATGGACAAAAATCAGGATACTGTATAAGTTAAAGAGGACTAAAGAAAAAGCTAATGGAATGTGTAATCGTTGACTGGATCTTGTATTTAAAAAACAGCTAGAAAGGACATTTTTTTAATAAACAATCAGGGAAATCTGAGTATGGGCTGTGTGTTAGACAATATTGTATCAATATTAAGTTTCTTGGATATGATAATGGTGGTGTGCTTATGTAAGAGCATGTCCTTGCTCTTAAAATATGCATGAGATGTTAGTGGTGAGATATCATGATATTATCTTTAACTTACTTTCAAGTGGTTTTGTCATAAAGTGCACGTCTGTATGTGAGAGAAGGCTATACAGAGATAAAGCAACTGTGAGAAGATGTTAACAACTTGTGAATCTTGGGGAAGAAGGTATACTATTTATTGACCTATTCTTTCAATTTTCTGTAGCTTTGAAATTTTTCAAAATAGAAACTAGAGGAATAAAAGATTAAAAAATACCATCAAATAATTAAATCATCATTTAGATACGTAAAGAATATTTATAGATCATGTAATTATGTCAAATTCTTTATAAATTAAGGCAAATGTAAGAAATAAATATACAAGTACATAAAGGAATAAGTGATCTAAGTAGAAACCATCTGTCTCTTTACTTGATAGATGAAGACATAGACCCATGAATACATTAACTCCCCTAAGGTCACACTCTAATGTGTATAAGATTCCATTTCTGTGAGCCTTATATGACAACTGAGCGTCAAATATGGTCCTTTGAATACTTGAAATTTTCTTCCCAGGCTGTGGGTTTGAGGAAGCTCACTGGATTATACTTTATCTGAAAGAACAGACCTTTCAAGATTTGGTTTTCTTTTTATGTCTGCTATTTTTCTCTCACATTTCAGTAGGGATTGAAATATCAGTAGGGAGACTTTCTATTTCTTAACCCACTTCTTCATAACTCGTGAAACAGTTGGGAGTCTATTAGGTCTGTCGAATAAGGTTATAGAGATGCAGAAATGAACGCTAAAGCAAGAATGTTAAAACAGATTCTAGCCAGACTTAATATTTTGAAAATGTACACAATCCTCTGTTTTTCTGTGTTAAGCAAGGGTTCACTTTCCAACTGTAGATCGTCATGATCATGATGTCACACATCACTGTCAGTAGCACCTGCCTGGACAGAAGAGACTGTGTGACACCACTGCTCATTCCTGTATTGCAGCTGGAGCACTGGGTTTGTATCTTGCTCTGCCCCTTATTGGCCGTGTGACTTTGAGCAAATTACTTAGCTTCTCTAGCTTCAGTTTCCTCAGGTATAAAATGGGAATAATAAGAGTATCTAATTGATAGATTTGTTGAGAAGATTAAATGAGAATTTTCATAGCACAAGGCCTTGCATATAGTAAACATGTAGTTATTTTGTATTAAGCTTTATATTATCAATTAGATATTTCTGAAATGACTGGAAAAAATTTAAAATGATTTCTATTTTATAGATCTCTCTAAGCTTTCTATTTTTACATTTACATATTATGGCAACTTAACCAGAAATTGTTACCCATAAAAACTAGACTTTTTATTTTTGACATGAAAATACATTTAACAAAATAATCTGTGTTTGCTGTTCTTCCAGAATTTTTTTTTTAATTTTGTTGAGATGTAGTCTCACTCTATCACCCCAGGTAGAGTGCAGTGGTGTCATCACAGCTCACTGCAACCTCAGACTTCTGGGCTCAAGCAATCCTTCTGCCTCAGCCTCCCAGGTAGCTGGGACTACAGGCATGCACCATGATGCCTGGATAATTTTTTCCATTTTCAGTAGTCTTACAGAATTTTTAATTTGATCATATATAATCATTTAATATATACCTTATATATATCATATATAAGATATAATTCATAGCCTATATATATTATCAGGAAACATTACCCTGATATATATAAGCCAAAGTTGGCTTTTTTCCAAACAGGTTGAAACTGGTTCTTCAGTGATGCTTTTATTCTCATATTTTCTTTTTCTGTGGGGTAATTTCACATTTGATTGGCTTTTACAATGGGCTTAAGGATTTGGAGCTATACTTGGACATTCAGCAATGAAGAGTGAGGGTTCACCAGGAATCTCAGTTGATGTGACTCAGCTCAGATCTCTGTTCTGACCCCTTCCCAGTTCTGTACTTCATGTAAAATCAAACTGCACATTGGCTCATCTGTTCATTCTTCTACAAATTTCATTCTTCTACAAGTATTTATCAAGTGCCTGCTATGCTCAATGTTAAGGAAAAAATAGTACCTGAATAGAATTGTACCTGTTCTCTACAAAGAACCAATATAATGAGAAATATAAATCATACACATAAACATGTATATAAGAATGAATGATAATATATAAATGACCAGAATGAGTGGTGTAGGTAGGCGAAGGTCAGTATAACCAGGACTGGTCAGAAAGACTCCCCAGTTTATGTTCAATGAGTCGCTTTTTAAAGAATAGGCAGGAGTTGTCTGGAAAAGCAGGGAGAGGCATTCCATGTGAGAGAACTACATGATCAAAAGCTTGGAATGGAGACTGAGCTTAACGTGTTGTCAAAAGAAATAATCAGCAATCTAGAGTATAAGGTAGGTTTTGGGGAAAAGGCAGAAGTAAGTAGTATAGAGAGAGATTATAGAGCAGCTTAGCTAGACAAACCATGTATTTTGCCCTGAAGGAAATGGGAAGCTGTAGAGGATGTTCAGCAGTGGGATAACTTGATGAAAGGATATTCTACAGACATTCAAAAGGTATAGGTATAATCAAAAGGATGGCTATGTGTCGAGTTCCCTTGGAGGTGCCAAACAAATAAAAATAAACTCCAAGGCATGATTTTCTAATGAATATGAAATTTTGCCATAAACAACCTATCTCAATGGAAATACTGGCCTTGTTGAGAGAGAAACTAAGGAGAACTTATATCTTGGTGTGAAAGTCAGAATGATTTTTCCTTCGGTAGTTTGTTTCCTTGCCTGAGAAAATATTTGCATATAAATATGTAAGGGGAATTACAGGAATGGAGCTAAAATTTATTTTCTCTGAGCATGTGTTAATATACTACTACCGAAATGCAAAGACCTGGTTGTCTGAATACATTATTAAAGTATTCCTAGAAACCTCCATATCAAGATTGGGCAATATTTATTAAAATATATCCTTACTAAAGAGGACAGAAGAGAAACAAGTATCAATAGAATGGCCTCTTACTTGTTTCCAAGTGTGTGCATGTATATGTGTTCTCTGGAGACGGTCTTCCCCCTGAAGAAAAAATATTATACTTATTCCTCAGAGGCTTATTCCAAGGGAATGATGAAAGCAAATGGAAACATTTATGTGTGGTTCAAGTTGTTAATTTTGTTAAATATTTGCATCTCTGCCTATGGGTTCCACAAGAAAACAGAATGGGCATTTTTAAAGAAACGAATAAATTAGAATCGATGAATTTAGATGATTTAATTTAATTAAAAATTCAGAAATGCAGGATAAATTTGTAAGCAGAACATGGATAATTTAATTTTTGTTGTCTACAATGGGAGAATATTTCATTCCCTGATCTTGTTGTCTTAGAAGGGTGCTAAATGTAGTGTGGAGCTTTTGGGAAGCAGCTACAAACCTGGATATCCCCCTTACTTGCCAATATTTTATGACCAAACAGATGTGTACGCAAATCACACCTGTTCTAATTCTAGAAGCTCTGCTTCAGTCAATCACTTTAAAATAACTTCTGTCTCTAAGACATAAAATGTACTAAAGAATCTTGAAGGCTGGACAATGAAGGTGTCAGCAGCTCCTCGACCAAGGGCACGGCTGAAACATATGGTCACATTTTCCATGATTTCATGGGACTCCAGGGAGCACTCAATGACAAATCAATGAAAACTTCTCATGGATGGGAAAGTGAGAAGCCCAGAGAATGTGTTGGGGGGACAATAAGGCACATCTTGCTTGTGGATGCTTTTCTTTTGCTGCTGTGTTCAGAAAAATCTTGAAGTAGTAATGGCCTTGTGTGATATAGTAACAGCACATAAATCTTATTTTGGAGTCAAACTTGTCCTCTGAGAAGGCAAAAGGTAGAGTACTTGGAATTAACTGTTTTGATTACTCAAAATATTTTTGTGTTTTTCTGGCACAAAGCAGGTATCATAACCCAGAAGAGCAGACAGAAACTTTTTCTTTTCTATAATGATATGCTCTTAAGGTAAAAATCTCCTGGTTCCATAACCCACATCCCCAAGTACTGCTGTTTCAGTTGAATCCAGAGTGTTAAAAAGTTCTGAAGGGTTTTTTTTCACAGAAAAATAAATTGATTTTGAATTGTCGATGGGCATTGTGTAAGCTGGGTTCTGACAGGTTCCTGTACTTTTCTTCTCTGCACGTGGCCTCATGTTATTTCTGCTTGCTAAAAGCAGGCTGTTTGGTATATGGTCAGAATTTACTGTGTTCTATTTGAAATCAGTGCAGTTATTTTTCATTGCATTCATTGCATTCCTTGCAGACGCTGAACAGTTAATTGTTGGTGAGAGGGAGTGTCTCTGTTGCATCTGGCTTTTTAAATCCATAGCAGTCCTGTTAGTCGTGGTAGTCCCTTCAGTTACCTAGCTGATTATCCCACCAGTAGCTGCAGTTCTTTGTCATTAAGAGTTTCATATCCTTTTTATTCTCAATTGTCCTTTTCTGCATCACCACTATAAACTCTTTGATGTAAAGGGAACATGCTTAGATCTTTTTAAAAAAGAATTTTAATTATTTTATTTTTTACTTTTTATTGACATATACCACACATAAAGTGAACATATTGTAAGTGTGAATACTCTTTGTAAAAATTCATGCGACTACATCTAGGTAACCATGACCTAGATAGAAAAATGGAACATTCCCAGGATCACCTTCCAGATTCTATCCCCAACTTCCATAGATAACCGCAGTCCTGATATCTAAAAGCCTGGCTTAGGTTTGCATGTTTCTGAACTTCATTTAAATGTTTGTACAGACAATCATTTTGCTTTTATGTAGGTTAGTCTGTTTATTCTCATTGCTATATAATATTCCATTGTGTACATATGCCACAATTTTTTCATCCATTTTAGAGTGGGGCATTATGTAGTTTCTAATTTTTAGAATAGAGCTGTTATGCACATTATAGTATATGCCATTTGGTGGACGTAAGTATGCATTCTGTTGGGTGTACCCCTAGGAGTGGAGTTGCTAGATTACAGTACATGCTTGCTTGTAGAATTTCAGGAAAGTAACTGATCAAATGAGGCTTTCAGAAAGATCTTTCTCACAGTAATGAAAAGAACAGACTAAAGAATGGTGAGAATAATTTAGATGAGGAATGAAAGAGTTTGAACTTAATGCATGTCAGTGAGATAGAAAATGATGGATATGAGAACTATTTACATGGAAAAATAATTGGACTTGATGGCCTAATCAGACATGGGGGTGAGGTCAGGATGGCTTCCAGGTTTCTAGCTGAGTGGATATTGGTGCCATTCATGAAGATAAGGGCTATAGGAATATCACTAAATGAGTATGAATATGCTTCCAAGAAGGTGTTATTATTGGTTTTGGAGATGAGGAATTAAAGACTGATAAAATAATAGTTAATAAGTGGCTTATTTCCTCCAAGATGTTATACTAATTCTTTAAATAGCCAGAATAGTGTCTGGATTCATTTATCAATTCAATGCATTCTAATTAATTATATCCATTTATACTTACAGAGTGCTGAAAGAGACAGACCTGATTTAATCTACCTCTGTGATTTAGAAGTTATATGGACTTGGGCTAGTTATTTAACATTTAAGAGGCAGTTGTTTTTCACATGTAACACAATGATAATAATATACATCTTGCATGATTCAATGAGACCAAGTATATAAAGCATCTAATTAGTGCCTGGCACATACTAATTTTAAATGATAGCTGTTATTAGTGTTACATTTAGTTATTACATCTTACTACTTTTTTTAACCACTTGTATTCTCAAAGAGAAGCTACTGCCTTTCTCTTCTCCACATGCCCTAAACAATTTACCCTAAAATCTGAGCAAATTTGGATGTTAAGTAAAAACTAACATTGTATTTAGCAGCCGTAAACCAGACTTAACAATTCCCCCTCCCCCAGGTAGTCTCTGATTTAAAATAAAGATATGAATATACTTGGATCTTATTACAAATATATTCTAATTTTATCCAATAAACGTATCCTTATCTTTTATTGATAAGTATCCTACAATTGCTTTTTAGAATCTCAAAGTTTGCACCCAAGATGAATCTCCATCCATAAGATTCTACTATTTGTTTCTGAGTTTTAAGGTATAAAACTCCACTTGCTTTGGAAACAAATTTGTACAGAATGCAGTCTGAAAAAAGCTACAGCTTCAGTTTTATAGCATGGGGATTATTGTTATTCACCATGTGTATCTACATCTGTACAGGAAACAAAAAGATCCAGCACAGTAGCAGCTTCCAAATCCTAAAACATTTTGTGGGACTCTGTAGAAGCAATGATACTCTTGCAATCTAGCTGGATCTGTTTTTCATGCTGTCATTTCCAGGAACAATGAGCAAGACCAGGGGTCCCCTTGTCTTTGGTCCTTCATGTTTAGATCTGCTGACTGTAATACAGGCTGGGAAGGAATTTTGAGGATGAACATTTTGAACATTATGTTGATTTCACCATTGAAACTATCAGGATTGCAGAGAATACTTTCAGAAAGCCTTTTAAATCTTCAGCTATTTGCTTCTAGGCAATCCACTACCCCATCACTGTCAGTTTCTGTCTCTTCCCCTCCCTTTACACATAAATCTCATATTATTCTATGTTTATGTGCTGAAAACAATAAAATAAAAATATTGTAGCAGTTTCAGCTAATTATTATTATGAAGTAATGTTAATTATCTATACAAGTTGACAGCCATACATGCTGTTCATGATTCATTGATTTTCCTGACATCTGGAAAGAACTTGGGATTAGATCTGTACTAGAATACCTCCCTCACTTGGAGATACTCTCTGCTGACCAAGCTATAGAAAATAGTATCATACAGCTATCCTTTGAGGTCTGAAAAACAGACAGAAAGGACACTATTTTAAAAATATCTCAGACTGATTTGGATGGTTTGTTTTAGAAGGGTTTGAAATAACTGAAGGACGGTGAGAATGTTTTAAGAAGTTGAGCAGACCCATACCAATGACACTCCTATTGATTACGGAGAATGCCACATGCAATGTGGCTACTGTGTATGTCTCATTATACTGATCTGAAGACTCAGTAGGAATGTTTTGTCTGCTAAAACACCAGGGAAGATGAACATATACATAACAGTGGTAAAGGAAGAAAGTTCTGAGGTTGCCTCCAAACATTTGTCTCCTGAGTCCAAACTTATATAGCCCTTAGCATCACAAGGAATGACTTAGGGGATAATACCACCCCAAACTGCAATAGCATACTTGGGGAAATTGATCCTCTCACCACCACCCCAGCCTCAACATCTTCCACACATTTTACAATTCTTTACCTGAGACATGAATATAATTAAGTAAAATGAATATAATCTTAGAAATTCTGTTTACCACAGCTGTTCAATGTAGAGTCTCTTCAGGCTGGATTTATTGGCAGCAGGGAAGGGTGAGTCAGGGACTGGTACAGGGTACCGGGGAGTGGAGTGGTACTCTGCACGGTTGATGGTATTGACTGGGGACTAGGATTACAGCCTTCAGGATGTGGTGTGTCTGGTCAATAAGGGTAAGTCCGCAGGAGCAAGCTTTAGCAGTTAAATACTGGGAATCTGTCCTATAGCTAAAGC